>OZ005652.1:45688340-46277340 GCA_963930645.1 Salticus scenicus | reverse complement strand
CTCGCTCGTTCTACTATATTATCATTTGATTATTTGATTTTGACTTACAATTAAAAAAAAATAAGAGAGAGAGAGAAGCTATTCCTTTCAAATGAATTATATAAGCAAAAAATTAAAAATAAAAATAAAAATAAAATGAATTTTAATTAAACTTAAATTGTAATCAGTTTAGTCATTTCTACTATACTAGCAAAGCCCCGGTTCGGGAACGAACCGAATTCCGATAGCTGGAAAAATTTCAAAATCAAACTCAAAATGTACAAAACTCGGCCTGATGCTGCCTGCGTGCCAATAGATCAAAGTTTATTAACAAAACAATTTTTTAATTCATGAAATCAATGAAGGTAGTGGATCAACGAAGACTTTTCTCGCTTCGCTGGTCGCTATATTTAAAGGAAATTCTTTTCTATATCGCTTTACAAACAAAAAAATTTAAAGAAATCATGAAATTGCTTTAAAGCCCGCTTTGGTTTCCCGTTGATTTATGTTATTATTATTATTTTTTCTTTTTTTGTTTGTTTGTTTTCGTTTTCTTTTCCTTTCCATATTTACTGAATTGGATTCTTTGTTTTCAATATCACGTGATTGAGCAGACGATTATTTATTTAATGTTCATTTATATTTCCATTAATTTTTGAAACTCTCATGCAACTTTATCTAAATTGTTTTTTTTTTATTCCATTTTCATTTTTTCATGAGTGTTGCCGCTCACCTTAGTTTGGCTATATGCGCAACCTTGGCGCCCATCTCTTGTTCACTTGCATTCCCGCTTTAGCGGAGCAGTTGTATGGTTTTTCGTTATAAGAGTAACATCTCTTGTTTATCTTGTTCGGTGATATGGTTCACCTTTTTTATAGTTTGCGTTGACTATGGTGTCAACATATTTGAATACGTTAATAATACGTCATCTAATAACTGTAAATATGTACATACGATTTGTATAATAGTTTAATTAAATGTTTGTGAAGTAATAACTTCAGAATAGTAATTATTAAAATGATATACAGTCCACTCATAAAGTATCGTCAACATTTGGTCTAGTAGAACCGGAGGAAGATCAATCGTAATATAATGAAAAATAGTGGTGCTCATTGATGAAAATTAATTATGGATAAAAATAAATTAGTTATCCTTAATCGCCAACGCGGAACCTTGAAAGGCCAATTGACTAAGATAGTGACATATTTAGAGACTGTTAGTGACGACAATAAAGACATTATAACTCTAGAAATAAAGAAGGATAATCTGCAAAAAATAGTAACAAAACTGGATAATTTGAAAATCCAGTATTACGAAATAGCTGATGAATCGGAACTGGAAGTTCAATTGAACGCCTTCGCAGAATTGGAAGAAGAGACAGAAAAATTAGAGGTAAGGCTTCGAAAATTCTTACTCTCTAATAACATTAGTAAAAATGAAAGTGTTTTAAATGAATCTAAAGATAATTCTATTATCAATTTTCGATTGCCTGAAATTCCTTTACCCAAATTTAATGGACAATATAATGAATGGTATAGTTTTAAAGATCAATTTATAACCTTAATTGATCAGAATGATAAACTTTCAGATAACCAAAAGTTATATTATCTAAAATCTACACTTTGTGGAAGAGCACTAGATGTAATTACCGAAGACGATTCATATATTTCGCTTTTTAAAGCATTGGAAGATAGATTCCAAAACAAAAGAATGATTGTAAATTCTCACTTAAATGAGATATTAAACGTAGAGAATCTATCTCAAGATTTAGTTAAAAATTTGAGAACAATTACAGATAGTTGTCAAAAAAATATTCGAGCACTCAAATGTATAGGATTGGAAATGAATCCCTTTACGGAGGCCTTACTCATAAATGTGATTCTTAAACAAATAGATAAAGAATCCAAAAAACAATTTGAATTATCTTTAAGTTCTACAGAATTGCCAACATGGTGCGATTTCATTAACTTTTTACAAAAAAGAAGTTTGGTGTTAGAAAATTTACAATGCGTTTCGAATACGAAACCGAAAGTAATGAATGCGGAAAAGAGTACTAGAATAAAAACCTTCTTTTCTAAAAATGATTCCTTTAATGATCAAAATTGTCCCCTTTGTAAAGGAAATCATTCTTTATCTAAATGTTGTGAATTCTTAAAATTAAATGAACACGAAAGATTCCTAACAGTAAAAAAATATTTGTTATGTATTAATTGCTTGAAATCCAATCATCAGGTATCAAATTGTAAAAATAATCAAATTTGTAATATCTGTTCTAAAAGACATAATTCACTTCTACATCGAACTTTGCCGGGAACAAAAAGTAATAATTTCCCATCAAAACAACAAAAACAAAATCCTGACTCCCAGACGGCGTCAGAAAAAGGCTTGCACCTGCTGCAATCAAATGATTCATATCCTGAATTGCAGAAAGAAAAAAATAATGTTTCGATGACATTATATAACGAGATTAATGATCCAATCTTAAAAAGTAAAAAACATATATTGCTGTCAACTGCTATAGTTTATTTGGAAAGTAGCAATAAAAAAAAGATTCCTGTTCGTTTAATTCTTGACAATGGGAGTCAATGTAACCTGTTAGACAGAGAACTCGCTCATTTATTGAATTTGCAAAAAAGGAAATGCGATATTCATATTTCAGGAATTAATGGTAAGATGACAAATGTGAAATCTTCAGTACGTACCATTATTTCCAATAAAGATGATTCATTTAGTGAACCAATTGAATTTTTAATCACACCTAAAATAACAGAATTCATTCCTTCACACAATATAAACATAAAAAGTTTAAATCTACCACATGACCTTGAATTAGCTGATAGTGAATTTTGGAAAAAATCTAAAATAAATGCTTTAGTTGGTGCTGAATTTTTCTATGAAATATTAAAAGCAGATAAATTTAAAATAGGACAATTCACCTTTCAGAATAGCGTTTTTGGGTATATTGTTGCGGGAACCATAGACCGCAATGTATCTGAAAATACTTTTTGCGGTTTTACTGCATGCAATGATTATCTTAATGAAACCATTCAAAAATTCTGGAAAATAGAAGCTCCTGAAATTGACTTACGTCCAATTAGTCAGGAAGAAGAATTTTGTGAAAAGCATTTTTTAGAAACGTATCGGAGAGATAAATCGGGAAGATTTATGGTAGCCATGCCTTTGAAGGAAGATGCTAGTGTTCTTGGGGAGTCTAAATCTATCGCAGAAAAACGGCTCCAGCAGTTATGGAATCGTTTAGAAAAGAATCCAACAATGCGAAATCTTTATTGTGATTTTATTAAAGAATACACTAATTTGAATCATATGACAAAAATTGTTGATAATTTAAATGAATCTAACTGTTATTACCTACCGCATCATGGCGTTTATAGGCCCGAAAAATCTACTACGAAGCTTCGCGTTGTGTTTAATGCTTCGAGTCCGACAACTAGTGGAATATCATTAAACGATATCACATATAAGGGTGTAGTTAATGAAGATTTATATGAAATCATGTTACGCTTTCGACAACACCGATTTGTGTTTTTGGCCGATATTGAAAAAATGTATCGCCAAATAATGATTACCAAGGATCAGAGGAAATTATTAAGAATTTTATGGAAAGATAATGTGAACTCAGAAATTGAAACCTATGAACTTAATACCGTAACATACGGTACTGCTTGTGCCCCTTTTTTAGCCATTAGAACGTTGAAGCAATTAGCCCTTGAAGAAGCCGAGAAATATCCGAAGGCATCCGATATTTTGCTACATGATTCGTATATGGACGATATAATAAGTGGGGAAGAATCGCTAGAATCTACTAGGGAGCTTCAAAAACAACTTATACACTTGTTAGAAAGCGCTGGAATGAATTTACATAAATGGAATGCAAATCATATTTCCTTACTTGACTTTTCTAAAGAGACATACCCTGAGTACACATTCTCTGATAAGGAAACCAAAGCCCTAGGGGTTGCCTGGAAACCCAATTTAGATGCTTTCACATTTAAAATAAATTTGTGTCAGTTAAAGTCTATGACAAAGAGAAGCATCTTATCAGACATTGCTCGCATTTTCGACCCATTGGGTCTCATCGGTCCTGTTATTGTTAAAGCCAAGTTGTTTATGCAGGAACTATGGAAATTAAAATTGGACTGGAATGACCCTATTCCAAGCCCTATTGCTCAAAATTGGCTAGAATTCGCCACTTCGTTAAAAGCTCTTGAACAACTTAGAATAAATCGCTATGTTTTAATTCCTGAAGCACAACAAATAAACTTACACGGATTCGCCGACGCATCGTCATTAGCTTTTGGAGCAGTCGTGTATATTCAGTCTATTCATAATTCTGAAATTGTCTCCAATTTGGTTAGCAGCAAATCTCAAGTTGCACCTCTAAAAACTGTTTCTATCCCTCGACTCGAGTTATCTGGTTGTCTTTTGTTATGCAAATTAATTGTGAAAATTTTGAAATCTTTGAGGTTACAGATCAATAATATTTATCTCTATACAGACTCTCAAATAGCTCTTGCCTGGATCCAAACCGAGCCTTGGAAATTGAAAACATTTGTTGGCAACAGGGTTGCCAAAATTCAAGAACTGTCTAAAAACTTCACATGGAACCATGTGTCCTCTGCGGAAAATCCTGCAGATTTAATTTCACGAGGTCTAACTACCACCGATTTAATGGATAATCAGTTGTGGTGGCAGGGACCAGACTTTCTAAGTAAATCCAGTAGTATCATAAACAATGACTCTGACTATCTGTCCCCCAGTGATAATAGTATTGTGATAAGTGAATTGAAAAATAATCACCAGGGTGACGCTAACCCTGCAGTGTTGTGTGGATTAATCCAATCCACGGATTCTTCCCAGAACTTTTATAATCATTTGTTTTCATTAACAAATAATTTTTGTAAATTAATTAGAATATGTAGTTTTATTTTTAGATTTATTAGGAATACAAGAGCAAAGGCAAATAAAGTAACTGGACCACTCCGAAGCACCGAATTAAACGAAACTGAAATGCATTTAATCAGACAGGTACAGTATACACAGTTTGCCGCAGAATTGATCTGCTTAGAGAAAAAGAAGCCCGTATCAGGTAAATTAAATTGTTTTAATCCAATTTTAGATTCTCAGGGACTCCTAAGAGTCGGTGGAAGGCTGGAAAATGCTAATTTAAATTTTGATAGTAAACATCCCCTTTTGTTGCCCCACGACCATAAATTATCTTCCATGATTATGGAACATTTCCATAAAAAATTCTTTCATGTAGGACCTCAAGCCTTGTTATACCACGTTAGAAAAAAATATTGGATAGTTAGTGGGAGATCTTTAGCTCGGAAAATATTTCGTAACTGCGTAACGTGTTACAAAATTAAACCTTTAACGGTCAATCAACTTATGGGAAATTTGCCAAAGGAACGAGTAAATGTGACTCATCCATTTTATTGTACCGGTATAGATTTCTGTGGCCCTTTTTTAATTAAATATCGGGGTCAAAGAAAAGGAATCTATAACAAAATTTTTGTTTGTATTTTTATTTGCATGCCTACTAAAGCCGTGCATCTAGAGGTAGTTAGCGATTTAACATCCGAAGCTTTTATCGCAACTTTAAAAAGATTTTTTGCTAGACGAGGCAAAGCCCAAACATTATTCAGTGACAATGCAACAAATTTTGTTAGTGCAAATAATGAATTAAAAAGGTTACATAGATTAGCTACTCAGCCTGATGAAAACCTTACTAATTTTTTAAATTCAGAGAATATTAATTGGAAATTTCTGCCACCCCGTGCCCCAAATTTTGGAGGGCTATGGGAGGCAGGCGTAAAATCGTTTAAGTATCATTTGAAACGCGCAGTAGGAAACGCTAAATTAACATATGAGGAATTCTTAACCGTTGTTTGTCAAATTGAGGGAATCCTCAATTCTCGACCCCTTACCCCCCTTTCAAACGATATCGAAGATTTGGACGTCTTGACTCCCGGCCATTTTTTAGTTGGCCGACCCATCACAGCGGTGATCGAACCCGAGTTCTCTGGCATTCCAGACAATCGATTAGATACCTGGCAAAAATTAACTAAAATAGTTCAAGGAATATGGAAAAAATGGCAATGCCATTATTTAAGTACATTACAACAGAGAAACAAATGGAAAATTGAGAAAGATAACCTTAAAAATGGGGATATGGTACTATTAAAGGAAGAAAACTTGCCCATATGTACTTGGATTTTGGGTAGAATAGTAGAAATTATTCCAGGAAAGGATAACAAAATACGCGTAGTCTCTGTCAAAACAAGAAATGGGACATATAAACGACCTATTTCAAAAATTGCTCTTTTGCCGTTGGAAAAGTAAAAAAAAAAAAAAAAGTTGTTTGAAAATGAATAATGTATATAGTTAAATTTAATTTGTTTATTGTATTTCATTTGTATTATTTTATTGTTTACAATGTTATTAATATTTCTCTTGTATAAGTTTTATTATTTAAATTGCATATATAATATTTTCGTATAATTAATTATAATTAGGCTATTACATATTAGAACTGTAATATTGAAACAATGTTTCAAGGTGGGCCGGTATGTTGCCGCTCACCTTAGTTTGGCTATATGCGCAACCTTGGCGCGCATCTCTTGTTCACTTGCATTCCCGCTTTAGCGGAGCAGTTGTATGGTTTTTCGTTATAAGAGTAACATCTCTTGTTTATCTTGTTCGGTGATATGGTTCACCTTTTTTATAGTTTGCGTTGACTATGGTGTCAACATATTTGAATACGTTAATAATACGTCATTGTTAGCTGGTGTGAAGTAGATCCAAGGCTAAGTGAATTAGCAGAGGAGCCTACTCTAGACATAAACACCAGCTTAACAACATTTAAAGTTAATTAAATGAATTTGATAAAATGGAAGCTAGAGTAAGTAAATATGCTGAAAGATAAATATGTAGAAATTGTTAAATAAATGACCATAACAAATTTTAATTTAATTTGTGTTTTAATTGAAACAATAAATTCAACAAAAAGTTTATATAAATATAACAATAAGTTTATATGAATAACAATAAGATAATTGAAGTAGACAAATACTTTTTATATATAACAAACATACCAAAGCAGATGCTGGATGACAAACAAGGTGAGTACGAAGACAATATTTAACATCTTTTTATTTCCCATATAGGTTGCAGAAGAAACTACTACGTGCCATTAGAAAGAAGCTGGTGACACTTATGTAGAAGACGTGACGTTCTTGTTTCCACTTGTTATTGTCGCGATATGAACACCTATAAATTTCATTTAAATTTCGAACTCACAAAAAAGGATTAACGTGAGTTATAACTAACTAAAAATGAAAAGATTTTATTTGAATATAAAAAATAAACGCCACATATTACGGCGATATCTTATGAAGTCGGCATCGGCGAAAAATGAACAATTGCAGGGGCAAGAGCAAAGGTAAAAGCAACCGCAAAGGCAACCGCGAACACCCACTACCATCGGCGTTCGCTATTTATAGCTTCGCGGGAGAAACGAAGTGATCTTCCGGATGTACGTTGGGGCATGTGCCGGCGCGACGCGGCGCGTGCGTAGTCTTCGGCTATCGTTCTTAGAGATGTTTTATGCAAATTTTTGAAACTCGGCTCAGTCGGAACTTCCGGAAGGTTAGCTATTGTTTACGTTTCGCGTTTGAAAAATTCAAATGGATGATTTAAATTTGAAAGCTCTTTAATATAGCATTTCATTGAACGATATATTTATTTTCCTGGTAAGTAGAAAATATATTAAAAGGAAATTAGGATTTTTAATAAATGTTTAATTTTTTTTCAACTAACGTTTTTTTTTCTTTAAGCTTTATTTTAAGAGTGATTAATTTTTAATATATTTAATTAGCATAACGATAAGAAAAAACGGCAAACTATAGGTTTACTATTAACAAGGCCCCCCCTCTTATCGTTTGCACTTTTACGCTTAAAAAGTTAATAAAAAGAAAAAGCATCCAGCAAAACTTTGCACAAATTGTATAATCATACGACTGTGACTAAACAGTTTAACAGTTTCTTCAGAACTAAAAAACAATTAGGTTTAATCCTCAGCTGCACAGCAACAGAGATCAATATCTGGATAGAGGTGATCTACAAAACAATTTGTTTTTGGAACACAAATAACATATACCTGTTTACTCAAACCTCTCCTCCAGTTTTGAAAAGATTTTAACATGCTCTTTTAAAAAAAACTGTAGAAAAGAAATTCATACAATGAATTATTTGTATAATAAGTTTAACAACAAATATAACATGAGTATAATCACATTCAATATTATAAATATATGTATAAACACAATTCTTTCTTACAATATAAAAGTATAAATTACATACAAATACTTAACAAAAAGAACAGAATGGATTATTTCGGGAATGGAGAGGAGAGAGAGAGAGAGAGATTAACAAAAAATTGCTGTGAGCAATTGAATAAACAAAAATTGACTTACTGTCAAAGAAAGAATGAGAATTAAAATTCTCAAAAAAAACTTCCAGCCTAAACCTGGAAAGATTTTGCTTAACTTGCAAAATTTGAATTTTTTTTTTTTTTTTTTTTCGAATTCAAGAAAACATTTGAATTCATAGAAAAGTTTAAATTTTTGAATTCATAAATTTTGAATTCTTAAAAAAAAGTTTGAATTCATTAAGGATTTGAATTCATAAAAAAAAAAATTTTTTAGAAAATTTACATTTTTAAATTTTATAAATTCATAGAAAAATTTGAAATTGAAAATTTAAGATTAACTTTTGAAACATTGTCGTAGAAAAGATTTTTCACAAATTTCTGCAATTCAAATTTAGTTTGCGGCTTAGTAAATATGTCAGCCAAATTTAATTTGCTACGAATGAAAACTAATTCAAAAATATTTTTGATAACAAGATCTCTAATAAAATATAATTTGACCTCTATATGTTTGCTTCTATTATTCTCTATAGGAGATTTAATAAAGTCTATAGCAGCCATATTGTCAATTAGTAATTTTGAGATTTTCTTATTTTTTATAATCTTCATGTTTTGGCATTCTTCTAGAATTCGATCTAGCCAGACAATTTCTTTTGCTGCTTCTGTAGCGGCAATGAACTCAGATTCCATAGTGGATAAACTAACAGCCTTCTCTTTAAAGGTCCTCCAACTGATGGGGCTACTATCTAGAAATACTATTTGTCCACCTATGGATGTCCGATCATCACGATTTGAAGCAAAGTCGGCGTCTGTGTAGGCTACGATCTGTGAATCAGCACATGAAAGTTTTAATTTTAATTGGCTGGTTTTCTTTACATATCCCAGTAGTTTGATCAACCCATTCCAGTGATGAATTCCTGGATTCGATTGGAATTGGCTATAGATATTGACGGCATATGCTATATCAGGTCTTGTTCTGTTAGATAAATATGATAAACACCCTAGAATATTGCGATATGGATACTTTGTCATTTCTTTGGTTTCTTCTTCGGTTTGAGGACAGCTTGATTTTGAGTAAATACAGCCTTTGCTGATTGGTAAGGATGAAATTGGAGGGTTAAAACTATTAAAACGACTGCATATTTCTTGAATATAGCTTTCTTGATGAATGAATAGCTTTGAGTCAATTTCAACAAATTCTACTCCAAGTAGTTTCTTTGTCCTTCCCAAAATTTTTAATTTGAATTTTTGTTTTAAAACATTAATGGCTTCCTCTAAAAACATTTTACTTTTACCAAATAAAACCATGTCATCAACATATAATAATAGGATAACTTGAAATTTGAATGTATAAACACAGTTGCAAGAAGTAAATTTAATAAAACCAATATTTGATAAAACTCTGTCAATTTCGTAAAACCATGCTCGTCCACTTTGGTGAAGGCCATAGAGAGCTTTGTCGAGCTTGCAAACTAACTTCTCTTCTCCTTGTTTAATAAAACCAGGTGGTTGCTGCATGTATATTTCATCGTCTAGCGGAGCATATAGGTATGCGCCAGTGACATCACATTGTACGTGATTCCACTTGTGCTGCACTACCAAAAGTGAAAAGAAAAAACGAATTAGATCGAAGTTTATAACAGGACTAAAAGTTTCTTCATAACTCTCGCCTTTTACTTGAGCGTAACCTTGAGCTACAAGCCTTGCCTTGAATTTAGCAATTCGACCTTCTTCATCTCGTTTTATTGCATATACCCAGCGACATCCAATTATTTGCTTATTTTGAGGAGGTTTTACAAGATGCCAAACCTTTCGTTCTTGGATGGTTTTTATTTCGGTTTTCATTGCTTCTAGCCATTCTTGAAACTGGTCTGATTTTTGGGCTTGTTTGAAAGTTCTTGGTATAATTAATTCTAGTCAAGATGAATTATGACAAAAATTGGCACTTGTGTCTGAGTCAGATTCTTCTATTGGAGTGAATGAAAATTTAGTGGGGTCATACTTGATTTTGTTTTCTTGGCAATATTTTCTAATGTCTCTATGGGATCTTAATCTTGTTCTTGTATTTTCGGGATAGTAGTATACGTCTGTTCTGGATTTATCACCTCTTAAAACTTGTTTTCTTTCAAACTTTATGTTCTTTAATGATTGAGTAGGTTTTTCATCATCTGAGGATTCCTCAGTGTCAGATAATTCAGACGGTACGCTGGACTCTATTTCAGGAGTTTCGTCAACAGCCTCTTCATCAGAATCATCGTCACTATCCTTTGGAAATACATCTTGAATTGTGTAATGCTGGTTGATGGTGCCCAGCACTGCTCCACTTGCTTCTGTTTTGAACAAACGATCTTCTTTAAATGTCACATTTAAAGATTCTACTATTTTATTTTGCTCTGGGATCCAAATACGGTATCCTCTTGTATGGTGTGCATATCCAACTAGATAACCTTTCACAGCTTTTGGATCCAGTTTCTGTCTTCTTTGTTTTGCCAGTCCTACATAAGCTACACATCCAAATGGTTTAAGGTGTCTGATTGATGGTTTTCTTCCACCGTACAATTCAAATGGTGATTTTTCAAAATCTTTATGGCATAGTCTGTTCCAGGCATAATTGAAATGTGAAACGGCTTCTGGCCAAAAACAAAAGTCTAAACCACTTTCATATAATGATGTACGGGCTCCATTAATAACAGTTTGGTTATAACGTTCAATAGCACCATTTTGTTCTGGAGTGAACGTGTTTGTTAGTTCATGTTTGATGCCTTTTTCCTGACAAAATGTTGAAAATTCTTTGTTGACAAACTCTGTTCCATTATCTGAGCGGATAGCTATTAAAGGTTTACCTATAAATCTTTCTGCCCTTTTGATGTGATTAATTAAGGTTTCAGCTACTTCAGATTTTTGGACTATAGGATAAATGAATACTTTACGGGAATAATCGTCCATGATTGATAGAAAATATCGTTCTCCATGTTTGCCTCTTACTTGACATGGTCCCCAAACATCTGTATATAACAGTTCTAAGGGTCTCTTGGATCGAACAAAGTTTCTGTATTTAAATGAAGTGCGTTTAAATTTATTCAATCTGCAATCTTCACAAAAAAATTCTGTATATCCCTTTAAGAATGGTAATCCCTTTGCACCCCTCTTATTACTTGTATGCGTCAAAGTTTGAGGATTTACATGAGCGCATCTCTTATGCCACAGGTTTAGAACTTCCTGTTCTTTTGAAGAGGTTGTGGAGGCTTCGAAAGTTACATGTTGTTTTATAGATTTTGGGATTTTTGCTTGGACACGATAAACACCACTTTTTAATTTTGCTCTGAACATTATATTATCATTAGATGTAATTTTGACTTCGCCTCTTCCCCCAATAAACTGTAGACCTTCTTTGTCAAGTTGTGGCCCTGATATAAGGTTTCTCCTAAGCTTTGATGAATACATCACTCCCTTTAAAGTAAAATTTCTTTGGCCAAAACGCAATTTAATGTCTCCTTTTCCTTCGATTGGCAAAGTGATGCCTTCCATGGCTACAGCCATTTCTTCATTTTGTTGAGGTTTAAATGATGTGAAAAGTTCACGGTCTTTACTAAAATGATGAGACGCGGCAGAATCGAATACCCAATCTGATTCATTTGTTTGCTGAGCTAAACTGGCCTCAGTAATGTAGTAAGATGAATTTGAATCCCTACTACTATTACGGGTCTTAGAATTTGATCTGGATTGATATGAAGATTTTTTTCGACTCTGTCTACCTCTTGATTGGAAGGATTTCTTAGGATTGAAATTCTGAGAAGGTAAGTTTTGGTTTTGAAAAGAGGGTTTAAAGTCAACATTTCTACTTCTATTGAGAGAAAAACAATTTTGTCTAGCATGGCCATTCTTATGACAAAATGTACAAATTAATTTTTGTTTTAGAAGCTTATTTTTACCTGTATCATTTAGATGAGAAAACTGAGCAGAAATTTTAGCTTTACTTAATTCATTATCTTTATTTCTTAAATTTAGCCTAGTTTCCTCGGCTACTAAGCAAGTTATAATTTCATTGAATGTAAATTTATCATCTTCCCATCTCAGTATGTTTTGAACGATACCGTCGAAATATGATGGGAGATAACGTAACAATTGATAAGATGCAAAAATTTCCGTCAGTCCCCCCTTAGAATTTTCTATTTGTTTAAATATCCTCATGACCCGGGACGCAAAGACATTTACACCCTCACCAGGCAATATTTTGCAATCACACAGCTCAGAAAATAAACTCATGTGCTGTGCACGAGTATCTGGAACAAAACTTTTGTTAATTAAATTCCATGCCTTTACGGGGTCATCCTCGTTTTCTACAATTTTCCTATACTCAGTTTCTATATTTAAGTACAAGACAGCCAAAGCAGCATTAGCTCTAGACTTAAATTTATTAACAGCAGAAGCATTGCTTCTGTCATCAGCCAAAACTGGGGCTGTTTCCGTACCAACAACTATGTCCCAGAGTCCCCGGTCAAGAAGAACAAATTTAATGTCACTCCTCCATTCCTCGAAATTAATCGCATTCAGTTTGGGAATAGAATGTAAATTGTTGACAGCCATTTTTGAGTAAAAAAAATTGTATAATTATGGTTCAAACAATTTAAAAATATAATATATCAAAAATATCACAATTTTTCTTATAAAAACCTTTGCCCCCCCGAATTAAACATTCGGTAAATTCATTTATGACTTGAAAATTTATTCAAATATATATATATGAAATTTCAAGAAGTTTTTTTTTTTCTACTTTACTGAAAAAAAATTTTACAATATTCCCTCAACAATATGCAAAAAAAATGGTCATTATTACTTAAATTAAACAAAACATTCAAGATTTTCATTTATTAACATTAAACAACTTTTAATCTACATTCAAACAATTTCTTGTCTCAAAAATTTACTATAAATGCAAAAAAAATTTAACTTTCAATTTATTTTTCAAACAAAACAGAAAAACATTAATTTATGAAAGGGCCAGCATATTTACATGCTGAAAAAGGAAAGGCCCATAACCACTTTTTATTTCTCTTGTTAGCTGGTGTGAAGTAGATCCAAGGCTAAGTGAATTAGCAGAGGAGCCTACTCTAGACATAAACACCAGCTTAACAACATTTAAAGTTAATTAAATGAATTTGATAAAATGGAAGCTAGAGTAAGTAAATATGCTGAAAGATAAATATGTAGAAATTGTTAAATAAATGACCATAACAAATTTTAATTTAATTTGTGTTTTAATTGAAACAATAAATTCAACAAAAAGTTTATATAAATATAACAATAAGTTTATATGAATAACAATAAGATAATTGAAGTAGACAAATACTTTTTATATATAACAAACATACCAAAGCAGATGCTGGATGACAAACAAGGTGAGTACGAAGACAATATTTAACATCTTTTTATTTCCCATATAGGTTGCAGAAGAAACTACTACGTGCCATTAGAAAGAAGCTGGTGACACTTATGTAGAAGACGTGACGTTCTTGTTTCCACTTGTTATTGTCGCGATATGAACACCTATAAATTTCATTTAAATTTCGAACTCACAAAAAAGGATTAACGTGAGTTATAACTAACTAAAAATGAAAAGATTTTATTTGAATATAAAAAATAAACGCCACATATTACGGCGATATCTTATGAAGTCGGCATCGGCGAAAAATGAACAATTGCAGGGGCAAGAGCAAAGGTAAAAGCAACCGCAAAGGCAACCGCGAACACCCACTACCATCGGCGTTCGCTATTTATAGCTTCGCGGGAGAAACGAAGTGATCTTCCGGATGTACGTTGGGGCATGTGCCGGCGCGACGCGGCGCGTGCGTAGTCTTCGGCTATCGTTCTTAGAGATGTTTTATGCAAATTTTTGAAACTCGGCTCAGTCGGAACTTCCGGAAGGTTAGCTATTGTTTACGTTTCGCGTTTGAAAAATTCAAATGGATGATTTAAATTTGAAAGCTCTTTAATATAGCATTTCATTGAACGATATATTTATTTTCCTGGTAAGTAGAAAATATATTAAAAGGAAATTAGGATTTTTAATAAATGTTTAATTTTTTTTCAACTAACGTTTTTTTTTCTTTAAGCTTTATTTTAAGAGTGATTAATTTTTAATATATTTAATTAGCATAACGATAAGAAAAAACGGCAAACTATAGGTTTACTATTAACAGTCATCTAATAACTGTAAATATGTACATACGATTTGTATAATAGTTTAATTAAATGTTTGTGAAGTAATAACTTCAGAATAGTAATTATTAAAATGATATACAGTCCACTCATAAAGTATCGTCAACAATGAGCATTAGTAAAACATTTTATAATTTTTTGCGTTAAAGCATATTTCATTTTATGTTTGGGGAAAAAAAAAAAAAAAAAAAAAAAGTATTTTTTTTCTTTTTAGCAGCAATTAAAATTTTAAATGTCCACATTTAAAGCTTTTACCAGGTTATTATTTTCACATTTTAATTAATTTAAAAAAATCTAATCAAGATTTCGTTAGAAATAACAAATAAGGTACCAAATGAAAGGGGCATTTTTTCTGAATCCATCAGTTTAATTAACTTATCAATCGAACAATTAGATTTTTTCAAATTAACTAAAGTATAAAAAGCTGGTGGCAACAACACACAGACAAACAGAAAAAATCTCTCTTTAAAGATTTCCTTTCAAATGAATGAATTAATTAAATGAAAAATATTCTGCTGCGCCACTTACACGATTTTCTCTTACCCTGCATTTCAAGACTAAAAAAGATAGATTGCAGATAAAGTTGTGAGATCAATGCGGTAATAAAAATCAATATATTTTTAAAATAATCTAAAATAGATTTAGGAGCAGTTTTATTTCACATTCTGAATCCCCTTTTAACACAGCCCCCTGTTTAATTATAATGCCTGCATTTACTTTATTTTATTTTATATATTTTTTAAAGGCTGTAATTAGTTTGCATTCAAACTTGCCAACCTTAATAAAAATTTTCAAGTGGCAATCCAGTATGAATCTAAAAATACTAAATTTGAATATACTGCTGCCATTTGTTTTTAATTATGCTGATAACATATAAATACAGATCAACTGCTAAAAATTAGACTTTCACATTCAGGGCACCTCAAAACATGATATTATAAAAAAAAAAAAAAAAAAAAAAAAATAGAATTTTGTTAAAATTTACTTTGTTAAAACTTAAAAAAACTTAAAAAAATACTTTGTTAGGTGTAAAAAAAATAATTATCCTTCCAGAGCAGTGTTCATCAACATAGTAAAATGTAGCAAATCACTTATATTACAATCAATTATATTCAACAGAAAAGAACGTTTTGCTTAATTTTGAGTATCCTGTATATTGTCTATAAACTATATGCACATCACATAGTGCACTTTAATTTATTTTTATACAAAAAACTTGGAACATAAAATGAAATACATTTCAGCCATTTCGAAGTATAGCCTCAACCTATCCAAATACTTTAGGCAATCCTTTACCTTTAAACAACTATCTGTTTGATCCCTGATTGTTAGCATGGGGGGGGGGGGAGAAATCACAAAAAATTATTATGAGTGAGATATTGAACCTACTTCAATATCGGTTCTAGAATCTAATATAGTAAATTGATAAAAAATTGTAAATCAGAATACTTTTACATAGCAATTGTTTGCTGTTCATTAGCGGGAGAGGGGGAAAAGGGGGAAAAGTAGCAAAAAAGAAGTGAGAGATACTGGACAATTTTACTTTTTTATAAGTTCTGGAATCTAATTAAATAAGATTTTAAAGAATATTGACATTTATGTTGCGAGTGAATAAAGATTGGAAATCACAATGATTCTGGAAGATGTCTAATTGCCAATCGTTACAGAAGAGGAGGGGGGGATAAATGCGTAAGTGAAAAATATTGACTAATTCTACCACTTTGTAGATTCTAGAATCTAATAAAGTGCGTTTAAAAATGAATATTGGCATTTATGTTGTGGATGGAAAAGGATTGGAAATTGCATTATTTCCGACCAAAATCGGGAAACATGAAATTTCTACAATACTTTTTTGAAAATAATCTGCAGACTAAAGAAAAATCTGTGACGTACGTCGCACGTCTCACATTTTCTGCTATGGGGATAATAACTGATAACTTCATTCTTTATTATAGTCTTTTTCAGATGCGAATCAATCTCAGATAATTCTTAGATAATATAAAAGTTCCTATACACTCAGTCTTAATTTAAGATGCATGAAGTTCACATATGAAATGAGAACATTAAAATAAATATTTTATGATATCATTTCAAACATGGTAGATTACATTAATCTTCAAATTCTAGAAGAGTAAAAAAGATAGGTGGTTTTGGGCCATAATTTGAAAAACAACATTTTTGATTATTAAAATATATTTTTAATAACATTTTAGTGTATTTACCTTTTTCATAATTATTAATTTTTAAATTAAAAACCAATCTTTTCTTACACTACAGTTTTAAAAGTGTCTTACTTTTATTTGAACAAATATATAACTAAAGTTTTATTTACTATATTAGTATTATATAAGGGTTCTTTTTTCTAAAATATTTTATTTTTGTCTGTTTTATAGATACAATAAGTTTTTATAAAAAAAAAATTTGTACATTACACGCGTACAAGTTGGTTATACTCAAATTCTTGTAACTAAAATGGATAAGTTCATATCTTGAATCGTCTCTATACAGAGTTTGGTGGCAATCTGCTTGCTTGTTTTAACTGCAGAAAGCTGTTTGCAGCAAAAGTTTAATGACTATGTTTATATTTTCATATTTTTTAGTTTAGTTATTAATAAACAACTCTAATTAATACATTTTTTTCAATAATACATAAAAATAATGAAATTCTTACAACTACTCGGTATTGGCCGAATACTTAATCCATATTTGGCCGAGTACTGAGTACTCAGCAAACTGGCCGAGTACCGAGTATATAACTATTATAAACTAAAAGTCTATGTTTTAAATGATTCCTATTAAGCAGATTAAATACAGTGGAAACATTAATATTTAAGTTTTAAGGGTTTCAATAAAAATAACCCGACCAGTGTTCAACTATTATAACACATCAAAGACTAAAGTTTTTAACAAAAAAAAACAATTTTATTCAACAAGATATAAAGATATATTAAGATTTCAAATTTATAACAAGAACATGATTACCTTTTACAAGTGTTGAGCTAGACATAGTGATAAACACAATCAAAAGCAGATGACAATACACTTCAAGAACCGTCGCAGAACATCCGCGATCGCCAGGTTGATCAGCGGGAAAATATGATGAAGAAATATACTTCCGCGATCGCCGGGTTGATCAGCGAAAGTGAAACAAGATGAAATAACATAAAGTTGAAATGAAGACGATTATGCTCATCCACTATATAATTTAATTTAGATGACTAATTTAACTTTTTATCAAACTTAACAAATGTCGCTTAAAAAGCGACTAAACAAGATATAACATCATTAAAACTAGCAAATGTAACAGCCTCGCCTCAAAAGGGCGTCGATTATCAATTTAATTCAAAACTTCCATCACCCATGAATGACGGAAAACTTTATCCCTTAATAAGGAACAATTTAGCAAATATAAACTTAACAATTAACATATGTAAAAAACTTAACAACGGCAGCCATCATTTCTAAAAATGCAATAGCCAAAGAGCATTACTAGCTTAGCTGGAACAATACTAAAAACACATACATCGTTGCTTGGCCATCAACAGCTTAAAGCTACTCACATTACTCATAAACTACTGCTTCATATCTAATTGAAGACTAGCTGGCCATTGCTAACCACCAGGGGCGTAGCTTGAGGGGGGGGAGTCTCCCCCCCCAATGTTTTAAAAAATAGGGCGGCATATTGAAGTTTCTGGGGGCGCTGTTTTGCGACTTAAAGTTCATTTGAAAGTGGATCATAATTTCGTTAATTATCGTTATTTAACAAAAACACTTAAGAGTTTTATGTATCACAAGCTGACCAACTGGTTCACCGACCAGCAAAAAAGTTGTGTCTGACTGTAGCAAACTCCCGTTTGGTGGCGCCTGCGGCGCCCTCTAAACTAGTTAGACGCCTAAAACAGCCTGTTTTCCTATCGTGCAAACGACCCTTGAAAATTCTCATTGTATTCATGATGCTTAAAAAAATCTGATCATAACGAATTCCTGTTTTGGGGCGCCTATGGCATGAGTTCCCGTTTTGTTCACTTACAATAGCCTGTTCGCTTACCGTACAAAAGACAGTTGAAAATTCTAATTGTATTCGGGACCCTTTAAAAGTAGCAAACTCCAGCTGAACGGCGCCCTTCCCTGTTCAGGCACCTTCAAAGGCATAATGAGGTTTCTGGGGCGCTGTTTTGCGCCTTGAAGTTCATTTGAAAGTGGATAATAATTTTGTTGATTATCGTTAGTTACCCCAAAAACACTTAAGATTTTTATGGATCAGAAGCTTCCTTCGGCAACCAACTGGTTCACCGACCAGCAAAAAAAGTTCGCATTAAAATGTCTGACTGTAGCAAACTCCCGTTAGGTGGCGCCCTCTTAACTAATTAGACGCCTAAAACAGCCTTTTTAAACGTGTATAACAACCAATTTTCCTACTGTGCAAACTATCCTTGAAAATTCTCTTCGTTATCATGACCCTTAAAAAAATCTGATTATAACAAATTCCTGTTTGGGGGCGCCTATGGCATGATTTCCCATTTCAAACACTTACAATAGTCTGTTCGCTTACCATGCAAAAGACTGTTGTAAACTTTGATCGTATTCAGGACACTTTAAGAATAAGTTTGCAGCAAACTCCAGCTGAGCGGCGCCCTTCCCTGTTCAGGCACCTACAACAGCATGTTCGCTTACCATGCAACGACCCTTGAAAATTCTGACCTTAGCAAATTCACGCTCTGTGGCGACTGCGGCACCCTTATCCCATTTCAGATACTTACAAATGACTCGTAAGTATGCACAATCGCTTTCTCACCTCCAAAGACTTAAAATTACGTTTTTTCAAGACCTTAGCTCGAAAAAAAAAAAAAAGCAGTTTATTGTACGTTATGGCTATTGTATAAAAACGAAATTAGATAAGGTTTGATTTGGTTATAATGATTTCTCACTAACAATTTTTGATTCTAAGTGATCCTTTAAGCAAATTTTTTATTTTAGTTTCATCGCTTACGGGTTTTGAAATATTTATAAGTCTATAGAATTCAACTAGTGTTTCGTGACATGAAATAGCAGCGCAAGGAAGCTGATTTAACGTCGCATTAATAGGCACATATTGGGCAATTGGCGACGGTTTGGGATTAACGCCCCAGTGGCGATCCGAAGACAAGCCATCACAATTTTTATCTTCTGTGGAAGAGGGCTCTCCCGCTTCAGTATCTTCCAGAGGTATTATTTGCACGGAGCATGAAGGATATTGCAGCTACGACAGAGTTTATGTGTACCAGAGACTGACTTTCATGATAATCTTCAATTGGCTCAATTATTGAATCCACAATCTTTCTGTCAAGCAGGTAGACGTGAGGTGCCGGGTACGATCCCAGATCGCGCTTGTCGGCCTAGTCGTTCGGAATTTTCCGTGGTTTTCTCCGAAACTTGCGTAAATACGGGCTAGGATCTCATAGAAAGACCTCCACAGAAGGCATTCCCCCTCAGGCCTAGGACCCTAGAACAGTCACTCGAAATTTTTCCCAAACACCGACACCAACACCTAAGTAAGATATAAATTTCTGTATAAAAAAGATTTAATTTTGGGCAATGGGACTCTTTTTTAGTTTGTTCTTCCACATAAAGGCATGCGGTAATTCTGTCGCGTTCCTTAGCAATGGCTACTACATTTCTTAAAATATTTTTCACACAATATGAGAAAAAAGAAAAACGTTTTATAATTGGTTTAAATATGTAAAATAATAATAATAAATAAGTTACTGATTTTCTTTTTCTTAAGAGTGAACAATACCTAATTTCATAATAAGAAAACACCACAGACCTGACGTTTAAAAACAATAATTACAAAACTTTGAATAAACACCATAAAATTCAATAAACTTGCAATAATTGTTTCGGTTCGAAAGAACACACGATCCTTCGTCAGGCGAAAAAAGTAGGCACAAGTGCTGCAGTCAAAGCAGAAACACACAAAATCGTTTTAAGTGAGCAGCAAAAATATATACAGATGAATGTAAACATAAATACTGGTGTGAGGAGAATAGTGCTGACTCTAAAATAAAAGGGCCGCCTGGGGGAATTCAATAAAAAGGGGCATTATTTGTAGTGTTCTATGTTATGATTTTTGTACGTAACAAAAGTAAATTACTAATTTTCCTTGTATATATATATATATATTGGCTGTATGCGTTTGTTATTCCAGGAATGCTGAAGAACTACTGCTAAGAAAGTTTAAAAGTCAGGGGGGGGGGGAAATGTAAAGGCCTCTAAACATTTAAAATGTTAGAAAAGGCTACTTTATACCAAATTTTTTTTTTAAAGAGCCGCCAGGTGCTAAAATATGTTGAAAAAGGGCCACAGTGTGCTAAAAACTGTTTAAAAGGGCACCATGCCAAATTATCCTAGTGTCAGCACTACATAATTATGAAATAAAAGAAGAAAACAAATAAATACCTAAGTAAATTAGATTAAAAAAGGGAACAAAATCTAAAAATTTCAAAATTAAAGGAAAAATGAACTAATGTGAGTAATTTCATAGCATCAGACAAGAATGAAGTGGAACAAATATCATTAAGAAGATTTTTCGAATTTTTAAATATGTAAAAATTTTCATGGATATTCAAATGGGAAGAGAAGACAGGAGATGAAATTATGTTAGTTTTAGAAAAATCAAAACGATGACTATGAGCCCAGCAGTGGGAAGCAATAGATTTAGAGATCTCTTCATTACGAACATTTCGATGATGATCATTTATTCTATATTTCAAACACCTTCTTGTTTGATCAATATAGACTAAATAAATGCCAGAACGGTTTTCAGTAGGAATGGGATCTTTAAGAGAAGATAATTTAATTTTGTTGACGGGTTTCTAAATGACTTTAAAACCAAACGGAGAGAGAATTTTAGAAGTTTTAAAAGAAAGTGATAAATAAAAAGGTAAAACAAATGGAATGAGACTGTGATCGTTCAATTTGGTATCACAACGTTTAGATTCTTGAATTTATACAAAGCTTTATTAATAATAGAGTGATTATAGCCTCGAGAAAGAGCAAGAGATTTTAAGTAATTAATTTCTTTCGAAAGACTAGACAGATCAGAACAAATGTGTAAGGCTTATGTTTTTCTTACTCATTTTCCAAAAATTGATAAATTTTTAATATTTCATTTTGCGGTTAAAAAAAAAAAAAGAAAGAAAGAAAGAGAAAAATGCACATATTGAAAATTCAGATTTTTGAACTTAGAATTACATTTAAAAATAAATAAACGATTGTAAATTTTCTAAATGTGAAAACAGAATTTAAATATACATTATGTAATGAGTAATCATGAAATCAAACTTTCCCATAGAGTAACATGGGTCACGGCTGTCGGTGAGATTAGGTATTATCCACTCTAAAAACATAAAGTTGCTTTCCTTAGGAACAGTTACTACTTTCATTTCTTAAAATTTATTTTGAAAGTTTTATGTTTTACCTGAATTATAATGTAATATTTTTAAACTTGTTGGAAAAGGGGGAAAAATCTTTTTCAGTTGTTCCACTTTATCTCAAACCAATACTCTGGTTGTCCTAAGAAAGATGCTTTTGCTTAGTCTCATACGAGAATATATATAAATGTATATATTTCTGCAAAGCGCATTAACCATATCTTTCGAACGATACTTCTTGTAAGCCCTTCCTTTTATTGAATAGGCTAAAAATGTAAGAGGAATTTCATGTCTGCGTATTAATATATAGATTCGCTGAAAAAATTTAGAATGCTCCAAAGAATTACTAAACTAAATACATGAAAAAACCTTCGGGTTCCCGGTGGAAAAGTTTAACGGCAAGCAACGAAGTCAGTAAAGGTTTTTTCATGTATTTAGTTTAGTAATTCAACACTTCGTTTTTAATTAATATAGTTTAAGTGCTCCAAAGAAGTATAAGAATAAAGCTACTAAATAGAGGGGGGGGGGAAAAACAGCTTTTTTTTTTTTCTTGGCAGATTTTAGGAATAATGCCCCGAAGGAGAGGGGGGGGGTACGTATTAACCGACGTGAGGGGCACAGGCCCTCTCGTCGGTTGGCAACACTCTTGAAAGTATGTGGGTGGCATTTTCAGATGAGGAATACGAAAGGGCGCCAAACGTCGGGTCTCCCCCCCCCAATCAAATTTTCACGCTACGCCCCTGCTAACCACTGCCGATAACTGCCCTTTAACACACGCATCGCGATCTTTTTATACTGACTGCAAAGTCAAAAATCTACATATAAACAATGCATTACCATTGCCACTCAACGGTCATAGCCGAAAATACAATTTACTATAATCATTTCAATAGCAGTGGCAACAGTAAAAATTAAGAAAATTATGCAGAGCAAGTCTGGCAACGGCAACAATGTAAACAAAACATCGTTAGTAATGGCGCGATGTAAGTAAAAGATGGCTGACCAAGTTTAAGTAAAGAAAACTTTTAAATTCAAATAAAAGGTAAGTTAACAGTTATATAATAAAAGATAAGCATTTATATTTATAAAATTAACAATTTTTATGTGCGAGGACAATTGATAGATATCAATAACGAGTACTCGGTACAGCTTTAGTTCGTACTATGGTGACTTACAATATACATACCAACTTTCAGCTTATTTGAACAAAGCGTTTAGACGCTAGCGTGTTCACTCATAGACATACACACACACGTACATACATACATAATCATAACATCAGTGAAAATGGACTCAGGGGACCTCAAAACGTATAGAAACACCAAAATATCAAATTCGGATTTTTGACATGATTACAATACTTTCCTCACTATAGTGTTCGGAAAGTAAAAAGGTTTTAAAAGGGAAAAAAAAAATTTCCTGTTTTAAAAACTGATTAAAATATATATATATATATTATTTAATACTTGCCAACTTTTCTGGTTTTCCCGGAAGACTTCCGGTTTTTTAACGTATTTTCCGGTCTTCCGGACAGATGATGAAATCTTCCGTTTTTAAAAAAGTCGCGGATATCGTTCGTTTTAAAAAGAAAACCCAGATGTTCTACGAAAACTCCTGATTCCCAATCTTTTTCCATCCATAACATAAATGTCAATGTTCATTTCAAACTTCTTGCTTTGTGAGATTCTAGAACATGTAAAGAAATAGAATTGTTAAATATTTCTTGCTAATGCTGATATAATTATTTTTACCCCCCTTCATTTATTTCCAACTAGTGATCAGCAATCAAATGTTCTGCAGAAGTCTTTTGTTTCCTAATCTTTATCCATCTGCAACATAAATGATAATATTAATTTTAAACTTCTTTCATTAGATTCTAGAAGTAGAGTTGAAAGAGTTTAATATTTCTTACTCTGTAATTATTTTTGTTCCCCCCCCCCCCTTTTCCCCAGATTGTGATCAATGATCAATTCTAGAAAGAATAAAGCAATGGAAGTGCTCAATATTTTTCACAAATGTAATTATTTTTAGATCTTTATTGCTGAATTTAATGAATCTGTTTATTTTTCCTCAATTAAATTAAATATTTGTATGTCATATTTATACCAAATGTGTAAACATGGGGAAAAAAATTAAGAATAATTTCTTCAGGTAGGAAAATTTTTTCCAAATCAATTTAAGAAAATTAATACTTAGTTGGTTTTATGCACGTTTTCAAACTGATAATTAGCTACTGCTACTTTTTTTTTTTTTATATATGTATGATTAATGTACATACACAAAAATCATATTCTATTTATTTAAAAAATGAGTTATACTTTAACTTTAACTTAACTAAGTTTTTTGTCTATTGTTAAATAAGTTTCTTACAGATTCTGTTTTGTAGATAGTTATATGTTGAAGAGGAATAACTTCATTTAAAACTTTTATATATTTAGTATAATCAATCTATAGTAAAACGTTTTCATAGATTGCTTCTAAATATTAAAATTGTAAAACTGTATTTTTTTTTTTTTTTTCTATTTGACGTAATAAACAAGTAAAAAAAAAAAAAAATCTTCCCTTCTTTTATAAAATCTTCTGGTTTTTAAACAAAAATCTTCCCTTTTTTTATTAAAATTGGTTGGCAAGTATGTTATTTAAAAATTAATTTAAATATAGCGACCAGCAAAGTGGGCAAAATCTGCTAGTATTAAGTAAATGTAAACTTCTGACAGAAATACGCTTACTGTATCTCGCAAACTTCTTTTTCTGTTATTGATAGTGAAATTATGCCACAGATTATTTTCTAATGCCTAAATAGTTGTCGCAGATTGACAGAAAAAATTCCACTCATTTCTCATTTTTCCACTCATTTCTCCTGCTTTTCTGATGTAATTTTTATCTATCCCGCTTAGCATAATTTATGCTTAAAATTTGTGGGATTGGGTAAAAAAATTTGAAAGAAAATTGAAATTTATCTTGCCCTGCAATTTATCAAGTTCAGTTTGAATGTGAATTACTATACAATGCTTTAAAACTAATTTTTGCTAAGAATAAATTTTTAACTTTCATTTTTGCATAATAAAAAATGTCTTATTATCAAAAGATTTTTTTTTATACCATAACTATTGAAAACATAAAGAATTCAAATTTCATTAGAATGTAGCTGATATTTTCATTTCTTTATTACCTTTTCTTTTACAAAGATAATTAAGATTCTTATTGTTTTTATATTAGGAGCAGAATGATCAAATCTGTCTATTTTGACTTAAATTTTTAACAACTGTATGTCTGAGGTTTTTTTTTTTTTTTTGATGGTTTGTTTTACTGTAAGAAACATATATTATTCATTTAATTTTAATACTGATGCTTTGTAAATCAGGGCTGGCCAGCCCGCGGGCCGCATGTGGCCCGCCGTGTAAAGTTCTGCGGCCCGTGACAGAATTCTTGTACTTTCGAATTTTACATCATTATTTAAAACATCTGAAACTAGTAATTTGTTTCTGACTTTTTAATGAAAATACCGATTAAAGTAGCTAAAGAAACAAATATCGCGTTAAATGATGTTAGTAAAACATTATCAGATCAGTAAATGATTCTTACTATTACACTTATGAATGTATAATCATAAGTTTTTGACAGTTTTATAGTTTTTTTTTTCTTTTATGAATAAAAATATATTTAATACACACATTTTTTGTTTTAAATCCTCACGAGCCGACTGGAAAAAGAATTACTATATGTATATAGTTCATGTATTTATACAATGTGGCCCGCCAGTGCAAAATAGATTTCGAATGCGGCCCGCGAAGAGTTTCGGGTTGGACAGGCCTGTTGTAAATAACTCCTAAGCTTATAAAGCTTTACTTAAAATTAAATTTGCATTATTTTACTCATTTTTCTTACAAACTTTCTTGTTGGAAGAAGTCTTGTGATTTCTGTTAAAAAAATCTCCTGCTTTTTAGTCATTACATGTTGGCATCTCTGCAAATGAATTACTGTCAAACACTTCCTTTAAAATTACTCTATCATTCTTAAACTTTTAATTCAAACATACAAAAAATTGCATGTTTAATTTATCAGATAAACTCACTATCATATACTGATGATAACACTTGGTACAAAGAAGCAGAAGTAAACAGAAAGCCCATAATCTCTGGCGGTGTAGTGCACATGAAATACCCAAACATAACAGGCAGACAAATGTCAATCATAGCCAAAATCTCTTGTTATTTTTACAGGAGAGGTAAGGGAAAAAAAAGTTTTTTTTTTTTCAATACTTTTAGCAAAAACAGAAAAGTAAAGCAGAAAAAATCCACCAAGTTTGCTATGGAACCTGGAATTCAGGGAAAACTTGGAAAACTCAGGGAATTTGAAAAACTATTAAAAAACAGGGAAAACTCGGAGAATTTCAAAATTTATTGCAAAAACAGGGAGAATTCAAGAAATTTTTTAATTTTTTGGAAAAACATTGGGTATTTTTATCATAATCAAATCTTTTTTAAAATTTTAGTGCTTTGTAATAAAGAAGTAAAAGTCAATTATGTTCCCCCCCCCCCCCTCCCCTCCCCCAAACTATAGTAAGTTAATAAAATCAATATATCTTAGATATGTTCAATTGACTTGTAAACACACTAGATTCTAATGCTGCAGGATTACGTCTCATCTATTTTACTAAAAGAGACAGGGAAAACTCGGTGAATTTTGTTTTCTGATTTGTGTAGCAACCTTGTCCACTAACAGTTAATATGTTCCATTTTTGCAAATAATTTTGAATTTCTTCATATTGTCTCTTGACCATCGTTATATTTAATTTTAGGGAAATGGCCCAAGACTGTCAGTGGATTGCCTAGTACATCAGGTACCACATCAAGTATTGCATTTATTCGAAAACAAAAGCTGTACATAGGGCATGTTGGAGATTCTAAGATTGTGCTTGGTTGCCAATCGCCTGGTAATATTTTGCTTTAAAATTCTTATATTTCCTCTTTTTGCTATAAATAGCGTAGTATATTAAAAAAAAAAAAAAAAAATCAACCTTTATTGTTGTAAGTAATTAATAGCAATATAAAATTAATCAATCCAAATAAATATGCTAATATGAATAAAATAAAATACTTTAAAAGTTATTAAAATATATTTAAAAAATTAAATACTTTAAGAGGAATTCATAACAAGGGTTACGATATTTTATTTTAGAGTTTGAAAAAAGTACTTTTCCTTTTCTCTCAATCATTAAAAAATATTGTGCACCTTTAACTTGCATAGAGATACAAAATATTACTTACCATACTAAGGTAGCTTATAAAAATTTGGCATATTATTTTTTAAGTGATTTTTTGATTGTTTATCTTTTATAATATGAACTAGCATAAAATAAAAGATTAGTATAGTTTATGAATTTTAAAAGAAGAAATATTAAATGCTTTATTATATTATTATTATTATTTATGATAAATTTATTTAAAACTTGATCTTCTAGTTCTAAATCAAACCATTGGTGGACCTAAAGGGCAAAACTGGGAAAATTCATTAGTGGCCAGTGGCCGGTACTGTCAGTTTCATTAGTAGCCACTTTTTTTAATTAGTGGCCACTGTTCATTTGATAAGACTACTTCTTTCAGACTGCAAAAAGCATTGTCACCCTTTTCTGGTATAATCACCACAAGAAAAATAAGAAATAACATATAATAATAAAATTAACACATTGACACTGAAATTGTAATTTGTAATTATGCCTCTTTTTAAAAATCCTAAATTGCACATCCTAAATTAAAATCTGCATAGGGCTGTAATAATAACAGCAAAAGTTTTTATCTTTCAGATAATTCAGTAGTACTTTTTTTTCAATTTATTTAAGTGAAATAAGCTGTTATCATTCACAGTTCACACTGATATTTTCTAGTAAATGAATCAGCTGATTCATCATCATCACAACCTTTTACATGGTCATGTGTAAATACAGTTAGCAGTTTTATTATTTTTTCGTATTTCTAAAGACAAACTTTTTTAAATGATTTTATTTCAGTAGAGTTAAAATATTTCCTCTTAAAAAGTATAGATGTAGAAACTTAGCTGCTTCATTAAAAATAATTTACTTAGCTGCCAAATTTGTAGCTTTAGAAATAGGGAGATTTCTACTTTAAAATGGGAAGGGTAAAGGAAGATTTTTACTCAAAAGAAAGCAAATAGAGTTCTAACAGTTGACCTTACTGACCCATTTTACCATTGCGGAATAGTGTTAAAAATTTATTGTAACAGTGTTGTAAATGTATTTGTAAAAGCATAAAAAAAATCGACTACTACGCTTCCAAAAGCATGGAAAAATTAGAGCTGTTCTTCAGCAAAGTACTGTTTCTAAGAAGAAAGTCACGTGGTTGTTAGAACTCTATACAATTTTTTTTGAAAAATACACATTTAAGCCAAATCAAATTTTGATACGCATATTTGTCAAATATCTTGAATGGGTTAAATCTACACTAAATACTATGGAGATAATAATGGAAAAAGATTGTGCTTTGCAGGACATTTGATCATTAACTGCTAGTTGAAATGGAGAGCACGTGTGTGTGTGTGGGGGGGGGGGATACATCTATATCTTCTTTATAGGTTCTAGAATCTAATCAAGAAAGATTAAAATGAATATTTACATTTATGTTATGGATGAAGAAAGATTGTAAATCACAAGGCTTCAGTGGAACATGTGATTGCCTATCGTCAGAGGAGGGGGGGGGGGAATACAAGAATTATGAGTAAGAGATATTAAACAATTCTACTTTTTTACAGATTCTAGAATCCAATAAAGCAAGTTTAAAATAGATATTTATATTTTTGCGGCAAATGGAGAATGATTAGAAATTATAAAGCTTTCTATAAGCTGTGTGATCACGGATTGTTAGGGGGAGGGAAAGGAGGGGTTAAAAAAATTATATGAGTGAGATATATTAAACAATTCTACTTCTTTATAGGTTGTAGAATATAATAAAGCAAGTTTAAAATGAACATTGACATTTATGCCTTGGATGGAAAAAGATTGAAAATCACAAGGCTTCGATTGCCTATTGTCGCTCGATTTTTAGAATCTTTTTAATGATCACAAAAAGTGGCGACTTTAGTGGCGATCGGTGTATAATTTTTAATCGCCATCTTTTTTTATTTAGTCGCCATGTGGCCGGTGGCGACCGTTAATTTTGCCCTTTAGGTGGACCTACAACTTTCAAGGCCCAGGGCAAAAATCTCACTGGGGTCCTGTAATTGAAGTCCCTCCTGAATTTCTTCATTTAAATTTATTATTATTAAAAGGCACTGAAATAAGTTTTAGATTGATTTGAAAGCCTAATGCAACAAGAGAGCCAGGGGATTGCCTCCACTTGCCATGACTTGGTCACGTTTTGCACAAATGAGTTTTTTTAGATTTATTGTTCTACAGTCATTTTTTGTACATTAAGGCTCTTTAGATAGGAAACTACATCTTAAAGTTAAATTGCAGCAAATGTTTCAGGTTAAAATAATGGCACGATAACTTTACCAGATACATAATACGTAAAGGTTAAGTTTCTTTGGAAGCCCCCTTTATAACGAGAGACCCGTGGCAGCCTGCCCCTCTGTCCCACCCTTGGTATGTCACTGAATCAAACTACCGTTTCAAGGAAGTAATTTCTGGAAATTTTCAGGAAAAAAGAAAAGTGATGACAGACGGATAAATTATTATTTGTCTTGTCACTTCATGTCATCTAGTCAGTCGCCCTGTGGCGACTATTAATTTTGTCCTATACTTAGAGGACCATAGAAAAATTTGCAATGGGATTAAAAAAAAAAAAAAAAAACTGGATCATCAATTCCTAAAATTTGAATAAGCACAGGGCTTGGCTTGCTAATGTAATGTCTCAGACAATTTATAACAACATTCAGAATTCTCCCAATAAGAATATAAAACATCATCCAAGCTGGATAAATCACTATGTTGCAGAACTCCTGCAGTGGGCTCATATTCATGTCTTGTATTACAGAATAGACGTGTAGTTTTTCAGATGAGAAAAAGTTTAATTTGGATGACTCAAAGTAGTCATCAGACTTTTTTTTTTTGAGGAAAGAAATGGAGATGTACTCTGCTCTGCAACTTAGTGATAATGGCTTGATGTGAATATCTACCAGTACCATATTGAAGGACAAATTTAGTGCTTTTTAAATTAAAGGTAAAATTAGAAGGATTGTATTGAAACAACACTAAGAAGTTATTATTAGAATCTTGATTTAAAAAAAAAAAAAGAAAAAAGGGACATCAGTTGACAAAATTTTTTCATTAAAAATCCAAAATGCATAGGAGAACCTCAACAAAATGCCTTGCTTTAAAGTTACTCCATAAGCACTTTCAGTCGACTGTCTGACCTTCTTCAGATCCAAAGAAGTGCAAACACCCGACTGAAAGTGCTTATGGAGTAACTTTAAAGCATTTTAGTTTTAATTTAATCTTGTTTCTCATTTTATGAATAGTACAACAGGGCATACTATTTCTTTCTGACAGCGATTTCCTGTTGTCGCCTTTTAACTTTCTTCTATATTCAATAGAAGAAAGTATTGGATTCATAAAAATTTTCGACTTCCGGCTTTCGACGGATTTATACTTTTTGAGAGGTCTAGAACACGTTTTTACCATTTTTAGAAAATGTCTGTCTGTGTGTGTGTATGACGAAAATTTTGTGGCAACTGTACCTCCGGAACTACTGCTCAGAATTGTATATAAATTTATATGTAGATGCACCTTGATCTAAATTAGTGCCTATCAACTTTTGGTGTCTACCGCTCAACAGGTGACATTGCTATGCAGTGATTTCTTCAGTTTCAGGGGAGGCTATATCTTGGGTTCTATTGTGTATAATAAAACAAAACTTGATATGTATGAAGGTCACTATGAGACATTACGCTGATTCAATTTGAATGCATATTGGCCAACAGGTAGTGCTGCTGTACAGCAATTTCCGAAATTTAATAGAAGGCTATATCTCGGGAACTACTGCACAGAATCCCATATAAATTTATATGTAGATGCACCTTGATATAGATTAGTGCTTATCAACTTTTGGTGTCAACCGCTCATCAGGTGGCACTGCTACACAGCAATTTCTGCAGTTAAATGGAAAGCTATATCTCAGGTTCTATTACATATAATCAAACAAAACTTGATATGTAAGAAATTCATCATGAGGTATTATGTTTATTCAAGTTGGATGCTTATAGGCCAACAGATGGCGCTGCTATACTGGAAATTTCCTGGATAATGGGAGGGCTACTTCAACTTGTATGGCATATAACTGTACGAAACTTGATATATTAGATAACCATTATGAAAATGCATTTTTTAAGATGTTAGTTAAACTGTGTTTCTTTGGATATTTACTGTTTTCTCTAAGATGAAAATTGTTTGCATTCATCATGTCAGATAATTTTAATAAATAATAGTTTTAATAAATTATTTGCCCTTAGTGAATTTGTATAGGAAAATATAGAAGAAAGTCTTGTGGTGGCCACAACATACTAGTTTTACTTTCCATTTTGAATGAATGTGCAAAAATTTTTGTTTTTATTTACGATGCATAAAGCTGAAAGTTTGTCATTGTATCTGTCTAGTAGATTACTAGATTTTATCAAAAATTAGTACAAAATCTCGCTAATGCTGTATTATTATTATTATTATTATTATTTTTAAATCCATTCAGATAATTGATTAAAAAATTATTAATTGAAAACCCCATTTTAACTTTAAAGTTATTTAAAAGAGGAAAACAAATTGATACCAAAAATAAGTAAGTGAATGTATTTCTTTTTATGGAGAAAAAAAAAAAAAAAAAAAAAAAAAAGAAAGCTTAACATTTATTTTTTAAATAATTAAAATTGAGAAAAATTGTGCTAAAGAAATAGAACAGCTTTCAGTATAGAACCCTTTGCAAAATTTGAAATTTAACGCTGAATTAGCTTGGACCTTTCTCACCAAGGTCTTTACTTGCGCAATTGCGATAGCCATTTTAATTCGTCACCAAAATATCTACAAAAAGTTTAAAAGCTGCTGAGAGGGGCTCCTAAGCTAAAGCTGTACCAAAGAAATAATAAAAGATTTTTACTCAATTTTAATAATGGTTTGGTCCTCACATAGCACTGTCATTGGGTTTCCTCAACATCTGTATAAAAGTCACCAAATAACATGGAGGTTTTCAAATCAAAATATTTTAATATATACTTTTAATAGACTTATAAAAAATTAATAACTATATTAGAAACAAAGAATATTTTATTCTTATAATACTTCTAAGAAATCTAATTTATATATAATGTATATAAATTAGAAATGTATAAGAAACAAAGAATAAATCATAAATTAAGAACTTGCTTTCTCTTTTTTTAATTGCAATTTTTTTTTTTAAATATTCTTATTAGATTCAAAGGATTGGTATGCACAATCTTTGACAAAGGATCACAAACCTGAAAATCCAGATGAAAAGAAAAGAATTGATAGTGTTGGAGGTTTAGTTTTACAAAAAGCCGGTGTCCAAAGAGTTGTATGGTATAGACCACACCCTGGTCATAGAGGTCCTATTCGTAGAAGTACACCAGTTGATCAGATACCTTTCTTAGCTGTATCAAGATCTTTGGGTAAGTAATGTAGTTTGATTAACAGCTATCTCTAAAAGTTGGTTAAGAATAAATAAAATAAGAAATATAAGAAATTTTTCATAGTATTTTTAATCACCAAATTAACACCGGGAATGATAGATAGCATGTTATTCAAGACTAGTGGCCTGTTTTGCTGGTTACTATATTTAAACGTGTAATTTTTTTAAATCCCCAAAAAATATTAACTTTGAAAAAAGAAAAAAAAGTCATTTGAAATCCAGTATTCAGTTGGTTAAGAATAAATAAAATTAAAATGCAAGAAACACTTCATAGTATTTTTAATTACCAAATTAGTACAGATTGTAAAAAAACATGTAGCGTATGATTCCAAACTAGCAGGCTGCATCTGCTTCACTGGTGAATCATTATTATTATTACATATATATGTTTTGAAATCTCCAAAAATATTATTTTTAAACAAAAAAAACCCATTGAAATCCATCAAAACCTTGGTTTGGATCCCTACTACCTTCAGAAGCGTTTAACTTAAAAAACATTCTATTGAAATCCAACTACTTCTTGAAAAACAAACAAATTTCTGTAACAAGGTGTAGACAATCAGAGGTAATGTTCTGTGTTTGTGTCTTAATGATTTAATTTATTTTAAACTTTTATTTTTTTTAGGGGATTTATGGAGCTTCAATTATATAACAAATAAATTTGTAGTAAGTCCTGAGCCTGATGTAGAAGTGTTCGAATTAAATCCTCGAATCCATCGGTGTGTATTATTTGGATCAGATGGATTATGGAACATGATATCGGTGCATGCTGCTGTTAGAATAGTACAAAAAACTGATGAAGAAAACGAAAAAATTATTTTAGAAGGTGGAAGAGCTAATGAAACTGTGAGTATTATAATTTTGAATTTTTGTCATTCTTTTGCACCTGCTAAATTCTAGTCTAATTAAATTGGAGTTAAATAGAATTTAATAATTTTTTATCTTTACATTTTTTTTTTCCTCTCTAAAACTAGCAGATTTATACTCGGAGATAATAAATGGTGGATAAAATAGTATTTTGTTCAGGGCGGTTTTAACCAGGTTTTTTCCAGAGATTATTTCCTCTTATGGAAAAACTGAACAACTGCTGCCCCCCCCCCCCCCTCTTAAATTGTGAAGAAAAATTGTTAAAAAAAAAGGTATTTACAATTAATTATTATTTTTTTTTTTTTCTTAATGTTTGACATTTTTAGTAGATTAAGGTCAATATTAATAGTAGCTATTGTTCACAGAACAATCTAAGAAAAAGAGTAGTGTTGTCTCTTAATAGTCATCTTTCTCATTCCATAAACAATTCAAAGTTGTATTCTTCCACCCTCGCTCTGTATGTTTTCAAATTCCTATCCATTTTCATCTTAAATGTAGATTATTTCATTCTTTTATATCATGCATCAACATATTTAATTTTACATTAATAATAACAGAAATTATGTGTATATTTGTTTAGTATTTTTAACTAAAGAAGGAAAAAAAGATATTTAATAGTTAAAAAAAAAAAAAAATGCCCACTAATGAAATAGTTATTAATAGTCATTGATTATTAATCATGTTTCACAGTTTCAGCCTTTAATTGTAAGTGGAAACTTGAGTTACAGTATATGTTCTAGTAAAATTTTAATTTTTTTTTTTCTTTTCAAGTGTGGGTCATAGTTATTAAAATTTATTTGATGAGTTGTTCAAGTTGAGTTCAAATTTTAACGATTAGGATAGGATTGTCAGTGCTGCCAACTCTCCCGTCTTTCACGGGAGACTCCCGTTTTTTAACCCTATCTCCCGTTTTTACGTTTTAATGTGTATTTCTCCCGTTTTTCTAATATTTTCGAAAAATCGAATTAAAAACGCTAATTTTTGACAATTCGTAGGTGCCATCTTTTCAGATTTACGAAGGCCTTCCAATTCACAATCTTTCTGCATCCACAACATAAATGTCGATATTAATTTAAAACTTACTTTATGAGATTTTAGAATCTCTAAAGAAACAGAATCCTTCAATATTTCTCGCTTACATAATTATTTTTAACTCCCCCTCCCCCCCAAATTTTCTTATCTCCAACTAGTGATCGCTGATCAAATGCTCTTTTAAACTCTCGTTTCTCATTCTTTCTCCATGTACAAGCCACAACAAAAATGTCAATATTCATTTTAAACTTGCTTTATTAGATTCTAGAGCCTTACACTCATGTAATTATCGTTTGACCCCCCCCCCCCCCCAAAAAAAAAAAAAAAAAAAAAAAAAAAAAAAATCCCTTTCTCCAATTAGCTTTCTCATTCTACAACAAAAGAATCAAACATTTTCTCCCTGGTTTTAAAAAATGTAGGGTATTGCTAGTTAAAAAAAAAAAAAAGCACTTTTTAGATTTTTGAGGGCAATTTGAATTTTTAAGGACACATTTGACATTTAAAATCCAAACACTTAACTTGAAAATTTAGTTATAAATATGCATACAAAAAGAAAAAAAGTCTGTTTTTAAACTTTTCTGTACTTTAATTTGTTGTTAATGTGCTGATTGTCATACACAATAGTTTTATTTATATTTACAGCATTTAAGTTATTTCTACAAATGCAGTAATTGGGGGGGGGGGGGGATAGATTGGGGCAAAGTGTTTTTTTTTTTTTTTCCCTTCTAAACAAAGATCAGGCGAGGTGCAGCACCCTCCTTAAATTATCTGGGGAAAACTCTGGATCAATGTTCATAAAAACATTGATCCAGTTGTTTTATTAGATTTTAGAACCAACTGAAGCGATATAGGGGTTCAAAATTCTTTACATATATAGTTATTTTTTGATTTTGTTAATGAACTTGTTAACTATTTGTTTTTCCCCAATAAGTTTAAAATATAAATTATCAAAAAAAAGTTATATTAGGTCTTTTCAGTTAAAAAAGTATCATGTATTGAATAAAATAATTTTGTTTTGTTTTTCTCCACGAAACCGTAAATCTCCCTTTTTCTCCCTTGAAATTATGTAAAATCTCCTGTTTTTTTCCCCACCAAGGTTGGCAGCTCTGGATTGTGTTGTAAACATATTTTCAGGGGTTTACATAAGTTTGAAAATTTCAAAAAATCTTTTTTTTTTTTTTTTTTTTTTTTTTTTGTCTATTTGTACAATATGTCTATAATACTTTCACAAAATTTAAATCAATCAGAATAGAAGTCTAAAAGAGAAAGAGCTTTTGGGAATTCCCCTCATTAGGTTTGTTTTATTCCTACTTAAAATTTTAATCACTTTTTCCTGAAAACACTAATTTGATAGACACAATTTCTCAAAACCTAATGCATCTCGATCTTAATCGAAAATTTGCACACTTCTAACAAAGTTTTTTTTTTTTCCCCCACAATTACAATTAATTTTACAAGTCTATACTTGGGATGAATTGTACTGCTTTGCATATACTCTGTCAAAATTCAAATTTATTTATTTATTTATTTATTTTTGTAATCCTTTGTTCAATAACAAGCTAATATCTATCTACTAACAGAAAAATTTGGCTTCTTAATTTCAGATAAAACTGTCATGAGTTATCTACACTACCAATTGGACACTTTTCTGAGGGACCAACCTCCGGAAACTAGTATAAAATATTGTTTAACTGTTTACTTTTTATATGCTCAAAATTTCAACAAAATAATTTATTCTATATATATAATATACTAGTATATAACCCCGTCAAAAATGACGGAATTTGAAATCAATTAAGGTAGTGAATCAACGAAGGCTATGCCTACTTCGCTGGTCACTATATTTAAAGGAAACTCTTTTCTATATCGCTTTATAAACCAAAAAAAAAAAAATATTATGAAATTGCTCAAAAGCCGACTTCCTGTCCCCGCTACCTTCGGCAGTGACCCACTCAACTGCACACTCTCGGGTGCCTGTCCCATTGCCTGTGACATGAACTTATCAGTGGGCTTCCATTTGGGTGCTAATCAGATGACAGTTTCGAAACGGACAGTATCAAAAAACTGAGCTTTATTCTTATTGTAATATGCATGATTGTGATATTTTTAGATGTTTTTAACTTATTTTAAGATATATATAGAGTGTTTTTTAATCACTTATTAATTTCTTTATGAACTGTGTTTGTAATATCCATGAATGGCTTAATTTGATTTATGTTTATAGTTTATGTACATCATTTCCTTTGAAGATGGTTAAAAATTGAATATTAACCGAAACGTCGGAATGTAAATATATTTTGGAATATAAAGATATAAGATATTTTAAATAGTTTGATATGCTGAAAAGTATGGTTTTATTACTATTTTTAATTTTTATAATTTTAATTGACAGCATATATAAGTGGAATATATTTCTTTACTGAAGTAGCAGTTTTATATTTGAATGTTACATATGAACAACACTATATGTGGTGTACATAATATTTTCTTTCACGTTATTACCATGCTTTTATTAACTTTGATTCTTGTTTGTTTATTTGTCTGGTACAAATCTTGCAATCTATTTTTAACTAACTTCTCTACTAGCTAGACATTTGAAACTTTCACAGTAGCTCAGAACCCGGTGACAACACAATACTTCGAAGTCAGATTTTCGAATAGTTTTCTTATAATTAATTAAAATATGAAAATAATAAGCTCTTAATAGCAATAAAATAGCCATTAAAATATTAGCTATACTATAATTTAATTGTTGTCAAAAAAAATTAAGAGTTCATTTTCTTTCGACATAAATTCATTTAATTCAATGTGAACATTAAAAAATTATTCATCTCACAAAAATTGATGTCATTATCACTTTAAAAATTGTATACACATTGATAAGTGCTAAAATGTAGTTCACGATGCTAATAAACATTGTTCTAAAAGGAGTAATATTTTATTTTTAAAACCTACTCTTTTTTTTTTTTCTCTATTATTATTATTATTATTATTTCACTGAACTGAGTCCGCGTGATTAAATATTATTGTTTATCCTTGTGTATTTTATTAATGATTTATCAAAAAATTTAAAAACATGGTATATAAAAAGGTTTTTTTATCTTATAAAATATTTTCTATATTTATTTGATATATTCGATCAACTATAAAATAACAACAATCTCACGCCAAATATAATATTACAATATGTTATGATCAGCTGCATCTATCGCATGATAATTTTTTGTAGTTATAATAGTAGTTGAGTTAGTTAATAGTAGTTGGTATATAGAAATTATAAATAAATAATTAATTAATTATGTAAATCTGATCATAGTACAGCCTTAATACAGCTCCCCTTGTCGATTTTTGAATTTTTATCTCCATTTTAGACATCAATACACAATTTATGCGATTATTTTTTTCTGTTTCTTTTCTTTTCTTTTTCCTTTACTTTTCTTTCTTTCCTGTTTTTGAATATTTTATCATTTATTTATATCTTTGATGCACTACTTCGCTTAAAGTGACTTTCACAAAAGTAGAGTCCTTAGTGAAAAATGTCCGATCTATTTCAGCATCAAAATTTTAAAATGTTACCCAGAATTATCAATGAATTATCTTTCATGCCAAGCGTGATTCATCCGTGCCAAGAACATACTACCGTATTTTATAATGTCGCAGCCGGCATAAACACCGCATTCTCAAAAGTGAGCTTAATAAACCGGAAAATCATCATAAACGCCGCACGTCCGATAATGAGCTTAGTCAACAAAAACAAACATTGTAAACACCGCGATTTTAAATAAATAAGTAATCATTCATTAAAATAATAATAAATAAACCTTAATTAAATTTTAAAGTGTTTAAAAAAAAAAAAATACTAAAGCAAAAATTCAGAAATGAAAATTCACACAAGGCAAATAGTACGCTAAGCAGAAATACGAATGTAAATAATCCGCTTGCTCAGTGATGTCAGATTGAAAGATGTTATTGAGGAGGTGGGATGGCTTTCTCTTTTAGTCTGAGAACGAGAAATGTTCAAAAGCACGTTACAAAAAGTAAACATAGGCGTAATTTCACGGAATTAAAAACAAATGCATTTTTCTTGAATGTTTACAGCGTATTTCTTAACGACTTCATCTATTTAAGATAAAAAAAAATATCGTAAACGTCGTACTTATTTTTGTTATACCTTTTTACTCATAAACGCTGTGGCGTTTCTTCCATAAAATACAGTATTTAAACAAAACAAAAAAGAAAAAAATCTAAAATTGAAGTATATTAAAAAAGGTTATGGTTGTTGTTTTACTCCATTTTCATTTTTTCTTATGCATGAGCAAATTTAATATTTTATTATTTTTTATTTTTCGCGTGAAAGCATATTTCATTTTATGCTTAAAAAAAAAAAAAAAAAAAAACTGGTAAATTTTTTTGGCAACAATTAAGGATTTAAATGTCCAGTTTTGAAGTTATTAGCAGGTTCATATTTTAATTAATTTTAAAAAATCTAATCAAAACTTTGTTACAAAGCTTATTGATCAGACAATTAGATTTTTTAAAATTAACTGAAGTATGAAAATTAGGTTGCAGCTTACTATATAGATGAGTATGAACCGGAATAGTCACCTCTCTTGCAAATTACATAAATAGATGCTTCTTTTTCACTTTTGAAATTCATGCACACTTCTGGAAATTTGCAGGGGTGCAGAATATGTCCAAACGCACGAAAGATGTTCAGGGGGAAATTCTGGCTATCTAGTGAAATTTTAAATATTTATTTTCTTAAAATAAAGTAAAAATTAAAACGGGAATAAAAGAAATTGCTGAAACAAACTTTCTTATATATGAAACAACAACCTAACAGCTGTATTCTTCTGTTATAGCATGTATTTCTTTTAAATACCTATTACATAACTCCTCCTCCTCCTCCCTTCCCTCCTCTCCCCACCAAAAAAAAAAGGATGTTAAATATTTGAAATTCGATGATAAATATTTGATAATTAATATTTTTGAAGGAGTTGCTCCTTTTTGTATCTTAAAATTTAGTTTTTACTTAACTATTTTAACATTTGATTAAAACTTAGTGTGTTTATAGGAACCCAATTACTTCATATTAATCGTTATTAATTTAAAGTTATGCTTAAACTTCTTTATATTACTTACACAATTTTAAATTATTTTGCTTTAAAGTAACATTCCCCTTATCCCACCAAAAATTTCAAACTGACTGGAACCTCTAATAATAGTTTCTTGTGTTATTTTGGGGCAATTTAGAATGTGTTTGGTGGAAATATCAGATTTCTGAGCATTTTCTGCAACTCTGGAAGTTTGTTTGATAAAAATATAGCTGCAGAACTTATATAAGCATGCTTGAAAAAGCCCATAACTAAATAGAAGCATATCTAAATAATTATAATTATAAAGAAATGTTCCATATTGCACACTCTAAATATTATAGGCCACCATAATGTCACCAACAATGTCATCCTCTCCTCTCATTCCAAAACATTAAGCAGTTTCTCTAAAATCTGTACTTTGCCTGAAAATTTCTTTTTCATAGTAATTCAAAGCACAGTTATTGGTAGTTTATTGACCAGCAGCCCACTTATTGTAGAAATTTCACACAGAATACGCATTAGTTTGAAACATTTTACAAAAAACAAGCAGTAGTAGAGCACCCTGTATTAATGAATGGATTTCTCTGTGAAATAAGTATTTCTACGTCTGTCACACATTTTAATTTCAGATTTTCATCACAACAATTAAAATTAATGTATATAACATGGTGGCAACAATCAGGGTATTTTATCAATCTGAAAATATCAGGGACTTTTGTAAAAACACCCAAAAATCATAGAATTTTTTATTTTTGCCCAGCAAGCATGACTGAAAGATTGCTAAACAGGTGTTATCTTAACTATGATTGTAATACTGGCTGCTTTCTATTGAATCTCACGAAGTTAATATTTACAAAAAAAAAATAAATAAATAAATAACAATAATTAAATATTTTTAGGGCAACAACTTGAGTTTTGATGTTAATATGTTGTGTAATTAAAATGAGTCACATTTTTATAATTTGTTAATTGCTATAAAATTTAAAATTTTTCATTTTATTTTCCTTTTTGTAAGTGAACCAAGAAAAAATAAAAAGATTAAGATAATTTGCCCCTTAGTATATATATATTTTTTTTTATTGCGTGATTTAGCGAGTATGTTATATAACAGTGTGATATACACAAAATTATGGAATGTATATAATAGATCATGGAAATCTGTCAAAATTAATCATGGAAAAATCAGGGAACTTTTTTCTGAATTTCTGTAGCCACCCTGTAATATTCACCACATATCAACTAGTTAGGAAATTTATGTTCCTTTTTGTACCCTGAAATGTACTGACCAATAATCAAACATCCTAGCCACCGGACAGCAAATTCACACTCTTTCCTCTCTGTGTCTCTCCCCACGAACACATGGAAAATTCTCTGCTCTCGACCCCCTTTTTTCCCCCACTACCACTTTGATCATCCTCCCACCATTCAAACAGATCCCTATCGCCCAGGGAAAAACAATTTTCTTAAATAAATGAGAGAAAAAAATCAGTTCCCACTAAAAAAAATATATATATAATATAAATATTTGCTTTTTCAGAGGTTGGTGCAGGCAGAAATTGGGTCTTTTTTGCTGCCCCTTCACAAAATTCCACATCATAAAAAGGGACCCTTCACAAAATTTAAATTTATAAAATGAGACCCTTCACAAGATTTTGTTTTATAAAATTAAGAGCCAGCGCATGATCGACAGCGAATGTGTTAAAATGGAAGGTTTTACATGAAATTGTTCACAAAAATATTTTATATTTCTCAAATATAAATAAAAATGTCATAAAAAATATTGATTTTCATGAAAAAAAAAGGACCCAAAAATTGAAATATGGATCGACTCCTGCACTTTAAAACCTGTGTGAAAAGATTTAAAAAAAAAAAAATGTGCATGCTAATAAATTTTGTACAACAATGTATGGAAATGTGCTTATGCCTTTCTCCTTTTTCTTAAATCTTATTTTTAATTACAAACAAAGTTTAGCATTAAGTTTTGTATGTTTAATTTTTTTTTTCTTTATTGTGTTAGGAAAAGCTAAATAATCCTTCAAGATTACTTGTTGATACTGCCTTAAGATATTGGTACGACTTAGGAATGAGAGCTGATAATATAAGTGTTGTGACTGTTATGTTAGACCCTCCAGGTCCATGTAAAAGGGAAGTTTTATTAAAGCAAAGAGTAATGAAAAGACTTAGACCTAGAGATGAACAGAGTATTCTTGAAGGTGAGTTTTTAAGTGCAAAGCATAATTCAAGAGAGAATTTTAAAAAACAGTTTTTAAACAAATATATGTATATCTGATTGAGTAAAAAAAGATCATGCATGATTTTTTTTTTTTTTTTTTTAATTCAGGATACATAAATTTAACATTAAATTTATTTTTAAGGATTATTAAACAACTTCTAACTCAAAACACAAAATATATGCATACAAAGTTTCTGATGAAAGCCCTTCTAATTTTCTATAAATAAAAAACTCAATTGACTTTCTCAGAAAGGAAAATAAAAGCAAAAACATGCTTATTAATTAATGCATATATGATGTGGCAGCGGTAAAACACATGGATATAGATATACATTTAAAAACATAACCCTCCCTTCTATTCATCAAGTGGAAAATAGAAACAAAAAAAAAAAAAAAAATTAACAAATCAAAATTTTTTAAATGGTACAATAAAAATCAGATTTTACTGCCATACTAGGAGTAAAAATACTTAAAAGCATTCTTATTTCAATAGTCATACAGTGCGACGCAAAAGTTTAGACAATGACGTTATTCATCTTTAAGATTTAGAATTATGACGTCAGAATTACAAAAACCTGTATATATATTTAAAATATGTTTTAAAATGCTATAATCAAAAGACAGTCGTTTGATTTGCAATAATTTAAATTTTTTTTTGATAAAAATAAAAATTTGCTTGTCGCAAACGTTTAGACACGATTATGAGTTTCTGTGAATATTTGATGGCATATGCAAATTTAAAATCGATGATGTCACAGATTTTCAGTACTTAAGTTCTGCAAATGATAATGCTTCGTAATCGACATGCCGCGAGCTAAAAAAATCTGGAGTGACTCCAGTCGACTTTTCGAACATTGAGTAATTGTTTTGTTAAATAAATCCTTGTCGAATCCCGTTGTTAGACTGACTAAGAACAGGGTTCGACAAGGATTTATTTAGCAAAACTGTATTAAGCGTACTTTTTTAATATAGGAATTTTTGCTAGTGTTTGAAGACTTTTGTTACCGACTGTATGTGTGTATGTCTGTGAGTGAACACGCTAGCGTCTAAATGCTTTGTCCGAATAAGCTGAAAGTTGGTGCGTATATTGTAAGTCACCATAGAACAAAACCTATTGATTTTGGTGAATCTAGCACTTATAGTTTTTTTACAGGGACACCAGGAAAAATTCTTTATCATTATCGCCTATGAGCCAAATTTTTAAAAGTGTGATAGCGTCTAAACGCCTTATTAAACTGAGAAAAATAATTGTACATATGTTAAAGGTCACAGTTGCACCAACTGTATAGATTTTGGTGAATTTAGCAGTTACAGTTTTTTTTTACAGGGACACAAAGAAAAATTCTTCATCATTATGGCCTATGGGACCAAATTTTTAAAAGTGCGATAGCATCTAAACGCCTTATTCAATTGAGCTGAAATTTTATATGAATATTATAAATCACTTTTGCACTAACTATAACATTTTGGTGAATCTAGCATTTAAAGGTTTTTACAGAGACACAACGAAAAATTCTTTATCATTATGATCTATGGGCACAAAGTTCAGTAGCGTTAAATAAAACATAGTGTAATATATGGAGAAAAATACTCAAACACTCTATTATGGTTTCTCTTTTTTGTTTGTTTAACAACTCCTCTTTCTTTACTTTATCTACAAAACTGTTATTTAGTCAATGTTCGGAAAGTCGAGGGGAGTCACTCCAGATTTTTTTAGCTCGCGGCATGTCGACTACGAAGTGTTATCATTTGCAGAACTGAAGTACTCAAAATCTGTGACATCATCGATTTTAAATTTGCATATGTCAGCAAATATTCACAGAAACTCATAATCGTGTCTAAACTTTTGCGACAAGCAAATTTTCATTTTTATCAAAAAAATTAAAATTATTGCAAATCAAACGACTGTCTTTTGATTATAGCATTTTAAAACATATTTTAAATATATATTCAGGTTTTTGTAATTCTGACGTCATAATTCTAACTTTTAAAGATAAATAACGTCATTGTCTAAACTTTTGCGTCGCACTGTATATGCCTACATGAACCTGGCCTGATTTTTATGCATGTAAGCTGCTAGCAAATGCTCTATGATTGGCTATGAGGGAAAATTTTCTTCTTGATATACGAGGTGTGTTCAAAAAGAAACCGAACTTTTTCTGTATCAGCTTTATTGCTTATTATACAACATTTTAAGCACTGTCCCTTTCATAATAGTCCCCTCTAATGGCAATACACTGTTCCCATCTTTTCTTCCATTTTTGGAACTCCTTCTGGAATGCATTTTGTAGGATGGCACACAAATTTCTTGTTGCATTGTCATGTGGTACGAAGCAGAGATGCCATTTACGTGAAAAATTTATTGTGGCGAATCCTAGGGGACACGTAATTTTCATTCTTAAAAAAAAAAAAAAATAATAATCGGACTGGAAGAAAAAATAAATTTTAAAATATGTTTCTTATTTAAAACTGATATTTTCCTTATATTTTTAAGGCATTCTGTTTTGAGGAATAAAAAAAAAATCCTGTAAAACTCTATTTTACCATAAAGGAAAAATAACCAATCCTATACGATAAACAGAAATAAGCGGCCGGTGCAAAATCAAAAACAAGAGTTACAACTCTGAGACGACAAAACTAAGTTCCAATGCAAAAAGATTATCAGTAAAAAATGTAGGGTAAATCGAATAGCATCACCCCGTAACAGAAAGCTAATGGGTGCATTCTGTCAAAGCTTAGCTGAAATATAAAATTGGAAAAATGTTCGTAAAACCATTGTTTCAAAAATTAAAAAACATTCCTGTCTAATTCCATTAAGATATGCCAGTCATATGCAATAAACACACATGAATGGCCGGCGAGAAAACAAACACTGAGAAACGTGAAGCCAAATTTCCGATCCAAAAAAGTTACCAGTTAAAAGTGCTGATACATTGAACTGCATCACCCAGCTGTGTTCTAAGTTCGTTGAAACAAAAGAAATGAATGAACGAACGTGATTACAGAAACGTGAGATTTTGTCTGTATTAAGATTCAAGGAACTTTATTCTTAAGAAAACCTAAGTATTAAAAAAAAAATAATGTTTGCTGCGTTAAGCAAAAAATAAAATATTTTTGCTAATGTCAGAATGTTATTAATTTCTTTTACAGATAAGTAAGTACACTTCTTTTACTTTTTCTCTAATTCATTATTTAAATTATCAGTACAGTTTATAGGTAAGTTATTTTGTGGTTAAAGGAAGGTAGGGGAATGGGGATAGCTCTTGCAGACGTGATATTTCTGTATTCGACTGGGGCTGATATCCAGAAAATTCTGATAACCGGAATCAGGTTGATCCCGCGATTGCCAGATAATTGATCATTTACTGTATTATTGGAAGTGTAATGTGTGACTAAATTTGCAATCAGTCTTCTTATCTCAAAACTCCTCCCTCATTTAAAAAAAAAAAAAAAAAAAAAAAAAAAATTATTTTGTTCTCTTAATGCTGATAATTTCAAGGACTTTTAAAAAAAATGTTTCTAGCTTAAAATAATAATAATAATAATTAGCTCTTATACCATATTTTCTCTCTCTCTCTTCTTTATTTTATTTTTGTTTCAGAGCACATTGAGCTAAATGTTTTTAATTGTCTCTTAACAGCAACCACCTCCTGCATAATATTAGTTTTAAGACAACCTCAAAAAGAGCTGGTTAAAAATTCATAAAAAACTGTTTTTCATCTACAATAAGATAAAATTTTAATTTTCATCTTTATATAAATTCATTTATGTGGGGACTCAGGATTTTGAAACCTTAGCGGCATCGCTGAAGAAGGATGGTGATACGAGATCCAAGAACCTTCTGCAACACGATTAGACATTCTCTGGCTGCAAAAGGCACCGTCATCAGTTTGAGTACTATTTCAAGATGTTTAGCCAAAGATTTTTGTTTATCATCCCATAAACCTGCAAGGAAACCTCGACTTATTCCAAGCACATGGGATGACGCAATAATCTGTGCAAATGATGCAATATGTTAAAATACTGAAAATTGGTTACTGTTCTTAAAACTTTTGCAAATGACTGTATTGCTGGCTAGTAAGAAGAATTTTGGGCTAGTAAGATTATTAGTAAATTCCCCACCTCTCTTTATGAGTTCAAACATTATAATCTGAAGATGCTAAATATAGACATCTTTTTTTTTTTTTAATTAGTCATGCCGATTGCATTATTTTGAAGGAGGGGAATATTGTTCATCAGAATAGAACATCTTTTGAACTAATATGCTATGTTAATCTTCTCCTACAAATATGCATTATTATACTCCATCAAGTGTTCATTATTCATGAAAAATTCATTGTACAGTACTTTGGTAATTCTGAAAAAAAATAAATTTTTCCGGCAACTAACAGAGCTTTTACTTTTAATAGTAGTATTTTCATCATAGGATGAGGCTTGGTTTAAAAAAGTATCTTCCGTTTTATAGTAAGTCAAATACCATTAAAAAAAATTTAAAGCCTTTCTTCTTCTAAAATCTGATCCTTTAATCTTTTTAAGATTTTTGCAAAAAATTACAATTTATTCTAAATGATAAATTGCACATTTTAATTGAATTGTATACATTTTATCACTTTCTGAATAGTCTTATTTCTCAACTCATTAGAATGTCATAAATTTAAATTTTCATTCCAGCTAGACATATTTTTCAATAACGATTATTAGTCACATTCTTGACCTTAAAGGGCCCGCTTCATTCACCGCCGCCAGAAGCCAAAGCTAATGTTATTCTATGGGAAATTTTTCTTTACAAATAACTTATTAACTAATACATATTTTTCAATTCTGTTTTCACATTCTGAAAATTCCCAGCTGTTAAATTGACAGACATTTTTAAAAAAATTATTTTTTAAAATTTTTTATATTTTATTTTGAAGCTGTAAAATATGAATTTTCAATATGTGAAATTTTTTCATTTTGCAATTTCAAAATAAAATATTAAAAATTTAAAAAATCCATTTTTAGAAAAGGTCCATCAATTTAACAGTTGGGAATTTTCTGAATGTGAAAACAGAATTTAAAAATATGTATTGGTTAATAAGTTATTTGTAAAGAAAATTTTCTCATAGAATAACATTGGCTCAGGCTTCCGGCGATGGTAAGTGAAGAGGGCTGTTAAATGCCTGATTATTTTTCAATCAATTTAAAAAAGTTTTACTTTTTTCTTCTATTAAATAAATCATGGGAAAAATACTTTAAAAAATCGCACTTTATAAAATCGTACTATGGTTTACTGCTAAAAAGCTGTAAACCATAATGAAGCTCTAATGCCTTATGTTACCAATCGGCTAACATATAAGGCATTAGAGCTTCAATATTATTCTAATAATGCTTTGTAAAATTAGGTATGTTGCCGAACACTCAGCATTTAAGGATTAATTTTGTTTTCCTCTAAATGGCAACCAACCAGTGTAGTAATAAAATTTGTGCGTTTAGTACACCTGCATTGAGTGACAGACAAATACATATATTACTGATAATAATAATAATAACATCCTAGATAAAGAAAAATATATATATCCCTTTAACGTTCACTACTTAATTTATTTTAAAAATTACTAAACTAATTTTTAAAATGGCTTTTAAACACATAGCTGATCATAAATATTTAAAAAATAAAACATTAGCATTGTTCCTTTTCAAAAAATTTTTAGTTTGAAACATCTATAAGTTAACCTTATTAAATTCAAATAATATTTAATTTAATAAATAGAACACTTTGTAAGTAAGCATTATCGACTACAAAAACTCGTAAAAGTTGTTTCAGGGGAAAATAATAGTCCAGCTCTTAATTAAATTAATAAAACTAGACATGAGTGCATCATCAAACCAGCAGTTCGCACTCACGCAGACTAAGAAACTTCAAGTGACTTGTGCAATTAGCTTTCTTTGAAGCATTATTTGTTAAATTTTGGAATAGGGCTGTTATCTACTGAACAGAAAAGGAACAAAAGTTTAAAACATGATTAAAACAAGGGTGAAATGTTAAAATACTGCTGCATAAAAAATTGTTAAATTATTTCTAATGTTTGGTTTCGTTGCGAAACCAATGAACATTAAAGGGTTAAATCTGCAAGCTCCTTATAGGCTTGCTATGAAATACATTTTATAAATTTTAGTTTTTTTTTTCCTTTCTCTCTCTCCCAGAAACTTTAATAATAAATTTATTCATATTGTTTTGAAAAATTGTAATCAGACTATGTAAAGGCTTAGCTTGGCCACATTAACCCTGAGGTTGGCAAGCCCTTGCTCTAGAGAATAAATAAATAAATGTATGTACAAAAAGTAAAATTAATATTTTAATTTTTAAACAATTTATATCCTTTGTAGTTTCTGCTATTAAAAACTCATGTTTTATATATGATTCACTCTGTATATTTGTTTTCACTATATTTCTAGTTTGCATTTCTAGACTGATTATATATAACCTAAGAAATTATCTGGATTGTGTAAAAATTTCTTATCCATTTAAAAAGCTTGTTGGCAATCACGAGATTTCAAATTTTAATCTGGTGTATTTTTAGTGATCCTAGTTTCAGATTATTATAGTAAATGTGATGTTATTATTAATATATTTTTTTATATTATAGAAGAAATTCTTAAAGCTTCACCTGTTAAAGAAACTACTATTCCTATGAAAGATAAAAAGAGAACCGCTGAATGCCTGGAAACTCAGCAGGAGAAAAAGTTGTCTGAACCTCCTACTAAAGAAAGAAAATTATCAACAGAATCTTCTGAACCATACATACCTAAAAATTTGCCAAAGCCTGTCATACTATCTCCCATTAAAGTAAATAGATCTAAATCCAAATCCACTGAAAATTCAGATTCTTCTGAAAATGTAACTGCTGCACCACATTCATCAAACACTGAAAATGTCGATTCACCATTCATTTCAACAAAAACGCCTGAATTGAATTCTTCATCTGCGCAAAAACTAGATCCTAATGTTAAAATGAAAGAGTCTGACTCTGAAATTGCTACCTCAAAGTTTACTGAAAATAAAAATAATGTGACTGCTCCTGTGACAAAAAACAACTCTTCAGAAACTTGTGAGAAATCTGGTGAAACGTCTAAAGGTGATGTTTGTAAAAATTCAAATGAAAAAACAAATGTACCTGCTAAAGGTGAAAATGATTTAATATCTAGAACTGAAAAGACTGATAGTTCTTATCAGGGTTCCGTTAATAGTAAAGAAAATGGCAGAGTTCATTTATGTGAAGTAGATAATTTTTATGAATTAAATCGGACTACTGACTGTGTCAAAACGAGAAATATGAAACCAAAAGACTTGCAAAAGAGAGACAACATAATAAAAATTGAAGTGAAAAACTTCCGAAGTAGTACACTCTCTTGCAGGAACAATATTGCTCCTAAAAAATCTACAGCACCTATAAGAAAGCGACGTCTTCAAACAACTGTGCCTAGCACATGTAGAACAAGAGCTCAAAGTAATATCCACAAATTGAAAGTTTAGAAAAACGTTAGTTTTTCTCTAAACTAGTCCATTCATCAACTATGCAAGTAATATAAATAGGCAGTTCTTGTTAAATAATTGCAACTTTGTTCTATAGTTCCAGATTTCTTTATACATAGATATTTGTAAAGCTGATTTATATTTTAATTTTGTAAGTTGTTATTTTTGTCTTTATTTCTGTTAAAAAAAAATTATCATACAAATATTCGGTGCTGCTTTAATCTTTGGACTTGAAAAAGTTTGTCACCTAAATTTTGTACGTGTGAGAGTATTCAATGCCGAGAGCTTAGATAATTACAAAAAAATCATAAGTATTTACTTAATATATTTTTTTTAATTCCTGGATTTATTTGTTTAATCTTTATAAACTCATATTTTGTTTTATTTATAACTTTTTCAATGGATTATTTATATAATAGTATTACAAATTTTAATTTGCTACAATAATACTTTAAAAAAATCTGTGATTTTTAAACTAAGAATTTTTGCTTTATTTTTAAAAATACCTATAAGATTTTATTTGTACATTTATATTTAAAAAAATGAAAACGTGAATTACACTATTGGATGTTTATAAATTTCAGTTAATGATAGTTTACAAAATGCACTTTTAATTTTATAAATTTGTAATTTTATAATTATGTTAAATTTTAATCTAATTTTATATTGATTAAAAAAAATTGCAACCCCACCAGTGCTGCATTTATGAATTTTGATGCATTCATTATTATTTCTTTCTTTCTTTCTTCTTCTTCAATATTATATATTAAAGCTACATCATATATATTTAACCTTGATGTTTATGAACATTGTTGTAGATTTTTCATTTCAAAGATAAAAATAATGGTTTCCAAAAAGAATGCTTAAATTTTATAGTTTTCAAGATTTATTTATTTATTTATTTATATTTATTTATTTATTTATTTTTTAAATAATAATTACATTCATTTCAATCAGTTATGTTCCACAGATTTTTTGTAACTTGATCAAATTAATTTTTAGAAAAGTAAAATGTTTAGGATTTTAACCCAGGAGTTTTAATTTAAAGTACCAGGGATGATCATTTCGGCAGCAAGAAGAGCTTTGACAAAACAGTGGCAGAAACTGACAATAACTGTCAAAAAAGAAATATTGTATATGTAACAAAATATAGTGAATGCAATTTATATGAAAAAAGAATCATAACAAATCACACACCCCCCCATCCCCCTCTTGCACACTACTCTCATCTCAAAAGCATTTTGTATGATTTTTTAACAAAGAATAAGAAATAATTTGGATTGATAGGCTGGGGTTCTGTGTATTGTTTTCCCCTAATTTTATAATTTTTAAAAATGCAAGCACATTTTCTAAATAAAAAGTGAAAGAAAAAACACTCACTTTTATAATTTTTAAAAATGTAAGCACATTTCTCAATTAAAAGATGAAAGAAAAAACAGACTCACCTGTAAGGTTTTATCTGTTACTTTATAATTTAAAAATCAATTTCTTTTGAAAAATAAACAATTTCAGTTGGGCATGTAGATTATTTGAATGTATGCATTTAAAAAACTAAATTTTCTCAAAATATTCAAAATAAAATGTTTTATATTTTAAAATTTAAAGTTATTTTGTTAACTGGCTAGAAGCAAAGTAATTGCTACTCTAATAAATTTAATGAGCCACAACTAGTGGCAATAAAGAATCTGTGTGGCCTGCAGTGACTTATTAAGTACCCAGCCAAGGATTTAAAAATGAGATTTTTTTCATGTAAAAAATATTTTTTACGAGTAACTATGTCAGTCAGAATATTGTAAGAGCATAGCTACCAAATCTGTCTGATTTTTTTTATTTTCTTCTTGCTTCCTGCCAAAAAATGAAATATTCCCAGTTTTCAGATTTTTCTTTGAATTTAATCTTTCCATTTCCAGGAAAAGAAGAATATTTCTATGTATAGATTAAGGATGCAGACCCAGGCTGCATACAACCCGGGAGCCATCAATTTGCACCGCGCCAAAGTATGTTGATTAAATACAGTGACCCCCCCCCCCCTCCCAAATATATATATATAATAATGAATCATTATTACGTATATAAATAAAATAATAATAATATTTTAATTAAGTTTTTTTTTTTTTTGTGTGTGTGTGTGTAAGGCCGCTATCAAATGAAGAACCATACGATAGTCTTAGCAAAATAGCTCATAAACAGGTTTTTCATGCAGGAAATGATCCAAATATGCCGTCTGATACAAAGTGCTGAACGTACGTTCGTCAATCACGCATTTTCGACTGTTTAAAGCACATATGGTAGTCTTTAGAACAAAATCCTCCAATCAGAGAATCGCGATTACAGAACACCATCTGTTCTTTTCCCTTTTAAACATCCTTGGGGGGAATAATAGCCAAATGTTGGGTCCGTTGTTTACATTTCTGGATTTTGTTCTTCCGTTTATGCTTAAAAACAACCCTACTGAAGTCGTTTGGTCACTTTTGAACGGCAATAGCTTATATTTTTTAATATATCGTCTTCCGTCTGATAGTACCTTAAAGATAAAAGCCAAAGAAGTCTATTTCAGGGTTCCCACCAAAGTTGGGAAAAAACCAGGGTTTTTTAAAGCTTCAAAAAAAAAAAAAAAAAAAAAAAAAAAACTTTTTTTTTTAAACCAGGTTTTTATTAGTATAGTCTCCCAATCACATTATACTTATTTGTAAATAAAATTAAAATTAACACTTAAAAAAAGAAAAAAAGTAATACTCCAATATTAATTACTTCATCTAAAAATAATTTAAATTAATAATAATATACAGAGGTGAGATTTTGCAACCTTTTTTAGTAGGCTGTGATTTCCTTTCTGTAACAATGTGCAAGGAACAAAGCGTGTACTTTGTAAATCAAAATTTGTACTTTCAAATATGAAATTCTGTTATACAGGGTTTACTCCTGATTTCAGGGTTTTTACTCTAACCTATCTGTGTTTTCATATTTCCTATAAAGTTATTTTTTCCTTCCATTGGTTGTTCATTTGTTATCCATGTGATATGTGAATGAAATTTAAAAGGATTGAGGGCTTCTGGCCTAAATATTTTGAGTATTATTTGATATTTTGGGGTTTTCTAATTTGAGGCTCTAATTTTCAGAGATTTTATCTTAGATTCACAATCACTCCTGGTTATATCTCATCTAGTTAAATAAGTTTTTGCATAGTCATGTTAATAAAACATTTATTTATTTTTAAGTTTAAAAATCAAGTAATCAAATCATTTATATCTGTAATACAAGCTTTTGCCACCTGAATTCTTATGTATTGTTTTCATGTTTATCTTTTTCATAAAGTTTTGTTTATTTTTTTACACTTTTGTCGATCTCATCGTTGACTAAAAAACTGTTATATGGGTCGTTCATTGTAAAAGTGAATTATCTCCCTGTAAATGGATTTTGAAATAACGAGCTCATAGGTGCCAGGTCTCCATTACAGTAGAGTCTCGGTAATTCGAGGTGGACGGGACCGGACGTAGCTCGAATTATTGAAAACTCGAATTATCAAAAATGACAAAATTAATAAAATAGAAATAATATGTAAACACAATTTTTAAATTTAAGTGTATATTTCAATTAAAAAAAAATGTACTTACATAATGCTATTACATTAATTTCTGAAGATAAGTTAATTACATCTTAAAGTAATTGTCAATTGTTTTCTGTTTAAATACATTGTTCCTTTTACGTGCGGCAATATCACGCCATCTTCTGAGCATCACATTGTCGACTGGAGTCGCTTCAGGCTGTTGTTCTACGTATCTCATAGCAGCAGGGCCCGATTAAGCTTTGAAGCTAGGGGAAGCTCAGTATCATTTCTGGACCCCCCTTTCATTTAGGATTTTTTTTATTTTTCTTTCATATACCTAGGGGGTTTCTACACACAGCATTAAAATCGTATAACTTATTAATTAAGAACATTCAGATTTTTGAGGCTAAATAAAAAAAATTTCTCAATATAGTGAGTATTTTACCTTGCTTTAGGCGACCTTTCTCAGAAAAAATTCAATCTGAGGGTGAAAATATGAAACAGAAAATCCAAGAACGTGTTTTTAGTCATTTTGGGGCCCCCTCTTAAATTATAGAGGGGAAGCTTGTGCTTCCTGAGCCTTTTGGGTAATCAGGCCCTGCATAGCAGCCTCTAGCGACTTAAATTCCGCGAGCTAGTACCGAACTAATCGAACTGCACTATTTTTAGAATACGGAAAGATACATTTGGAGAAGTGGAAACAGGTGATTGGCTGAAATCGGATTGCACAACTTTCTCTCCAAATTGAAATAGCACGATTCCCTCCCCCCTCCTCCAAAACGCGCACCTGCAAAGAATACAAAATGCGTTTTCTTTGAGTGGAAGGATTTCTTCTCATAGCATGAGACCGGTGAAATAACAATAAAAGATAGAAGTAATTTTTTCATGTGTTGGTCTTTTTTTTTTTTTTTTTTTTTTTTTTTGGTGAGTCGAATTTAACTCGGATTTATGGGAAACTCGAACAATCGAGACTCGAATTATAGAGACTCTACTGTATTTCAATGGAGACTTTATACCGGAAAGTTTTTATAAACATCTTTTGTTTATTTATTTGCTGAAAATATATATGAGAGATTCCTTTTTATAGATACTGGTGTTAAATCTGATATAAAAATTAGAAATGTTGGCAGCTATGCGAACTTTTTGCAAATTTATGTGTCAGAAAAAACTTGAGATTCAGTAAGTATTATCATAGAGTTTTAGTGTATAAAACAAATTGGAGTTATAAAAACTTACAAATTATAAGAAAAATAATTTAAAATAACTTAAGAAATTTCATTTTTATAATAAATATTTAGAAGTTTTAGTTTTCTGATTAAAAAAAAAAAAAAAAAAACAAGTAAGGCCATTTATGGGATTTTAATGTAATTATTGGAGTTTTTTCATTTTTATTATGAAAGGTGTGACTAAACTTGATACAATTAAGCAACACCAATTTTACAGTGAACCATCAATATCAAAGGGCATTAAATTTTATCATAGCTAATATCTTTCATATTGAAACTTCTACAAAAATTTTATAATTGTAGTATTGAGTTTTCATTAAAATAATGCAAATGGTAATAATGGGATTACTGTAAGTTGACATTTTTTTTTTTTTTTTTTTTTAAAGTACGAATGTTAAATCAGGGGTCGATCCAGGCAAAATTTGGGTCCCTTTTGCGGCCCCTTCACAAAATTCAAATTCATAAAAAGGGACCTTTCACAAAATTCAAATTCATAAAAAGGGACCCTTCAAAAAATTCAAATTCATAAGAAGGGACCCTTCACAAAATTCAAATCCATAAAAAGGGACCATTCACAAAATTCAAATTTATAAAATGAGTCCCTTCACAAGATTTTGTTTTTTATAAAAATGATCCTTTTATTAAATGTTTTCATATTTTCAGTATTAATTTTAATTAATGCCTTAATTTGGCTCAACGAAACTCTATTAACTTGATATTAAACATTACATAAAGTGATTGTAAAAACTGAAGATTTTACACAATGTTTTATATTTCACAAAAAATAAATAAAAATTTCACAAAAAGAATTTGTTTTTCACAAAAAGGGACCCAAAAATTAAAACCTGGATCGACCCCTGTAAATCTAACATATTTTCATAATTTTATCAGCATTCTAGTGCTGTTACATTTTAGTAAAATAATTCACACACAAAAAAAATTGTTTTATTGGGGGGGGGGGGGGGGGGGGGGAACCAGTTGGTTTAAACCGTGCCAACCCTTGTTACCTCCAAGTCCCTTTTTTTCACGTAGAATCACTTTTTTTTTTTTTTTGTCATTAGTCACTAAAAGTTACTTTTTTCTGTAAAATCGCCTATTTTGTTACTTAATGGTCACTTATTTTTAAAATGTGTAATAATTCAATATAATACTTAACAAACATTTCTTCTAACCATTAAGAAATATCACCGTTTTACATGTGCAAGTATGTATACTTATAGCCAAAGCATTTGAAATTGAAACTAGAAGCAGAAGTGAATTGGAGTAATTCAACTGTGATTGAAAAGGAAAAGGTTGTATTCAATCTTTGATTTCATAGGTCGCACTTTTTACTGGTATTTCATGTGCTCTAGCTGTTACTACTAAATACAAAAAATTCTAAGATTTAATGTCCATTCCATGGATTATAATGATATTTGATTCAGAAGTTCAAAGCTTTAGTATTGTTTAATAAAAATGAAAATTATATACTTTTAATTTTCAGTTCACCATCATAGTATAGGTATAGAGTACTTTAGTATTCATAAAAATTTCTAACCTTGGATTTGACATTCATGCTCCTTTTGAGATATTGGAAAATCTCAAGTTACTCGAAATTTACAATTTTCTTTATAAGGGAGATTAGGGCAAAATTTTTCATAAATGTGAATTAAGATTATTTTCATCTTGAATAAGTTGAATCAGTTTTAAAATATCATTTATGATATTGCTATAAAATTTATTGATTAATTATCAATATTCTACTTTGAAAGCTTTTAAGTTATTCGAAATTAAAGATCTTATAGCATGGTAAAATAGGGCAATATTTTACATTCTTTATGGGATTAGTGCATTGGAAATTGTATGGAGATGCATGAAAACTAAATACGAAACTGATCATAATAAAATAAATCAACAAATTAGGTTAATCTAAATGATCGAAGCAGAGGGAGGGTGGCTTGGCCAAATGGGTTTGGCTATTTTAGTCTGCAGTTAATGCCAAGTAATCCGCCAAATTAATTTTTTGAATATGAATATAGTATGCCTTATAGTAAAAATTTATTCCAACAAATATATCACAGGCAACTGAACAGTCTACTGTGCTTTTTCATATGAAGAAAATGTTCTCAAAAATTTAAATTCTATTGCATCTGTTTAAAATATCATTAAAAAAGTATAAAAGAGATAAGGCTATTAACTTTCAAATGTATAATGTATTTTTGTCTTAAAATTTTAGCCCCACCAGTGGCTGAGAAACTCTGTTCTCAAAGCTGAAAGATTTGGTTACAGGTTGTGTCTGTTAACCTATATGGTCTAAGCTTTCCATGGTTTTCTTTGAAACTCATATAAATATGGGCTAGGATCCCTTAAAAAGACTATCCACAGAGAATATTCCACCCACACCTAGGACCCTAGCTTAGTCAATCGGCTTTGACCCCCCCCCCTCTCCTACTTTTAACTCATTATAAATAACAAAAAGCTACGAACGTAAAACTACAAGTTTTTAATATTTTAAATAAATGTCAGCAAAAGAAAAAAAATCTAAAATGTTTTCATTAAGGCTGATGTTTAAATAGGCTTAAATAAATAATGTTGGAAATTTAATCATTCATGATATATGGAAACAAAAATTGAGGATGAAATAAATAAGGATGTAAAATTTAAAACAATTTCAATGTCTGAAATACTTTCTACAACAAATAAAGAATTGACATGTTATTGGATTTCGCCAGAGCCAGGGTTTGTAAGTTCTTTTTTATATTATATTTGCATTTTGAAACAGAATTCTCTGCTTTATTTACTATACAAAAATTAGAGAATTTTTTTTATTCACAAACTCTGATAATAAATGAAAAGAAATATGCAAATTCTGTTCAAAGTAAATAAATAAGTAAAACTATGAGTAAATATGCAAAAATATGAGTAAAACATTAAACTAAAATATTTTTTACTTTTTATAAGATACATGTACTAGAGTCAACCTGACCCGAACCCCACAAGTGAATTTTGAATCAACCCGACAAATAAATTTTAATTACAATTAAAGTTATACCTTATAAAGCTCAGTGAGCTTTATAAGTTATAACTTTAATTACACCTGAGCTTTATAAGGTATAATTTTAATTATAATTAAATATGCTCTGAGTAAAATTAAATTTAAATAAATTTTATTTGACCCGAACCTGCACTAAAGAAATTTCAACAATCCACACCTGACCCAAACCCAATTTCTTTATACCCAAAACCTGGGTTATATTACCCGAACTGAAATCTGAATCTAAATGAAAACTAAGAACTCATCTATAAATAAAGGAAAATATTTTTAATTTATAAAATATAATAAATTTTAATTGTCACACTGCTGTGTGTGTGTGTGTGTGTGTGGTAAATCATTTTAAAAAGAATTAAAAATGTAATTACTAATACTAAGTCATAATTAAGTTAAAAATTTAAAAAATCTGAAAAATGAATAGAAAATAATTTTTAACTATTTATGTGTGCTGTGAACTTCCAGTGTACAAAAATGTGTTTCAAGCTTAGTGTTTTTAATTTTATTGTATAATGCTTATCACATGCAGAATAATATTAAAATAATACAATGTTACAGACGCCAACTAAACATCCACTAAACTCAACTAAATCTACATTCCTATAACTTCTTAAAAACATCTGTAAGAGAAAAAGTATTAATTATCAGTTTAAATTCACGATATATTTTAAAAGGATATGAGTAATCAAAATAGATTAATTGTACATCTGGTTACTGCAGGAGAAGTAGCCTGTTTTTAACAGCTTATATTTTAAATAATAATTGTTTCCTTTTCTTTCTTTTTTTTTTCTTGTTCATTGTTTTAGTCAGATATAGATGTTTATTTTACTATAATAATTTGGGTAAGCATATATTCATCTTGGGTGTATAGAGCAAACAAAATTCTGCTTTATTAAGCTAAAAGTTTTTAGGAAGATGTTCTCAAGTCGACCCGATTCATTGAAAACTAAACCCAACCCGCAGTAAAAAAAAAAAAAAAAAAAATCCAGTCATCCTGACCCATATGAAAACTAAATCAGTCAATCCGACCCACAAGAGTAAAAAATGTAGTCAAACCGACCCAAATCTGAACTGCGGGTTGGGTCGAGTTCAGGTAAAATCGGGTTATCCGACCCAATGCAGGACTCTAACATGTACATCAGTATTAAACAAAAGTGGAAAAGTCTTTTGTCCTTCACTGTTTTCCTAAAAAATAAGTTTATGTTGTCAGTAAGATGTATTTTCTTTTCTCTAACCACTAGAAGAGGCTGACCTTTCACAGATCGTGATTTTGTCAAAAATTGCATTAACGTAGCTGCAGAGAAAGTTTGCCCAGAAACTCCTTCCGAACTAAAAAATAATGTTCAAATCAAATGACTATTGAAAGAATAGAGGATTTATCAGAACTAATGATTTATCAGACTAACTAAAAATTCAGTTATTTGTTTCAGTACCTTCTCACTAGCAGTTGATGAATCGATAGATATATCCTCAACTACACAATTACTTCGAATGACTAAAAAATTCGTTGGGATGTGTTCCTTGAAAAATACTACTACTGGAGCTGATATTTTGAATACATCCTAGAAATGTGCTTTGGTCCCTTGTCATGAGCCCATCCCCCCCCCCCCCTTTACAAATTTTTATTGAATTGCAATTACATACTGGAGAAAATTGCTCTTTCAAAAAAGCATTGTGAAAAAAAAAAAAAAAGCAGGTTCAAACGATTCTATGGATTAAATTAGAAATATTGGTAGCTGTGGGGATCTAATTCTTGCCATTATAATGCATCAGTGTTCTAAAACATGAGCTATTCAACTGTCATCTGACTGACACTATTTGCTCACTTGAAAATAGAAAGCATTCATACATTCTGCAAATAATTGAAATTATAAGCTCTAAATATTTAATGGTGGTTCCCAATTTTTATTGACAGTTGGGTGTGAATTGAGTGATTGTAAATATGCCCATAAGTAATTTTTATGCATAGAATAACTTAGTATATATGTTGCACTTAGCTTGTGATATTAATTTTGTAAGTGTTTATTATTTCAGTTTTAATATTAGAAAGTATCCAATTGATTTAAATAATATAAAAATAAGGAAACCCTTCAAAAGACTGTCATAAAAACAGATTGTGATATGAATATCTTCATAGAGAGCTGTCATTTATCTAGAATCAGGGTTGGGTTTCTTCCAAAAGAAATTAGTTTCTTCTAGGACAGTGGAGGAAAGTGGGAAAAACCAGAAGAAATAGAAAAAGCCAACAGAACACAAAACAAATGTTCAAGATTAAAATATATTAATAACCTAAATAAAAGAATTAAACTTGAAACATAACATAATGTCAAATCTAAACTCTCTAATCTAATTAATATTGAAAATATTATTTTAAGAAATATAAGTTGCTATTTAATAACAAACTTCTAATGTCTGTAGGTGATGGATTTTTACTACTTTAGGGGTAGGGTGATTTTTTTTTTTTTTTTTTTTTTTTTTTTACTGTTTCTACCATTTTTGTAAAAAAAAAAAAAAAGAGGGCACTTTTTTTTTTTTTTAATTGTAAAAATCCATAATTTTATATGTAAAGATTAGTGTGGCAATATATTAAATTAGATAGATATATATATTAATTATACATTAACTACTATTTTTTTTTATATACTAACTAGCATTCATACTTCAATGCTAATTCTAAGAGACTAATACTTTTAAAACTTTTTGCATAGGTACTATCACATATCACATGTATAAGTAATGCAAGTGGCAAGTTAACATAATATTTTAGCCTAAAGTTCACTTTATTTTATTTTATTTTTAAGAATAAAAATTTTTTGTATGAAACTTTAAGCTTATAAACCAATCAATTATATTAAGCCCTACAAGTTATCTAGGATTATTATTTACTTATTTTTTTAATTTTATTTATTTTTTCATATTTTTCATTCATGTATTGTAAGTTGAGAAACCAATGCAATATTCAACTGATAAAACAACTTTTATTATATTGTTTTGCACTGCATTAAAGAAAATGGGGATTTTTAATGACATTTTTTGATACAGTAATTATCGTGTACTTTTCCCCTAAATTAACTAGATGTTAGTCAAAAGCTTTTCTTTATCAGTTGAGGAAATAACATTGTTTAAATAACAAAATTTTATAATGGTTAAATTGAAATTGATATCTTTAATGGATTTTGAGTATTTTGGTGCTTGGTCTGACCTTGACTAAAAAATCTCATGTAATTATTAATTTAGCATATATAATTAAATTTTTATAGGTATGATTAAATTTACTTCAGGTTGTTAATTAGAAAAATGCATTCATTGTATCTTACAAAGTTACAACTTACATTTAAGAATAAATTTTTCAATAATATGGACAGTTATAAATTACTAGTGAAATACTCTTTAAGCTTAATCAATATTATTTGTATTATACAGGTTGATTCAAAATTAGTGTGACCAATTTCAGAGCATCAGAAATGTTTATTGAATTAAGTTATTTTCTTGAAATTTTCAATGTGGTTTCCTTTACCATAGTACACTTTACGTAAACGTTTAGGCCAAGCCAAAAGAACTTTTTTCAACCATTTTTGGGGGTATTTTTCCAACTTCCTCTTTGATTGCTTTTTAAAGCCCTTGAACTGTTCTTACTTTACATCTACTTAATTGTTTTTTTTAAGTATCCCCATAAAAAATAATCGCAAGGAGCACAGTCAGGAGATGATGGTACCCATTTCTCAGGAGGAAGAAAATTTTTATTTTTTAGCCATTTTATAGTTGATTTTGCAGTATGACATGGTGCAGAATCTTTGTGAAAAACAAAATTTCCTTTGGGGTAAAGATGTTTATTTTCTTTGATTATGTGCTTCAAAACTTTATTCGGATAGTATTTAGCATCAATTTTAGCCTTTGGTTCTACAAAGAATGGTTTTGTTAAACCTTGAGAGGACATTCCCATCCCTACCATATCACCTGATGGCTAACTTGCCTTTTGCAAAACAGTTGCGTCTTTGCGACACTTTTCGCAGGAAGTATATTGTATCTTCATTTTGCCAGTTGTGGATGACAGATAACTTCATCTGAAGTTATCCATATTTTGTATCTACCTTTGCATAACCTTAAATGCAGAGGCCAAGAATGTTTTCTTCGTTTTTCTACGGTCTTTGCAGACATTTGATGACACTGGTTTATTCACTTTTTTATAGCCAATTTTCTTTATCTGATGACAAATTGTCGATTGCAATACTTGTAGTTTTTTTGCTAAAGTTCTTTGAGGCAGAGGATTTTCTACAGCAATAAGTCTTTTCATCTTTTTCTTTTTCACCAAGGACTTCCTTTCGTCCACATTTTTTTCCTGTAGCTTTTAATTGCCAGCCAATTTTTTTTTTTTTTTCTTTCGATGTTCAGACAATAATCCATCAGAAAAAATGTCTCTTCTGATTTTTAAAGGCTTTATTTATAACAGAATTTGAGCAATCATCCTTCAAAAGCTTTAAAATTATGTTTCGGGTTTGAGGATCTAATTTCGGAGCCATAATTTACTCCCACTAATAAAAATAGCTAGATTGGTAATTTAAACGTCTCACTTTTAAAATAAAACTGGTAGTAAAGTGATTAAAATTTACCATAAATAGTTACATGCTTTTAAAATTAGTCACACAATAATGTTTGCAGCACACTGAATAACTAAACATCACTTATCCAGTATCCCCCAAAAAAATCTCAATGTGAAGGAAAGACGAAAAGAAAAAAACTTATAATTTTATGAATTTTTAAAATATTTATTTCAGAACTTCATATTTCCTTTCATTTTTTTAGATTTAAAAAAATTACTTCAATCTATTTTTTTGCATAATGGTTGCATTTTAAACTGTGAAAAAATAAGTTGAAAGATTAAAGTTCTTTTTCTTTGTCATTCTTTTTTTTATGTGAAAATTATTTACTGAATTTCATTATTTTTTCTAATGTCATTTCATTTTGGTGATGACACAGCACATCATTAATACCAACAATTTCGGAAATAAAAACTCAATTTAATAAAATAAATTAATCATTTCATTAAAAATTATTTCTTCTTCATAAGTTTAAGGAATATAAACTGAAAATTTTTAAATTGTGCAATCTGTAGCAATTTATCGCTTGCGCTTGGCTAACAGAAGAGCAGTTTTTATAAGATTAGCATATCCATACATAAGCAAGCCCCCATATTTTAGCTTTAGAAAAAGTTCTGGAAATTCTCAGCTTTTGCACGTAAATATATACAGTATTTGAAATAAAATCTGTATATGTGTAAAAATTACTTTTTATAACTTAAAAAAATAATAATATATGTATATGATGATATTTGAATATCTATTTTATTTATAGTTAATTTTAGTTCTGATAATTAGGCATAGTGGCCATGAAAAATTATTTGTATTGAATTAATACATTGCATTGTAAACAATATTTTTACATGTGATTGATCTGAAATAAAATTAAAATTTGGCTTACCGAATTACTTTTATTTACGAGGAGAACATAAAATCAATAGTGAAGATATAGGTAGCTACCATGGTTAAAAAGACACTTTATAGAAATAGTTAATATGATTAAACACTATAAATATTTTTATAACATGCATTACGGCGATGGTGCTGCACTAAATAATCTGAAATCAATACAGTTAGTTCACTCAGTTCCTGTTCATATTTAGCAGTCAGAAGAAATTTTGGCATCTGTAACAGAAGCAACTCTAATATTCCCATTGTGGATGGTTATTTTCGAGTTTTAACTGGGGTATCATTCGATTCATTGACCAGACACTTAATATTAACTCCTTTTGATCTTGTGTGTTGAAGACATTTTAGATACTTGTGATGAGTAACAGCCACGAGAATACCGCCGAAGGAATCTTCGCAAATTATGCATTGGATCCTCGAATTAAGTTTAATCTTTAAACATCAGCACACATATTCTTGCTAACTCATCCATAAATACATCAAATAAATTCAAGGTTTACTGTAATCCAGATGGAAATATTATTTTGATTTAATCAAGCTTATTATTTAATAGGTTTATATTCGGGGAGAGATAAGAAAAGAAAAAGGGCTACTGCGAGCTTCAACGTGCACATCCTCCCCTCATGATGAAATTTTACGACTCGTGCAGGGAAACCCTGGCCTCGCGAAAACTTCACTCCGTCCTCGCCAAGACTTTCAGTCAGAATGAATTCCCATTTGCCAAGCTATGAGCACTCTCTCTTACAGACCAATCCGCAAGCAGGAAAGAGATGCTAGCCTCGATACCAAACAATAAAACTATCTTTCCCAAAAATTTGGGATGCAGTGCTTTCCCCCTTTTTTGGAGGGAAAGTCAAACAAAATCGCAGAGAAAATGGCTGCCGGTGAAATATGAAATTTCCAGAGTTAGAAAAAGGCAGCTTTTTAGAGTTAGATATTTTGAAGTAAAAGCCAAAATATTTCATTTCTTTAAGATGAAAATTGATAAATTTGAAGAGGCTTTTTACAGAAAGTAAAAATGAATTGATTTAAAATAGTAAAAATATTTATTATTAGGAAAAATACAAAAATGACCATTGGAAAAGAATTAAGTTGCGATCAGATTTTTTGAATACAATAAAATAATGACTTTTGCAATCTAAAGTTCTAAAATATTTAAAAACTCCATTTTAAAGTCGGAGTTATGGAATAAATTAATTTTAATTCTATTCAAATGAATTTTCTAGCCATAAAAATTGTTTCATTAGAAAATTTATAATTTTTGAAGCACTTAGTTTTTTGGAATGTTGATGAAATTTCCTAAATACAGTTATTTTAAAGAATAGGTTTTCCAGATTTTCCAAAATTAAAGTCAAATTCAATTTTTGAAAATTTTATTTATTTATTTATTTATTATTTTTTTTTTTAATTGAGAAAAAGGAGTGTTATGGTTTTTGAGCATAACATTACCCTTATTTGTAAATTAATCAATGATTAGTTATGCAAAATGTCCAGTAGGATTAAGTAATTTTAGTTTTCTTCACTGATTTTGGCACAATTTAATAATGGGGTATCCAACAACAAATTAATTTTCTTTTCTTCTATAAGCATTGAGTTATAAAAATTGTTGACTTCTGGTTTTCCATGAATTTACATATTTTGAGGAGTCCTGTATATGATTTGATAATTTTTAGAAAGTGTCGGTGTGTATGAGAAAAATTTTCTGCCAGCTTTAGCTTGAGAGCTAATATATAGAATTTCATAAATTTAGTTGTACCTTGACGTAAACAGGTTGTCACCCTTGTGCAGTTGTCATTATTTTTAATATGGCAGCAGATAACAAAATTATGTGTAAATAAACACAATGGGGATTATTTTTAACCAATGACTGTGAAATTAAGTAAATTATAATAGTAATAGTCAACCAGGATAAAATTTTGTATAGATAATATAAGAGCATAACTCCCCCCCCTCCCCCCCACAGTGTGGAATTCTCCACCCGGGTTTTTATGGCTGTGCATCAGTCAGATTCCCTCATTTTTCTTTCCCATGTTATCCTACAGGATTTTTGTTGCTTTTGGCATAATTTATACAAAATATTCTGTAATATATAAAGATCTCTCATTCAAAAATGAAGTTTTTAAATTTTGTCTTTTGAATATTACTCTTTCAATATTTCATCTTAAAGCATAGTGAACATTTTTACTTTCTTCTTTTATATTCAATAGAAGAAAGTATTGGATTCTTAAAAATTTTCGACCTCTGGTTTTTGATGGATTTACATGTTTTAAGAGCTGTAGAACACGATTTGACTCTTTTTAGAAAATGTCTGTCTGTGTGTGTGACAAAATTTTGTGGCAACTGTATCTCAGCTACTACTGCACAGAATTTCATACAAATTGGTACGTAGTTACACATTGATATAAATTAGTGCCTATCAGCTTTTGGTAAAAATTGTCCAACAGCTTGCGTTGCCATCCCCCTTTTTCTAAATTTTTAACATTGTGGTATAGGACAAAATTTTGTATAAATGTGCTGTACATAAGAATTATTTTTCAATAATCATTATGAAAATTAAAAGAATTATTTGTAATAGAGATCGTCAACTGGAAAAAAAAAAAAAAAAATGTGTATGTAGGAGCCTCGCCTTTCCCCCTGGGGGTGAGTAAATTTTCATGATGGGTATCTTTCAAAAGAGCTCGCCAATACATTTAAAACGAATGGTTGAACCATCAATCTGCAATAATTTACAATAAAGTTATCAATTTTTTTCCTTTTTAACCAAAAAAAAAAAAAATGTAATATTGAGAATAAAACTGACTTTTTTTGGATATTTAGTGTTATACTACTTCTCTAATATGGAAATATCTGCATTATCATGGAAGATAATTTTTTTAAATAATAATTTTAATAAATTATTTTTACTGAGTGAATTTGTGTAGGAAAATATAGAAGAAAGTCATGTGGTGACCACAACATACTGGATTTAAAAATGAATTTAAATATTTTATTTTATTAAGTAAATTGAGGACTCTTAAGTTCCGATCTCTAAACGAAATATTTAAATTTATTCTTTCAAAAAATTGCTCACTGAGCTAAATGGTGAAATATTAAAAAAAATAATATTCAGAAAACGGAATTTGAAAAACTTTTATTTTTGAATGAAATACTCTTATAATATGAAGCAACAAAAATCCCATTGGATAACACGGGAAGAAATAGTGAGGGAATCTCACTGATATACTGCCTTAATATGAGTATTTTTCAAAAGATCTTATCAATGCTTTTAAAATGAATGGTTGAATCAGGTATATGTAATAATTTGAAACAAAATTATCAATTTTTCCTTTAAAAACAAATTCTCAGATGTCAGTAGGCCACAAAATTAACTTTCTCTCGATATTTCGTGTTACACTTTTCTGAGATGAAAATATAGAAAAAAGCTTTATGATGGCCACAACATATTAGTTTCATATGCAATTTATGAATAATTTCATGCATAGCTGCAGTTTCAATGTTAAATTCCATCTGTATTTCGGTAAATGAAACAATTTTCACAAATTTATGCTTTTTGTACAACTGATACATTTTCTAGGACTACATATGAGTTTTCTTCTATGTTTTCATCCAGGATAGAATTTAGAATTCTAAAAAAAAAAAAAAAAAAAAATAGAAGTTAATCTATTATGTACTGATGATCTGAGTGTACTCTCCCTCTCCGGCTGCGTTAGATTGATCCCCAGTTGGCAAAGTGCCAAGATGATTCTACCCACGCGTTAGGGGAGACAGCAAAGGAAGAGAGAGAGAGAGGGGAAATTTTTCTATTACTCTTGTTTCGTTTGCTATGTGTAGAATCATTGATACTACAGACATTCCTATTTTACAAATGGACCAGCCCTTTTCACCCATTCGCAGATGATGCCAGGGATTTTTCTTCTGTGGTTTATCAGTAGTGAAAATAATTTATTTAGTAATAAGTCTTCATTTTTCTGAATATGCAAACTTAGCAATGAAGTTCAAACTTCGAAATGGAAATTTTGTGCCATACCATTATTTAGTTACTAAATTTAAATGCAATATCTTCTATATGGGTAATGTGGACTTTGAATTGCAAAATAAAAATATCAAAATTAGATAAGATTAACTGCTCAAATTAGTATTTCTTACAAGGAAACTTTAATGGAAATTTATAGATTTAATAGCGACTTTGTACATTTAGAAATGGTATTAAGCTGAACAGTTTATTTCTGTAAATGAATCAAACCTTAGAAAACAAAAATCTTGCTAAAATGCTATTAAAATTCAAACAAATAAATATCAATGATTGTTAGAAAGCTATGTACACAAATAATGTAAATTTTAATAATTGAAATCATTTATAGAATTTTTGTCTAAGTTAAGAATTTCTTATTAACCTCTGTTAAAAGACCACCTCTCTAAAAAGCCAATTTTCTGTGGCTCTTGTTATGAAGATTTCACTGTATTATATATAATGGACATTAATAATTTGATTGATTTCGAAGGAAGCTATATATACATTAAGAAAAGATTTTTAATACTGGATTTAGACTTAGTAAAGTACCATATATAAATATATCTCATGGTTTTACGAAAAATGAAATTATAGAAGTTTATTTTGATTTTCATTTACTCTTTCATTAATTGTGTAGTGTAAATTTCTCATATTTTCGATAGTTGTTGTGTTTTAACTTCGGTAATTACTATGTAACTTTTCAGTGTATATCAATTAATTCATTCACATGAATTAATTTTTGCTGGGGTATAAGATTGCCTTCATCAATTGCATGACATTTTTCAGTTTTCAAACGAGTGGCATGAATTGTTGTTACTCAAAACTTAGTAATATTTAAATTTTGAATTTTGTTTATCCATTCTAGTTGCACTTTAGGCTGTCTGGTATAATACAGTCCCAGTTAATTGAGAATTTATTGCCATGAAGTTTTTAAACCACCAGCCAAGAAAGAGGGGTGTTATAAATATAAAGATCTTTCTATCATACTCGTTTAATCGGGATGTTTTTTAGCTGTGTCTGTTGAAAATCTGTTGGATAGATTTTTAAAAAGTAACTAAAATGTCATTTTTTTCCAGCTATTTTCCATTGATATTTTTAAATTTACAAACTAGCAGTCTTCCACTTCCAAATAATAATAGATAAGTCACTTGGGTTTTAGAAAAAGAAAAAAATTGATTTTAGAAATTTTATTAATTTAATTTTTATTAATATTTAATTAAATTTAAAACCAGCCCTGCATCAATTTTTTTTTTTTTTTTTTTTAAAACTAGCAATCTTTGAACTGAAAATTTAGATTTTATTGAAAAATATTTAAGTAAATTAAGGGTGTGTGAGTAGGGGGGGGGAGGTAATAAAGATGATTTTATACTTTTTATGTTAAAAGGCTCAATATTACTATTTATTATTATTATTATTATTTATTACTATTATAAGAGTGAAAATTTTAACAATAAAATTCCTCCTCTTAAATTTATTTATTTATCTATTTTGTTTTAGTTCGTTTATTCTTTCTTGTTTACATAGCTACCAATAGTTATATTTTCTAAATAAGATTTATTACCACTATTTTTAGTGGAAATCTGTTGTTAATTATCTGTGATTTGAGATCTTTTTTACAAAGAATCTTTTAAGTTTAAAATTGTGAATTTCTGGCACAAAGTCTCCCAAAAAAAATCAGGAAAGTTAGCATCTGTGTGTTTATGGTTAAAATATAATTTTGGAGTACTAATGCACTTTTGATGCCTGTCATTTTTCCATCATACATAGTGGCAATGAAAAAACTAGTGTGACTAAATTTTAAAATACGAGTTGCTATTTCCTAGAAAATAAGATTAATATATATCTGTAGTGTACCATTTTGCAGCTGTTGTATCAAAATTTTACAATCATACTGTGCATAGTATTATAAATCAATTAAAATATGCTGAAAATCTACTAATGTAGAAAGAGTTAAAATTAATTCAGGATTAAAGTAGCACCAAATATTTTTTAAGTTTTTATTCATTGTTATAGTTTCCTTTATTTGTATATTAGTGTTATTGTTACTGTGAACATTGTTTAAAAGATGTTCTAAAGTTAAGAAAAATCCACTTGATTATGTATTTAGTTTTCATTTTCTCGATTTGAAAAATGATTAAAGGTTTGTTCTATAGCGATATAAAAATGTCAGCTTAGGTGTTTTCAAATAAGAGATTTTTTTAATAAATATATTTATTTCTGTGATGTAAAAGTCTTAAATTGTCGTTTTCCTTTTTATAAAAGCATAAGTATTGGCAGAAAAAATCCAGAGATGAGGGGAGGGGGGATATATCTTTTATATTCTCTAAATTTTGTTATAAGCAGATGGGGAGAAAGAATACTGTACTTTTTTAAAACATAATGCTTCTCTTGTAATAAATATTTCATTACTTAAAATAATTAAATAATTTATTATTATTATTTTGAAAGATAAAGACAGTATAATTAATTTTGAAAATCTCTAAAGAAGGACTTCATTAATCCCCCCCTCCCCATACTTGTCAGCACGCATGTGTAAAGGCCTTATCAGACACGATGACTTTTGGAATAACCAATTTTTGAGCCAACTTTAGCGCCAATTTTTTCCTTGGCGAAAGCACCATTGAGGTTATAACAGATGAAAAAGTTGTATGAAAGCAGTCTAACTTTTGACGCTGATCACTTTTTCTTGGCGCAAATAAAATACACAATGGTTAGTGTTAAAATTCCCTTTCATTTGTATAAAATATCACATTATTATTTCTACTTTGATCTTTGTTACAACTATTGTCATATCGCCATATGAAAATAAAAACAATTAATTCAAAATTCTTATCATTTAATGGTAAAATAAATGTGCTTAACGATAATATTTCTTGTTCAAATCTCCACTATAAGCGATTTCCATGTTCTGCCATCTTGGAAATATGACGTATCAAAATAACATGTTTTGATTGGATGAGTCTGTGGAAAAAATGTGTATACAGACAACTTTATCAAGATAGCACTGAAAAAGTTGGGCAAGTCAGGTTTGCGCTATCACACTGGGAGTAGAGACAACTTCTTCTGGAAAATCGGCACTAATCAGTGGTTGCCTCTAAAATTGCCTATTAAATCATTGTCTGATAAGGCCTTAACAGTGTAGTTTCTTTTGTGACAAACCATCTTGTTTTTGCTTGCTTGTCTATGCTGAATGAAAACTTTGTTACGTTAACACTATAACAATTGTTCAATGAAAAACACACAATTGTTTTGGATTGAAATAATTGGCATGAACTTTCATCAAACAAGCAAAAAAAAAAAAAAAATAGTCAGCATAAATATAGTGTAAAAGCAGGAACGCACAAAACCTCTGCAAGCAGTGAGATAAAAATATTAGCATGACTAGAATTAAATAAAAATTAAAAACTATATTTAAAATGAAAGAGTAAAAAAAAAGTGAAATAAAATAAATTAAAAAAAGAAAAAAAAAAAATTAAGTAAAGGTTAATAAATAACATGGAAGAGAGAAAGAAAAAAATGTGACTCATTCCAGATGTCAGAAATGAAAGAGAGATGTTTTTGCTACTTATGGTGTTAACTTACTAAATTTTCATTTATTTTCATTCAATAGTGATATTTAGTTGAATATTTTTATAAAATGTGGTTGTATATATTTTAGAAGCCAAAAAACTTTTAAAATGTGCAGAGAAGTCTGAAAATTTGCTATTTGTGATGAAATATGATTTGATAAAATAAAAATTGATCTGTAATGTTTTTATTATTATTTAATTTTATTTCATAATTTTTAAGATTACTTATGTTCAGGATTTGTGTAAGACAAGTGGCTTTTCCTGTTCAAAACATATAATAACGTAAATATTTGTGGGATTTTTTTTTAACCAAAAAAAAAAAAAAACTATATGTGGGAAGGGGAAAATGATAGCAGAAATTTCAAAGTAGGTTTCTGGGTATGTATTTTATTGTTTATTTTAATTCATAGTAACAAATTTATTAGATTTTTAAAAATAAAGATTTAAAGTTTTCTAATCTTCGATAATGTTTTGTCAGAATGTAATTTTGCTGCAAAATATAGTTTTGGTTAGTTGATTTTGTTTTTGGTTTCTAGAATTTCAGAAGGTTCAACATTTATTTTATTCAATTTTTGTATATCATTGTTATAATTGTTGATTACTTTAGAATGTTTTATGCATTGTTAAAGAGAACAGTCTAAAAGGCATTAACAAAATTACAAAAAAAAAAAAAAAACTTTCAGTAATGATGATTTATTGTTTAACTTCAGTTCAAATAAATTCAGTATTTCAAAAGTTATCATAACAAATTTTCAAGTGGCAGGAATCAAGTGTCCACAACTTTGAAATAAAATTGCAGAGCAACTTTCCCAGCAAAGTCATTTATGATATTTGAATGATAAATCCACTGTCCAACTTTGGTTTGAATTGATTAAGTATTTCAAATGTTATTGTGATGATAAATTTTCAAGCGGCCGCCACTTGGAAATAAAATGGCGTAACAAGTTGCCTGGCAAACTCACCCAAAATATTTGAATAATTTCACTGTCCAACTTTGGTTCGAATTAGCTCACTATTTCAAAAGTTATTGTGATGATAAATTTTCAAGTAACAGTTAGAGATTTTAAGTAACTGCAACTTGGAAACAAAATGGCGGAGCAACTTGCTCGGCGAAATAATCTAAGATATTTGTATGATAATTCCTCTGTCCAACTTTAGTTTGAATTAATTCAGTATTTCAAAAGTTATCATGATAAGAAATTTTCAAGTGACAGACTGTTTTTAAATGGCTGCAACTTGAAAACAAAGTGGCAGAATAATTTGCCCAGCAATGTTATTCAAGATATTTGTATGATATGTTTACTGTCCAACTTTAGTTAGAATTAATTCAGTATTTCAAAAGTTATCGTGATAAGAAATTTTCAAGTGGCTCGTTGATTTCAAGTTGTCACCACTTGTAAACAAAAAAGTGGAGTGAGATTGCACACCGAATTTATCTAATATACTTGAATGATAAGTTCATTGAGCAAATTTGATTGGAATTTATTCAATATTACAAAAGTTATTGTAATGACAAATTTTCAAGTGGCTGCCACTTGGAAATAAAATGGCAGAGCAATTTGTTCAGTGAAATCATTAGGGGTATTTGTATTATAAGTTCACTATATAACTTTAGTTTGAATCAGTTTAGTATTTCAAAAGTTATCAAAATTGCACATTTTCAAGTGGCCTCAACTTGGAAACAAAATGTCAAAACAAGTTGCCCATCCAGGATATTTATATGATAAATACACTGTCCAACTTTGGTTCAGATTGATTCAGTATTTCAAAAGTTATCGTGGTGATAAATTTTCATGTGGTAGTTGGATTTAAAGTGGCCCCACTTAATTTAAAATATCCACCACTTATTAAAAATGGTGGAAAAAGTTTGTTTATAACTTAATTGAGACCCTTATATGGTCTGCATATGCATCAAAATTCAAGAAAATCTGGTTTTAAACATGCTTTTTATAATGTAGGTTTGAAAATTTCAAGCAGCCACCACTTAAAAACAAAATAGCGGAGCAACATGTTTAACGAACGCATCCAAGATTATTTATAAGATTGGTTCGCTGGTCAATTTGGTTCGATTTGGAGTATTATTTCGGGAGTTATTGTGTTGACAAAATTTTCATTTTATATATATAAGAGAGAGAGAGATAAACGAAGTGATTACAATAAGTCGATTTCTAAAGAAATCAACCTAAAACATATGAAATATTTCATAAATATAAGGGATAAATAATATATATAAATACATTACTTACAGATTTGTTCATTTAATAAATTATCTACACAAAATAAGACATTCTTAATTACAGGTTTAAATAACAAATAATAAGTCAAAAAATGGAAATTAATAAAAAATATTTAAAATTCTTATATCAAACAGAACTTTATGCATGCAGTCTGAGTTCAATAATAAAATTTATCTGCTGTTGAAACACTCCAAGGAGTATGTGTTACTAATATTTATCTATTAAAAAATACTATAAAAATTTATTTTCTAATATAATTTTCAAATTATCGAGTAATTATTTGGACAATTTTCTGCTCACCATATTTCTCTATAATAACACTGTAGCATTACAGAAAGTAAGTCACAAATATATAATTTTGACTGCTGTTATTTTATATATTTTCATTCTTAAGATCTTGCTAGAATTGAAATTTTTAGTTAGCATTTTGCATTCTGGTTTTCGGAGCATTCTGGATAATGGGATTCCACATAATGGATCCTATACTATAATGAACAATTCAAATGTACTAAAGAAAAACAATTGAAAACATGATATAATAATGAGTCACTTTATCATTTTTATGTTTTGAAATATGTTTGTCATTTATGGTATTTGTTATATAATTATAAATAGTATAGTCATGCCTTGCTTATTTTTATATCTTAAAATGATATTTATTTTTTAATTATCAGTGTCAATTTAAAAGAATAAAAATCCGTGATGTTTTATGCTAATCATATTAGTTCTAGAACATTTCTTTCACAAAACAAAGGAGAGTAAGCCGAAGCTATTGTTATTCTAAACGGAATTTTGCCCTGTTATAACTCATTAAACTAATACATATTTTTTTTTTAATTCTGTTTTCACATTCAGAAAATTCACAACTGTAAAACAGGTTATCGCTTTCTAAAAATTGATTTTCTTAATTTTTAAGATTTCATTTTTAAGCTAAAAAAAATGCAAAAATTTACATTGTGAAAATTTGCATTTTACAACTTCAAAATAAAATTTTAAAAATCAGATTTTAGAAAGCGATAACCTTTTTAACAGTTATGAATTTTCCAAAAGTGAAAACGGAATTCAGAAGTGTTTATTAGTTATTGAGTTATGACAGGGCAAAATTCTTCATAATAAAACACACATTGACTATAGCTTTTAGAGACAATAAGCAGAGTCTTCATAAGATAATTTTTACTGTTTAAAAAGTTAAACTTTATTCTTCAATTTTTTTTCATGTATAAATTGTGCTTGGATAATACTTATGACAAATAATTATTGGGCACAAATTTTGATAAATGTCACAAAGGTATTTATTACTTAATTTTAAATATAAGTACTCATGTATTAAAAGTTTATCAAATAATTAGATGATTTAGCATTCAAACAAAAGTGTTTTTAAAACAAATAAAATAGCTGTACACCTGAAATTTTGAGTTACTCGTTAGTAGCTGGTAGATTCTTTTAGTGTGCTCATTAATTTTTTAGGCCAGTGAAAAAAAAATAACGCTTTTTTGTCCTAATTTTTAAAAAGTTTCTTCTAAAAGAAGAAATTTTTAAAATGCTGTTTTAATATGCTGCAATATTTTTGCATTTAATAATTATGAAAAAAATGCTTAATGATTAAATCATATATTTAATTGTCATTTAAGATGTATTTATTCGTTTTTGCGTAATTAGCACTTTGAAGTAATTATTAATATATTATATTTTAATTTTTAATGGTATTTTTTATCTATATTTTCAAATTTATTCTTATGAATAATTAAAGCTTTAAATTTGTCTCACTTAATAAAAGCAAACATACTAGCATGAATATAAATATAATTTGTTTTTCAATTGTACTTTCAAAGTAATTATTAATACAAATGGTGATAAAAGATTCTAATTTATTGTATTATCATTCATTCATATTTTTAAGATGTATTCTTATGAATAATCAAAATATTAAATTTATCTTGATTTAAAGCTCTTCTGTATATACATGTATAATTTAATTTCAGGGATTTTTTTTTTTAATCCAGCCATATATTTATATTTATAATATAAATTGATATTTATTTAAGTGATATATAAACTATGTATATATTTGAGAAAGAAAATGCTCTTCTGCTCATAAGCTATATTGCTTTGTAAAGAAATTTAGTATATGAAATTAAATAGAAGTAAATGTAGTTAATTTAATACTATTTCTATACGAATTAAGTTGACTAATGTGGACTATGTGCCAAGACTGTAAACGAATTTTATAGAGTAAATACATTTCAGAGATTGTAAATGACTTCGAATATATTCACAATAGTATATTTAAAAAAGATATTTAACATATATTTAACTAAGATTGGTGCTGATTTATATATTTAAAAAGAAGAAGAAAAAAGTACCAGAGGGAAATTCAAGCTATAGTTGGCTTAAAAGTTTCACTTGTTCAGTATAATTTTTCTTTTTAAAAGTATTTATCAGCCAACATAACAGATTAAATTCATTTTAATACTGGAAAGATTGATTTCTTGAGAATGTAACTTTTTTTTTTTTTTGTTATATATGTTGTTTGCCTAGCCACAAAAGCTATATATTTGTTTCTTGTATATACTTATTTCCTTTGGTACCGAATTAATTTGAATAAAAGAAAATTTTGTGATGGATGATGTTTAATTTTTACTATGCATTACATGATGTATGGTATAGGTAATAAAAAATAAATTCTGCGGTGAAGTAAATTTCCAGAAATATGTCCACCACTTCAAAATGGTAAGTGCTGGTGCATTGAAAAAAAAAAAGCATGTGTACTACGAAGTTTTTTAACATGTTTATAACATTTTTTTCTGAAATTCTCTTGCATTTGCTTATCATTAAATTTCATGCAGAAAAAATGCAAATAGTTATATACTTCTTAGTAAATGCAGAGCATTATTTTGTAAATTAAATGAAAGATCTAGATAAAAATATCAAATGTTTATTTTTAAGCAGAAATATAGTATGCAGGGTATTCACCATGAAATTGATGCAAAATAAGTAAAATAAGTGACCATTTGAAAAAAAAAATGAACATAAATATATTTCCATAACTCGATGTTTCACCATCTAAAACTAAATAAATAAAGTTTCAGAATAAAAATATAACTTTAAAACTTATTAAATAGGCATTAAAATTTGCAAAAGAAAATATACAAGTTATGTAACGTAAATTTAAATATCTTTCCTATTTTCACATTTTTTAATTTCCATGGACTCCATAATTCTTCAATGAGCAATCAAATACCCAACTCTGTGCTGAGTTCATTCACAGTATTCGAAAAATTTTAAAGCCACATTAAAATCATAAATTTAAACACTTCGTTTTACAAATTATCAAAACATATAAGTAATAAAAAAAAGAATCACTTTAAAATAATGAAATGCTATGTTTTCATTTCTCCACACAATATTTAAACATATATATACTTTGAACGAATAAAAAAGTTCAGGTGCAGTGTATTTAACATTGCAACAGGGCTGTGCATCGTGGGAAATGGTGAGGGTTTAGGATTTATCCCTAACCATTGTCGGATGAATACCATTCAATTTTTCATTCTATGCAGAGGGATGACTCTTTTGCTTAGGTAAGCTTGAACCAATGAATAAGAAACATCAGTTAGGGCCTAATTAACTTTTTATGAGTTCCAGAGCCCACATACTTTTGTAGGTCCCCTCTCTTTGAGCACCAATCAGCAAAGATACACATATACCTGTATATGGGATTAAAATGACAAAATCGTGCATTTTATATATATATATTTTTTTTTGGCAGACCCGCATAATATGTTCGAACGGCATTCGCGGAAAAACTTCTGAACTTGCGGAAAATTTTCCGCGGACGGCAATCGCGAAAAATTTGCTGAGCTTATGGAAAATTTTCTGCAAACAGCGATCACGGAAAAATCGTACGGCTACTATTCGTTTTTGGTTTCTATTTGTGCAGTACATTATTAGCGAATGCCGATCGTCTGCATTACTAAAAGCAGGAAGTGAATGCTACTGATAAGAGCAGTGGTTCTGTTTTCTTCCTGCTCATTCCAAAGTCCGAAGTTTGTGCTTTCGCGGCTGTGGCGGCCACTTTACGACAGTAGGTGGGAGGAAAAAGAAGCAATCAGCTTTCTCTTCTTTTATCACGGGAGGTTTTTAATCAGCACTTGGTATTTGTTGCGCATCGTGCCATGCTTGGAGGCAAGGGGAGCCTTTTGAATGGAAAAGCCAGAGTGAGGAGAGGGTGAATTATTAGCAGAGATCATCATACTGCATCCTAACCGCCTTGGGACCCAGGAGAGAAGGAGATGCTATGCTGTTTGTTTAGTTCAGTTAGGCTGTGAGTTATACTTGTGCATCGAAATTTTTGTTTATTTATTTTTTTTTTAATGTAGCATTTTTTGAAATGTTTTATTTATTATCTCATTTATTTTAAACTTAATTTTGTTAGAAAGGCGAACATAATTTACGATTATGCTAGATTCCATGATATTGATAAAAGACAAAAAAAATTAAGTAAATAAATAAATTTCTATGTGATTGGCTGTCAAGAAATGTCAAATTAATTATTAGTAAACTGATAAGTTTTAATTCTTATTTTTATAAAACATTTATTTTATTTTTCTCTGAGTAAAAATTCTTTTTATTATTATTATTCAATATTGTTCTGATTTTTTTTTTTTTTTTAAATGTTCTGATTTTTTAAAATTGTGTTCTGATTTTTCCGATGTTTTTCCTAAAATTTTCTAATTTTTACCAGTTTGAAGTTTTTAAGTATGAAATAGGAGCAATTTTTTTTTTTTTTTTCAGAAAATTTTTACTTTAGATTTTGTGTTTGCAGAAAGTTTTTCATTTTATCTGAGTCTGTTTTTAGGAGCAAAATTGGTATTTTTATAGCCCAGGGCTTATGCTCTGCCTACCCCTCTGTTAATCAGGTCCTGACATCAATGTATAAAGCTACGTTCCCCCACATCATTCCCAAATTTCATGAAATATTAAACCACAACCTTCTCTATCATGCACATAAAAAATAATTATAACACTGGGTACCACTACCTTACTGTCATGAATCTAAAAATGCACAAAACTCAGTTCCATAGCAATCACTTTCATACATGTATGTGCACTTCATGCATATAAAAATAAAGCTTAACTCTGTGCGGCTTTCTTGCTATGCATGAATCTCAAAATGCATAAAACTCAGTTCTGCAGCAATCACTCTCATGCACGTATGTTCATGCCCGTAAGATTCACTAATCTGGCAGTAAATAACTTGAATATTTTTTTGTTTATAAGCCTAATTACATAATTGAATAAAATTTAAAATGAGAACAATTCATAATTTTTTCAACAGTTGTTCATCATCATAAAAAATTTCAAAAAGACACCGACCAAACAGTGGCGTCGCTAGAAAATTTTTCAGGAGGGGGCAAACAGGGGCGGTCCGACTGAATTTTGACACCCGTGCGAGTATCTATATAAGCGCCCCCCCCCCCCCCACCTCCCGAAAAAAAAAAAAAAAAAGGATTGCAGTGCTCGTAATTTATGCGCATATATATACTTCTCGAAAATCTCGTATCTGCATAGAAAAATTTTAACAAAAAATTATTTATTTTTACAGAATATGATAAAACATCTTTTCCACCTCTAATGTTTACCTAGTAAAATTATTTAAGAAATGCATCGTAAAGTTTCAAGTTTTATTTTTTAAAACAGTATAAATTAGCTGACAGCGTCCATCTTGAGGTAGATTTTCTCAAATTATTAGTGACTTTATAGAAAAGTGGCATTATTCTTTGAGTAAAAGTACCAACCAAAAACTTGTGTGTACAAATAAGAAGGTTAAAGTTGTCGCTAAAAAATCGGGCGATATCAAATTTTCAATCCTAAATTCAAATATTATTTCCAATATTTTCTATCAAACTAGTTGGCCTTCGCCCCCCTAGCGGTCGATATTTTCAAATGAAGCTATTTCTAAATTTGTTGCTTACATATGATCCTGGCAAGCCATATTCGCCAAATCAAAAACAGGGGCTAAATGCTGTGATACATAGCCAATAATAATAATAAATTTTATTTAAAATTTAACTGTATTTTTTATTAAAATAATATAATTCAAGTAATGAAATGTAATATTCATATAAAAAAAAAAAAAAAAAAAACTTCACAGCAAATTTATTATAATCGCCGCTAGTTTATTTGTCGCATTAAACTCGCATTAGAGATGATAAATAAGAAAAGAAATAATTTTATAAATAAATTTAATTTAAAATGCCGATTGTTAAGACGATAATGAATAATTTGTAATAAAATAAAAATAAATTTATTTTACAATAGAAATGGACGGTCATAGATTAACCTTCAATAAAATATTGTAGCAATGTTTGATGTTTTCGAAAATTGAAACACAGGATCGATTTTGATTCGTGTAATGACGTAAAAATGTTTGATTATAAAGGATATTCTTGAAATAAAATGTTTTACAAATTCAACATCATGCTTCCTTCCCAATCTTTATGGGTTGTAATGTTTTATCCAGCAAGAAGTGATTATTTTGTTAAATTAAGTCTAGTTCACACAAAACATATTACTCGACATTAAATTAAAGAGCGTACTACTAACTTCATTGACAGCCTCTGAAATTTATTTTTGAACAATTACTCATTACCTTTTTTTTTTTTTTTTTTCCATTTTTAAATTTTGTAAATTCATAATAGTTAAATTAATTTTCGTTCACCAAAACTTGATTTTTCCCATTTTAATTTTTAGTTAAAAAATGCATTTAGTTAGCTTTTCAAATTTTAAACTAAAAAATAAAATAAATAAATAATACACAATAACGGAAATTCATGCAATTTGCATTGATTATTTACACTTTTCAACTATACAGACTTGTTGCATCGTTCAAACATCAATGTTTTTTCGCTACGTTATCATATAACGGACAGACAGAAAAACTAATTAAATTCGTAATCATCTTAAACGTTGTTATGGAAATTATTAAAAATTCTTAACACAAACGGAAGTACACTTCCGGCATTTTCCAACTGTAGCTCTTAATGTATCTAAATATTTTAATGTAGCCCTTTTAACTATATAGACTCGTTGCATCGTTCAAACATCAATGTTTTTGTGCTACGTTATCACATAACGGACAGACAGAAAAACTAATTAAATTCCTAATCATCTTAAACGTTGTTATGGAAATTGTTAAACATTCTTAACACAAACGGAAATACAATTCCGGCATTTTCCAACTGTAGCCCTTAATGTATCTGAATATTTTAGTTTAGCACTGTAAATCTGAACGTTAAACATATCATATTCTATACAAAAAAAAAAAAAAAAAAAAAATATTTTTTCATATAAGCAGTAAATGTCAATTTCATTCTGGATTTTGCCGTAAAAAGGTATTTAAAAGAGATTTATAAGAATATTTTTCATAAAGCACAATGTATTGACGTTTTTTGGGGTGTCCATGTACACGAACCTGTTGTAAAGAGCCTATTAATGCCATTTTAAATAGAGAATATTCCATAATAAACTTAAATAACTTTTATCATTTTGAAGAAATTCTGAAAGTATTTACTGATGCTGGAGGCGGCCAGACAGACAAACCGACAGTCACGTATACAGTTTGACTAAATCAAATCATAGTCACTTTTAAACATTGTTGCAGTGTTAAATGCTTAATAAAAATAGAATTGCAATTTCCTATATATTTTTATGCGGCCTGTAAATCTTAATGCTAATTGTACTGTATATTAAAGGGTTTTCCAATAGGGATGATACAATTTTAAATGGTTAGAATGGCAACACTGCGTATTTTTTGACATTTCTTGAGTCATTTGTGTTTAGTATGCTATGCCATTTAATCATGCAAAGATACACACTTGAACAACGTTTTTGAAATTATTAAATTGTTTTATCAAAATCAGTGTTAATATATGAATACTGAGAGAAATTTGAGAAGAATTCATGGACGACATTATTCAGCTAAATGACTCAATCGATTGTGAGTTTTTTTTTTTTTTTTGGGGGGGGGGGATATGTTAAGTCACAAGTTTATGCTGATAATCCAATAACAACTGAGCAATTAAAAACCAACATTGAACGTGTTATTCGTGAAATAACACCAAATTTATATGAAAGAGTGATGGAAAATTGGACTGGCAGAATGCGGTATGTACAGAGAAGTCGTGGTGCTCACATGAATGATATTATTTTCATACTTAATGGCATAATGTAAGCTTTCAAATAAAAAAGAAATTGTGTCTTACTGAATAATTTATGTGTCTTTTTTATTTTTAAATTATACCACTCTTAATGGAAAACCCTTTATAAAAAGCAAACTTTCGTGCATACGGATAGCATACCGTATATTTCCGAATATAAGCCGATCCGTATATAAGCCGAGAGTACATTTTTCCCTGCAGAAATTTGCCCAAAATTGCAAACCCGTGTATAAGCCGAATTGAAAAAATACTCTTTTTAAAGTTTGAGTATATCGCCAAAATGGAGAAAATATTGCCAATCTATACAACCTTCAGGATAATCTGTCCAATGAAATTGCGCGAAATGCGTGCTTATCCAATAGAATTCCTTACCTTGCTTAGCCATAGCGTAAAACGTTCGCAGATTGTTCGCCAACGGCGATAGTTTTAACTCTGGCAACCCTATCAGAAGGGAGGCAAACACAGACGCGAACGCAAGTCCCGGCAGCGGCAGCCGAAAACGATGGCTACCGTAATACCGGGCCAGGACCAGGAGACCTAACCCTAACGTCGATGAAGCAATGCCGCCGCTGGATGTTTACATAAATAAGCCGTGTAAAGTCCGATTGCATCGATTTTTTTTAATGACGTATCTAAATTATTTTGTATATTTCTACTTTTCAGTATTTTTATCAGTGCTTCAAGGCAATCTTCAACAAAATAAAAATACTTCTATAAAAAAAAAAAAAACGAAGCTTTGCCGCTTTTGCTAGTGTAAGCCTAGAAACATTTTAAACAGAGATGATTTAAATTTAATTGTATAAATTAAAAATATGATCGGGAGTCCTGTTTTTTTCAAGTTTCTCTTATATTATTTCTGAATCAGACAGAGAATTTACTTCGTTCGTGCACTCTGCCGATGACTTCAGTTACCGGCAGGTCAAAAAGAAATGTAAACAAACGTGACTACATCGAGCGTTTCGTGAAATAAATTTAAAATTGCTAATTTAAGAGTTTTATATGTGATAATTATTTAAAAATAAGGTTTAATATAACTATTTTACTTTATATATACTTTTTAAGCTTAAAATATATGTATTCAATCATTGTTTCTGAAGTACGTTTTTTGCTAGAAATGTAGATCCGTATATAAGCCGACCATTATAATACAGCTTCCGAAAACTTTCCAAAAATTCTCGGCTTATACACGGAAATATACGGTATTTCAATTTCATTAAAATTTCAATATAGAAATTAACATGTCTCTTCTGTGTGTGGGGGAGAGAGAGACCAAAAATTTGTGGCTTCTCTATATCAAGAACTAATGCACTAATTTACTTCTTCTTTTTTTTTTTTTTTTTTTCAATCTTGAATTTAGTACCTATCAACTTCTTGTGAAAATCGCCCAATAAGTGGCACTGCTGTACAGTGATTTCTCTAATTTACGGGAATGCTGTGTCTCAGCTTCTGTTCCGTAAAATTACACGAAACTTGGTATGCGAGAGGATCATTACATAAATTATGTCAATTCAATTTGAATACATATTGGTCGACAGGTGGCGCTGGTATGATGCAGCTTTTTTCCCTTGTGCAGAAAGGCTATATATCAGCTTTTATAAGAAAATTAAGAAAAATGCTTTTTTATGATAAATGCATCGGAAACGTGTGTAATACCTTGTTCATGCGTTTATTTATTTCATTATAATTATTTCTCATGGTGTATTTAAATTCGACCTTTTAAATTTTTTCCCCCTCTGATATACATTTATTTATTTACTGTTTTTTTTTTTTTTTTTTTTTTTTTTTTGTGGCTGTCTACTGCAAAACGATTACAAAGCATTGTTGATGTCTGAAACAAATTATCCTCTACCTTTTGCCCTAATGATAATAAAGTAAACATTTTTTCATTCAAAGAAGGGTATATTATTCAAAATGCAACAATACATTTCTTAGGATTTAAGTGTAACAAAGAATATTTTAAATAATTCAAAAATTAATGGCCCTTAAACTACATTATTATTATTTTTTAATATATATTTTTTAAACCTTCATAAATGTACTCAATGTACAATGTACCTTGTATGTTATTTTCATTTAGCTTTCCTAAAGATAAAAACAGATGGAAATTACAGGAAGGTAAGATTTTAAGAGAAAAGATTTTAAAGCCATTGACCATCCCCGTTTATGTTCAAAAAATTTCTTGCCAGATAATTTTCATAAAAATAGATTTGGAAGCACTTGGTTAAAAAAGGATGCAGTACTAACTGTATTTAAATTTCCAGAGAATTGTTCCCATTTACATTTGTTATAAAAATCAGATAGTCATTTTCACGTTTAATGACGGCTCGAATTAACATTTAAAAATTATTTATAACTAATATTTCGAACTATTCTAGTGAACCTAGAAAAATTATATTTGTAGCAAGTAAAATAATGGAGAAAAATGTTCTGTAATTTCGACAAAGTAAAAGATTTCTAACGGCGAGCTGTAGCCAAATGTGGTTCCCTCCCTGTCACGTGAGTAAGGTGAAAATCATTCAATGTTGACTTAAACTTTTCAACCCCACTTTTCCCTGCATGCGCTCTCATCAGTATTTCTCCTCTAAGGAGAAGACTGAGAAAAGATTTGTATGCAAACATTTGGTATTGCTTAAACAACAACAACAACAAAAAAAAACTTCTCAAAATTGTAAATAAACCGAGAAAGTTTTCGTCATTTGGCGCCCTTTCATTTGAGTTTCGAGCGAGCGCCCCGTGCGGCCGCACACTTCGCACACCCTTTAATCCGCCCCTGGGGGCAAACTTAGAAGTGCAAAATTTCGGAATATATATATATATATTTAAATTTCATGACCCATAAAGGCAAGTCTGGTCAGTTTGACTCTAAATGGCACTGTGACATAAATTTTATTTGGCTGATCATTACAAATGTAGTGACATAATTTTAAAGCTTTAAATGTAATTTTTTAAAATAATTTTTTACTTATTAGAATTTTCCAGGAGGGGCAAGTGCTCCCCCCTTGCCCCTATGTGCCGACGCCCATGCTACCAAACTTCTTAAGAAGCAGACATTATATAACTTTTTACTAAATGTATCTTTAAAATGAGAAGAGAGGTAAAACCTACAGTGGTGCACTCTTTGTCATACTAACACTCAACTAAGTCATAATTCAAAATTTCATAAGGATCTTATCATAACTTTTGATCAGAACATCAGCAATCACTATAAATCAATACTATGTTTGTATAAGTCACAGTTGGTTTCGATATGATGCATGGCACTAATGTTACCTCCACAACCAATGATGTATACATCAAAAATTGGTTAAACATAAAAATGCAGAATGTTTCTCTATTGCTGGTGACTAAAACACTTGATGCATCTGGACAAGAACATTTTTCTCTGTGCACTAGATACATAATGAATGAGGACAAGCTTTTACTGAAAGAAGATTTTGTAACTTTTATCTTGCTGACAGATTTATCGGCAGAAAAAATATGGCTGAACAAATTTTGGAATTCTGCAATAATTTAGGCATTGATCTCAAAAAATCAATTAGTTAAGGATACGACAGAGCTTCAACAATCAATGGGTGTACAAATGGTGTCTAAACAAGAATTCTTTAGCACTACCTGATAGCAATATATGTCATTGCGCTAGCTAGTCATTGTTTAAATTTTGTCCTTAGTGAATATCTGAATGTGAGTTTAAATACAAATTACAACTGCATTTTTACAGATTACATTACAATTTAATTACGATTACATTTTAGTATTTAAAAGAAGTTATGCATTATTTCAGCACAATACTGAAGCAGAAGAAAGACCGTTTACTTTTGCTACAATCAAGGAAATTCAGGCTTTTGTGACTTGTGAGACAAGATTTATTGAATACCAGGTCTCTGTAAATGCTTTTGTTGAACTTTTTCTGCATTAGTCCCAAATCTTCAAGAACTGTCGGAAATGAAACTCATTTTTTCATGTAATGCTTCAACAATTCTAGCTGCTGTGGAGAAAGGAAGCATTTTGTATCAATTGTAGTATGTGAATACTTATTCAGTTTCACCTTACACTTTCAAAATACCTCCAAGATCTTCGTAGTGGTGGCAATAAATATGTGAGTTTCACAAAATATTTGAAAAATCTGTTGTCATTGATGAAAAACATTTTGAAACAGTGACTGAAAGACCAAGGCAAGCAGTTAAACAAAACAAAACAAAACAAAACAAAGAGACAACTCTCCACATAATTCTCTAGAAGAGTCTTGTAGAAGATCAGTCTTCATACAAGCTATAGATCTGTTAATTGTAAATTTCGAATGCTGATTCAACCACAGTAAAGAATTTTGGTCTGCTATTAAGGTGTTTAAAAAAAAAAAAAGTACTTGAAACTACATAGATAAGTTAGTAAGACTGAAGATTCATTATGAAAATGAGGTTTCAAGCATCAAGTGTTGCGTGAAACTTTAATATCAGAATATGTTATAGTGCTAAAAATGGAATTCTTCAGACAGATGTGTTTTGCTTCCACACTTACAGATAATTTAGATGCTTGCAACCAAACATTTTACCCAAATCTATGCTATTTACTGTGTGTGCTGCTAGCCTCCTTGTTAACACGAAGGCTGAAAACTCTTTGTAAATTCTCAAAAGAATAAAATATTTTTTGAGAAACAAAATGAGTAGTGAACGATTGTTAAGAATGGCACTAGTGTCTATATATTATCCTCTGCCGTCCGACAGAAGATGTGTTGGATGAAATGACAAAGGAAAATAAAAGAAAGCTGTTATTTAAAAAAATTCCTGACTTACAGAGAAAAACTATTCTGGCCTAATATATTCAGTAAAATCATCAAAGAAAACCTGTTAAAAAAAAGGGGGGGGGGGGATTTTATTTAGGAAAATAATTAACAAATTAAGCAGAAATTTAACTGTATTTTTTATTAAATTCTTAAAATTGAATAAATATCATTAAAATTAGAAACAGTTCTTAGGTTTGTTTAGGTGTTCAAAAAAACTGATGTTTATATCTAGATGGTTCTCCAGTAGCTTGAATACCAAAAAAATGTACTTTTTTTTTCACCTCACAATAACAATTTTCTCTAAATCCACAACCCTGCAGAAAGTTTTGTTTGTTCTAAACCTTGCACAACAGTTCTTTAAAAAATGCCCATCGCAGAGTAGAACTCCTTTAATGAGTAGTATTGTTTGATTGTGATAGATGCTAGTTTTGAAAACAACCTGTACTTGCTGAACTTCCTGTTATTGGCAATAGCAGTTTCAGAGCAGAAGGGTAGGCTAATAAGTTTTACAGTAATTTTTAATTGAAACTTACACATTTTAACTAAAATTATTTAAGTGATTATTATTTTGTAATATTTTGATTAAGTATTCAAATTAATTTAATTGCAACAGTGAAGTATTTTCTAATCTCATATCATTTTTTTAGACCTGGGATGGATAATTATTAACTTTTTCTCTACCATAATATTGCTAGTAGACCACCTCCTTCACAAAATCCTGGCTATGTGCCTAAATGGCAGATAAAATTTATTAATGGACTTGGTAGGGATATTGATGTGTGCTATATACATATGGAGTTCATTCATAAATATACAATTATGAATCGTATCAATTCATATATACCTATTTTATGTGAATTTGAAATTTTCAAGTTGCTGGCATATAATGGAAACAAGATGGCATATCAAGTTGACCAACGAACATATCAAAAGCATTTCTAAGATAAGTCTACTCACAAATTTGGTTTGAATTAATTCAGTATTTCAAAAGTTAGTGTGATGGCAAATTTTCAAATGGCGGCCTGATTTAAAGAGATTGCAACTTGGAAACAAAATGGCAGAGCAAGTTGCCCAGTGAATTAATCTAAGATATTTGTAAGATATATCCTCTATCCAACTTTGGTTCAAATAAGTTCAGTATCTAAAAAATTATTGTGGTAAAATTTCAAGTGTCGCAACTTGGAAACAAAATGGTGGAGCAATTTGTCCAGCAAAATCATCCAAGATATGTGAATGATTTTTCTGATTTTTGAAATACTTAATCAATTTGAACCAAAGTTCACTGTCCAACTTCGGTTTGAATTAGTTTAATATCTCAAAGTTATCATGATAGCAAACTTTCAAGATACTGCATCTTGGAAACAAAATAGTGGAACAAGTTGCCCAGTGAACTCATCCAAGATATTTGTATGATAAATTCACTATCTAACTTTGGTTCAAATTGATTCAGTACAGTAGAGAGCCAGAAATCCGCCGACCTAAAATCCACCAAAGTCCAAAATCCGCACAGCTTGTCAGATACAAACAATGAAATTCACTATTAATAAATTACAAAACAGCAAATCAGAATTTTTGAAAAAGATCCTGAATACAGATTTTATGTTTGCATTTTGTGATTGTGATTACAAAAAAGAAAAACAAACTAATAATAATATGAAAGACTACAAGAGCCAAGTTGCTGCGAATGAAATTGACAGTAAATTAAATTCATCAAAAGAAAATAATGATTATTGTGATATGATGATATCAATCAGGTAAATAATAACAATTTTTTTTTTTAAATGCTTTCTGATGAAAGCATAATTTGTAAGGAAGAACTCAATAAAATTCGTAGAAAAATAAATTTGTGTTACTACTATTTACAATAAATAAAAAAATAAATAAATCATGCAGGTTCAAGTTTAGTTTAAAACTAGCTGCATATGAAAATATTTTATCTAAATTTGACAAATATTTTTTTTTCATTTTTATTTATTGTTTTCATTATATATTTTTGTTAACATTCATTATTATTCTTATGTACCTAGTAATTTAATATTCAGTGTTATTATTCACTAGTATGTGTTTAGTTTGAATAATATTCTGTTTTTATTATTCAAAGTGAAAATCATTTTTTATGTGCCCCGAAATCTGCACAACCTCAGGTCCCGAGCTGTGCGGATTTTTGACTCTCTACTTCAAAAGTTATCATGATGACAAATTTTCAAGCGGTAGACTGATTTCATGTGGGGCCTCCCCTCAATTTTAGGTATCAAATGAAGTTCATTAATAAACTTGGTTGAGACCCTTACATGGTCATGCACATATCGCAATTCAAGCAAATCTGTTTTTAAATATACTTTTTACTTTAAATAGGTTTTTTAATGCATGTTAAATAATTATAATTAATTAGAAAACCTTTTTAAAGCTCCATACATTTATTTATGGAAACGATGAAGCAGCATTCGCTGGCGGATCTGACGTGTTGTCAGCAACCTCCGTTGTGGCCAGCGTTGACACAGAGTGCTGTCTTCTCTCTGCCTTCACTCCCTCTTTCAAAATGTGGTGCCATAACTGATTCAAACCTGCACGCGATTCATGGCCATTAAATGAATCACAGTTACTCATGATTTCAAAAGAATTAAACTTAGATTCTTGAAAGATTTAGATCCCAAAACATCTGGACTTCACAGAACCTAGCTACATCCCTGTTACCTATGTAATTTAAAACTGTAAATCTGTCTGCATTCCTTAGTTTGTTATGCAAATCTACACTGTTCAACTTATTGCATGAAAATTGGTAAACTTATTAATGAGGACAAAATTTGGCTAATGCCATATATTTTTTTTATTTCAATCTGTTAATTAGCTTAAAAGTTATTAAATAAAGAATGTAAAACTGATGCTAAAAAAGTTCACATGCTTATTTTATATTTTTGACATTTAAAGAATAGATATATTTTTTACACATGAATAATAAAATTGAAATGAAAGTTCATTAATATACTAGCAGGCTTTGCCCGCTTCGCTGGTCACTAAATTTAAAGGAAACTCTTTTCTATATAGCTTTATAAAAATAAAATAAAATACTAAAATTGCTCAAAAGCTCGCTTCAGATCCCTGCTGCCTTCGGTAGTGATTTGGTCATCCGCTAAAACTTGGGCGCTTGTCCCTATTACCTGAGACAATGGTTTACCAATAGGCTTCCATTAAGTCCTTATTAGATAACAGTTTCGAAATAGATAGTATCGAAAAAAAAAGAAGTATCCCCTTTATATTTGAATCCCAGTTACATATGAACAACACTATACGTGGTGCACATAATATTTGCTTTTACGTTATTTCCTATGTTTATTTTGTTTATCCCCGATCAACCATAAAAATGATAACAATTTCACGCTAAATATTATAATATGCTATGACCGGCTACGTCTGTTGCATGAGACAATTAATTTTTTGTGGTTATATATAATTCATGGTTTGTAAGCATGATCATAGTACCGCCTTAATATAGCTCTCTTTGGCGACTTTTGAATTTTTGTCACCATTTTAGATTTAATCCCTTGTAAAAATAAGACTTAATACCTTGTAACAATATGCTATGAGCGCTATTTCTGCCATATTTTAGACAACTAAACTTTTAATGGTTATATATATTTCCCATTAAACATATTTTTATTTTCATTTATTTATTTAAATATTGATGAAATTTGAACTTCAATTTGGTCTAGTGTTGTACAGGCTGTATATACTATATGTTTGTGAAAGAAAATGAAAAAAAAAAATTCAAAACTGCAATTTTTAATCCCACTTTAAATAAACATGTGACTTAATCAGTAGCACATTTAAAAAAAAATTCCAAACGGTTTCCATACAATCTCCTTCTCTTGTCACCTAAAATACATACATTAGTTAATTTTAAAAAATCTAATTGTCCGATCGATAAGCTGTTTAATCCGTTGGATTGACAAAAATTGCATCTTTCATTTGGTATCTTATTTGTAACGATACGACTGATATTTCTAATTTTTTTAATTTACTTTCCTCATTTTAAATAAATGTAATTTTTATTGTTCACGTTTTTTTTTTTTTTTTTTTCTGTCGAAAAAATAATAATTTTTTTGGCAACAATTAAATTAAGGAATAAAATTAAATATTTTAAATAAATGTAATTTTTATTGTTCACGTTTTTTTTTTTTTTCTGTCCAAAAAATAATGATAATTTTTTTTTTGGCAACAATTAAATTGAGGATTAAAATTAAATGGCCAATTTATCAGTAATTAGAAAGTTTTTATTTTAACATTTTAATTAATTAAAAGAAAACTAAAACAAAATTCGAAAATCGGGCTTCGAGGTGCATCAGGAGAGGTCATTACGAACCACCATGCAAATTTTTGTAGCTCAGCCATCAGCCATTTTCTTAAAAAGCTCTGGAAACCGTACACAATGACACACACACAAACATCTTATTTTATTATATGTATAGATAGATATGAAAAGCTAAAAAATAGTTTAACCTACTCAAAATTATGGATTGCCAATAAGACAATCAATCAATTAAAATCCAGAATTTCTAGAACACAAAGTGGAGAGCTTTTTTCATCATGCAAGCACTAGAGGTCTTCTGGGGTTTGTGGTGAACCACTGCTGATCGCCATTGCATAATATTTTTTGAGACTCTGAGTGAATTCCTTGCTCAGGCTGCCTGTTCACAGCCAAAACTGCATTCTTTCTACATAACCCATCAATAAAAAATTTAGTTTTTCCAAATGAGACTCCTCTTCATTTAAAAAAAAGTCCCGTACATCACATATATATATAAAATCATTAAAAATATGACATCAATTTTCATAAATGCATGAGCAAGTTTAATTTTTGTTAAAATTTTATTTCAATTTTACTATTCATGTGTAAATAAATATATTTCTTTTTATGTCGAGGAAAAAAAAAGAAAATGAATGTGTAGTTATAATTTGGATTTTATTGAGACTGTACATTTAGTGAATCATTTTACTGCTTTATTTTCATATATATATATATTTTTTTTCTAAATTTCAATGTTTGAATTATAGTTTTGATACTAAGACGTAATAGTCATATAAATAGTTACAGCCTACATTTAGTATTACATTTAAATAAAAATAGTAAAATGCCTTCAAAAAAATTGTTTTTCGTAAAAAAAAGACTTCTGCTGAAAAAAAAAAAAAAACTACAATACTATGCCAATTTTTATGTTAATGCTCCTTCAGGAAAAATTAAAAATATTGTTTATACAGAAGTTCTAGTTGAACTCCTCTTGAATTAAGTTCGAAATACTTTTAATAGAATTTTTATTCCATATCGCACCTTTCTTTTCATTCAGAAATCCTATAAGCACTACAACTCTGGCAGTGCTTTATAAATCAGCTAATATTTACATAATGTTTTTAAAATACATTTCAAGCCATAAATTCTTTGTTTTACATGAAGATTTAAATTAATTATAATAAGAAAAAACCTTTTATATATTTCATGATAAGCTGTAACATAGCTGAAATAAATTTACTTTTAAAAATGATTTTCTGCAAATAATTCTTCATTCAAAAAATTGGAATTTCTATGTTAAAAAAAAACCCACTTTTGTATTTTTAATATAAGCAACTAAAACATTGATATTTTACAGAATTTTTAAGTAACTAAGTTAGGCAATACAAAAGTTTCATGTCCAAATTTTGTGCTTATTGAATGAATGTCTCGTTCATAGAGGAAAAGTATTTGAATTTCTTTTTCTAATTTATCTGTCAGTGTAATGTAGTTTTAACCTTCAACAATATTTTAAAATCATTGCAATGTAAAATAACCTAGCATCTCTATAGATTCTTTTTCCTTAACCCTTTATTTTTTTAGGGCCATTTTTCTCTAGTAATGTTATGTTAAAATATTTTTGGGATTGAGATTGATTTTTTAAAAGAAATTCATTTAGATTATTACCTAAAATGAATTTGATTTTTAAGATCCATTTTTTTTTTTTTTTTTTTTTGTGGTAAATATGTTTTCCACTGCCCACTGGGAGCTATTCAAAGGTAAGATATCATATATTTTGCATTTATTTTTACTTCGCATTGCATTATATATTTTTTGTAAAGTTTGCATATGGTCACCAACTTTAGTCAATCGTTCGTCGTCTAGAACAGTTTTGCTGCTCAGGAAACTTACAGGGCGTCCTTCGCAATTACGACTTGAATACAGAAATCAGTTGTCATACTATAGCCGAAGTAGAAAATTTATTGGTCTCTAGGTCCCAAATCTCTTCTACTTACTTTCCAGAGAATGAAGGCATTTACAATTGCCAGATCAATTAGGAAGTATAGGATTCAACATTTAAAAACTAATAATGTTGGTGGGGAGTATACGTCCCATGGCCTTATAAAGGGTTAACTAGAAATACTAGATAAATATTAAGAGTAAATTGTCTTTTTATATCAACCTAGCATCTCTCTATAAAGATTTTAGTCAGGGTTGGCAGGTTTTTGACGGTTTAAACCACAGTTTAAACTGTCATGTCAAAACCCTCACATTTTACACTTCTTGTTATATTTTAACGATTAAGTAGTCATATTTAGAGAAATAAAAAATTATAATTTTACAAAAGAGTGTTTAATTTATGTCTCTCATGGTTAAAAATGATTCTTAGAAGTGTATTATTGGTTTCCTATGAATGCTAATGATTTCTATTTAAGTACAAAATGATGCATTTAAGTACAAAAAATTTATATTTATATCTTTACAAAAAACAAAAATTCGAACATAGAATTTGTATATTCTAAGGTAAACTACTTATTGCGTTTTAAGTTATAAAAATTTTACAGTCTTGTTTTAAAAAAAAATAAGCTCTACTAAATATACGCTGATTGATAATTAAAAGGTGACATAAGTATTTTACTTCATTGAATGAAATTATTGTGCTATTAAATACTGCATCATGTTCTTTTATTTTGAAATATAATGGTGCATGATTAAAAATTTGAGGTATTGTATTGCATGACTAGTTGAACTAAATTTTAATATGAATTACATAATGCAATTTTAAATTAATTATTTTTAATGAAAGGGATGGTGGACAGATCTCTTTCGTAAATTACTGCCTTAAAGGTATGAAAAGCTGCATTTATACGCATTAAAATATAATATTAAATACATTAAAATTTCGAGTAAAGTCGCTCAGATTTTTTTATTGCTAATTCTAGGCTAATTTGGCTGGGTGCTGCACCTGGCGGCTCCTTCAAACACATTTTAGCACCCAGTGACCCTTTTCCCACCATTTTTAGCACCCGGACGCCCTTTTAAAAACATGTAAGTACCAAGTGATCTTTCTAATTTTTTAAATGTTAGAAGCCTTTAAATACTTTTCTTCCTGATATGCAACCTTCTAGCAATAGTTTTACAGCATTCCTGGAAGAACAAATGCTTATAGCCTACATATATGCATGTAAAATTAGTAATTTACTTTTGTCATATGCAAAAATCACAACATAGAAGACTGCAAATTATTCAAATAATACCCTTTTTGAAAATAGTTTGCCCTTTTTAGTGAATTCCCCCTGGGGGCTCTTATTCTAGAGTCAGCATTAATTTTTGTTTTTTAAATATTATGTTTGGGCTAAGCTTTACTATACGGTACCCATTGCTTATTGCCGTTGCCGATGTTTCGATCGCGTGATATAATGGTGATTCGAGACCCGAATCAGAGTATCGATACTTTTTTCTGTTGTATCGAAACGTAACAAAAGGATCTTCAATTGTTAAAGATCGTATATATATCTTCTCTTCTACTTTTAAAGCTGCCGCGAGTAAGATTAATTCTAGATTTTACTGTTTTTAAATGATTTTACAAAGTTTAAAACAAAATTTTTTCAGTGTATTTTTATATATTTTTTAATAAATTTACGAAGAAAAAAAAGGGTAGGGCATAATAGTCATTGCTTCAGTACAGATTTTTTTCATGCATTGTGATTTAATTAGGTGCATTCAGTGATTATTTATTTATTTATAATGCTTGCGTAGCGATCTACTATCGGAATACTCACCGTTACAGTATATATTTCATGCATTTTCTGATTCATGCTCTTCGAAATAGGGGTGTCCAGTGATGTTTGTTTTTAGTTTTAATGCTTGCGAAGCAAGCAAGCAGCAGCTAGTGTACTGATCGCGGCTTATACAAATTTTCATGCATTTACTGACTCATGCATCGCTAATTAGGCGAGCAAACAGCAGAAAACATAGTGACCGAGGCTCCATGAATTTTCATGCTTTTACTGATTCATGCTCCACGAATTAGGGGTGTCCTGGTGTCCAGTGATGATTTTTTTGGTTTTAATGCTCGCGATGCGAGCAAACAGCAGAAAACATAATGACCGCGGCTCCATGAATTTTCATGCTTTTACTGATTCATGCTCCACGAATTAGGGGCGTCCAGTGATGTTTTTTTTTTTTTTGTTTTAATGCTCGCGTAGTTCAAACTAAGTAAAATAATAGAAATAATGCTCAGAGGTTAGTGTGAGAGCAGAACAGGAACCAAAACTCACTTCTCTCTGAAGTAAACAGTTTTAGTAGAGAGTGTAAGTACACTTTTTTTCGTGCTAGTTTTACTGCACTATACATGAATTACACCAGGGAGGATAGACCCATCATCATACAGTCATCAAAATGTCAAACCACCTGACGAATCAGCAAACAGTAACACTATGGACACAACTCCAGAGAATGTCTTGCTGTTTCTCGCCTATAGCAAACACTTGTGTGTAGATTAAAACCAACATTCTGCATGATTCTTGCTTCGTGAATCATATCAACAGAAATGCACGAATAAGTTACTTTTCTTCGAAAAAGTGCCCATTTAAAATGTCAGATTTTGCTGGGATGACTAAGATTTTTGTGAAGGTACCTTTGTTTTGCCAGGTTGATTTTTGTGAAGGTACCTTTTTTGCCGATTTGATTTTTGTGAAGGTACCCATAAACGGTATTAAAATCGACCTGTATTAAACCCTGATGAAGGTGTTAAGAATTGAGAATTCTGCCTATTTAACTATTTCCCTCGCTGATTTACATATGCCTTAATTTTTAATATTAACATCTGAATGCTTATTTAAATAACATAAAGCTGTTTTTTTTTTTTTTTCTAAGTTTTCGCTAAAGTGGCTGGTAAATCCTTTCATAGTGCAGGTTCTACCCTTGGAATATGTTTTTAAGAACAATGCATCAAAGAATACTTAAAACAAATATGAAAAAAAGATTTATTTCTAATAACTTAAAAGTATCAAAGAAAAAAATCCATTTAAAAATGACACAGTATAAAACATTTAGTAAATAGTAAAAATATTGATATATAAAACACAAATCTGGATATGATCTTATACTTTTACACCAGATGCTAAGTTAAAACTTTTATGAGTCAAGGTTGAGTTCACAGTTGAATCTTGTTGTGCAGCTTGCTCAACAAGTTTTACAGTACTTGAACTTCTAGAAGAAACTTTTCTTTTTAAAAGTCGACCAACACCATATGGGGAGGAAACTGCTTCTCTACGGAAACATAAACACTATGGTCAGAGCCTGACTAACAAATTTTTGTTTCCAGGGGACTTTCAATTTTTCGTTTCTTCTCAGAATGGGTAGGGGAAAAAAAAATAATAATAATTCAGCAGCATAATAGGCAGAGAAAGGTGGAAGCAGACTGACAACCCAAAATACCCCCAAAACAAAGAAAAATATATTGATGGTGTATCTTTAAAAAAAAAAAAAAAAAATGTACAGGCAAACAGATTGACTATAATATACAAAATTTTTTATTGAAAATATCAACCACTAGGTGGGCAAAGACCAACTGATTTTAAAATATTCTCCAGACATGAGCTAGATATGAATGAATATTAGTATACTATCTATCTTGTCTTTAGTACATATTCAATGAGAGTATAAACAATACATTTGTTACTCAATATAAAAGTACAAAAGTTACAATATATATATGACATACCATTAGTAAAAATGGCTCCCGACATAACTGGATTAATTTTTATATTAAGATTTCTAATATTCTACAAATAAAAGATATAATATGATGGATGAATTCTGCTTAAATCTTTTTCAAGTAAAAAAAAAAAACATAAGCATTTATATATTAGATTCTACTAAAGCACATATACACAAAAAATAAATAGGTTGAATGCTTTTGCATTTTGATATAAATATGAACACATATCAAATTTCTCGATATACTGAAAATATGTTTAAAATAATGATAAAATATATCATGCGAGCTCCTGATTTTTAGCATTTTCATCTAAACTTGAAGAAGTATTTAAAACTGGATTGTCAAAGATTACATGTGATGAAATTTTCTTTTCAGAACCAGAAAAACTTCTGAAAGGTACATAATTTTTATGGTACCATGTTAAAAGCTGAGATGATTTAGTCTTAACATCGGTTAAATTTAAGGCTTCAGCAATGCTTTGTATTTTCAAAGTGGAGTCTAGAATCAACTCATTTACTTCTGTCGTGTTTAATTTCCTAGTCATAATATTTCTTTGAAAGAGACCAAAAGTTACAATAAGTCCTATTATAAAAAAAACTGGAAATGTATTCAGAAATATATTTAAAATTAGTACACATAGATTCTCTTGGTCCATTTGCATTACACTACGAAAAGAATGCTCATTTGGTCGTTTTGATTTATTAGAAGTTTTTTGCTTCTGAGATATCAAACCTCTAACAGAATATTTCTTAGCTTTATTGGCAAGATCTTGAATTGAACTATCTGACTGATTGGAAGTATTTTTGCCAGATTTCTGATTATTTTCCATTGATGATGATAAAATTTCTAGTTCACAATGGATAGTCACTTTACCGTCGACAATAAAAGACGATGATTTATTTTCATGATATCTGAACAATAATCGATGGCCCAAATGAGTTTCTCCGAAAACGGAAACTTCTTCTTTGGTCATCGATGACCCATCAGCAGTGACTAAGCTGAATTTATACTTAATAAAATATACGGAGTCACTTTTCTCATTTTGCAGAAGTCGAATTTTCACTTTATCCAATTTACCGTTCAAACAAAACATCAGTAACCAAAGTCGCCACTTAGTACCTCCGAACTGAAATTCGGGACTGAGGATTTTCGGTTTAAAAAATTTCGTACATTCTAAAAAATTACTCAAAGTCCAAGTATAATGAAAAGAATCGGTAAAAAGTTTGGTATCATCTGCAGCTTTTAATGTGCTAGATGTATTATTGGTTTCTTCGCTGATATCTTGAACTTTAGTCATGTTAAATTCTATTTTGAATTCACTCAAAACAAGCTAAGTAAGTTTAATCTTATAAACATGAAACAGATAATCCTCTCTAAACAAATTTATACTTACAGAAATTAAGTGAAAAAAAAAAAAAAATTCAGCAGATAATCTTTGTTTAAAGCTCAATAGAACACACAATCAGCTAATCAGCAAAACAAATTAAAAAGCACCGCTGCTAACAAAGAAAACAAAGCGACTAGCGACGGCGACGCGACGCCAAACAGCAGTGTTGCCAACTCGTTATGGGAAATTAGTGCTAAATCAATTGGCGGGTTCAGGTTCTCGACCGATCCACATGGTCGTGGAACAATGCGTCCAGTCTCATCGACCGGTCTAAATCAAAGCAGCTGAGCTCTACGTCATGGAAGATCGGCCGATTTTATCCAATCAACACATCCTATAATACAGGTTGGATCGTAGGGATAGGATGTAATCGGCCGATCTTCCGTGACGTAGAGCTCAGCTCTGAGGCATTATTACAAGTGGTGTTGATCAAAGTCGTCCAGTGTAATATGTGTTCCATGGACCGGTCGTGGATCAAATCGCCCAAGAAATTTTTCCGAGTCCTTTGATCCATTCCCATGAATGGACATTGGTTATTGCCAACGAGATATATTCGCGACTCCAGAGCTCGAATACGCCCTCTGGTGGACAAAAGCCTAAGTTCTTGTGTCGGATGTTTATTTAAAAACCTTTTGACGCATATGCTTTGAGTTATTAAATTAAAAATCATTTTCTAGTAAATATTTAAAATTTTGATTCTTATTAACCATCAATAATAGTTATTAATAGGTACTTAATTGCAATTTATGGGGATTTTATTGATTTTGTACTAGCTTCGATTAATTTCCAAGAATAAAATATGCCGATCAGTGTAGTGTTGTAAACAATGGATACGTATTTTTAAAATCAATAAAATAAAGATAAATAATCGCATATGGAAAAAAAAGCTTTCAGATTTTATTGTTATTGTTGTTTAACGATGTCAGATACCGGGATGTATTTAATATATATTTATTTGAGTTTTAATAATAATAATAATAAATGTTATATGATGACCCACTCATACCTGTGACAATTCTCGTTGATTTTGAATTATTGTGTTAAAAGCTTAAAATACTACAAGTTCAATAAAGTTACTTTTTGAATAGGCAGTGTAATCTGTTGCGAAAAATCGTAAGATGTATGTCAGTAATTAACACAGTAAAATATTATAATCCTGTGCAATAGCGTTTGTTTACATATTCACAATGTAAATAAAAACTATGGTACTGGATTGAAAAGTTAAGTCGCCAGATATTCTAGAGCAATATAAAAACCATGTAAACACATATATGAGATATAATTTTTCTATTTGTTTTTATGTTACATTTTCACATATATATATAATAAGACAGAAAATAGATTATACTAGGTTTTTCATTGAAACTCCAAAGTACTCTGAAAATGTGTAAATTGTATTGTTTTACATAGCATGTCATATTTCATTTGCAATTTTTATTGTTTAATTAGTATGTAAGGATAGTTATTTTCACTTGCATACTTACACATTTCAATAAAATTATATTTTTATTTACATTTTTAGCTTATTACACATAAGTCTATTCTTTGAAAAAATTTGTGTAATATTGGTTTCATACTTTTACAATATTTAAGTTACTTTCTTCAAAATAAAATACATGACCCTTCACTTTTTTCAGCACCACAAATGTTCTTTGTGGTGTACAATATAAATGAATTTGTAAAATGTGGAAATTCAGTTTTTGTTATGAGTTGAAATTATCTAAATAAAGAGTATGTATGCTAATGAGTTAGCATCCAGTTGCAGTGGCGGATCCAGAACTTGACTTTTGGGGGGGGGGGGCTAAGATTTTTCAAACTGTTATTCTAGACCAATAAAAAATTTACAATTGCAATATTCAATAGTGAATGTCAGTGTTTTGGGGGGGGGGCTTCAGCCCCCTAGCCCCCCCTTAAATCCGCCACTGTCCAGTTGGAAAAGCTGTAGTAACTCCATCAAGAGTAAACGCTCAGTAGAACTTTGTTGATGGCTGTTAAAATGATTGATTATAATTTTCTGTTAGGAATAAAACAATTTCTTTAGGTTTGTTATTCAGCGATACACAAAAATGATTTAAACAAATCAAATTCCTTCCCCCCTCCCTTTTTTCTTTTTACAGTATTCAAAAAAGAATATTGGTTACGTGAAAGTGTATTTTGTGAGATTGTAACTTATTTTTAATTTTGATCCTACAATTTATACTATCACTTGACATGCAACTGATTTTCAATAAGAATTTATTAACTCTAAATGTAATGAAAGTAAAAATTCTTTAATAATTTTATATTAGAAGTATTTTCTGTATAATATCTGTTATAATTCATATTAAACTATTAACATTATAGGACGTATGTTACGTATATCATTTATAACAAGTAAAACATGATTCTTTTTAAAGGAGTTCTAGATTTTTAAAATTTGATGCCATGCACAATTTTTTAAACATTTTTCACGAAAAACTTTATAATTTTACCTTATTATTGTAAGTAAAACTAAAACTTCTGTTATAATTTTTTGTTTATTTTCATAGTGAAATTTGCAAAAGAACATGTAAAAAATTAAGTACATTTTAAACATTTATTTTCTTTTTTTAAATTTATAAATTGTCATTTTTTTTAATCATTCTATGAAACAATTCATTTAATCATGAAATTAATATCTTAGATGTTTAAATAATTTTTTCACATTTCGAATACTTGAAATTTAACACTAATTTTAATTTTTTAAATTAAAATTTAATTGAAACATTCTCATACATAAATAATGCTTGTATCACTGTATGAATAAATCTATTTTCTTAAACTGCATTCATTTGATTGATTGATTTATATATATTTTTAAGTCATCATATAAGAATCTCTCTTTCTTATTTAATATAATTATTTTTTAACTATTTATTTTTTCAGAGCTAAGAAAGCATGATAAATGCAATGGAAAACTCTAAAAGATAGATGTTCCACAGAAATAATTAAAAGAAAAAAGCAAACAATACCTATAAAAATTTTTTAAAATAAAAGCTCTCAGAAGTTCTTTTCGATCAAAACAATAACACAAAGCTTCCAGGGTTTAAGCTGAGTAAAAATTTTCTTTAACAAAAAGGCTAAAATCAGAAAAAAAGTTTTAGCAAAATGCCAGAAACAGTAGAAAAAGATGAATATTAGTTTACACATTATTTTAAACGCATCAATATGTTTGATTTTCATTTGTAAATTAAACTTAAAAGTTTTTAATGAGGTCTTTAAAGAGTTATACACAGAAGGTAATTTTTTTTTTTTTAAATTTGAAATGGAAAACAAGAAAGTAATTAATTGTACTTATCACTGTAACCAGATCAATTCGAATATAGTACAAGCATATATTTTAACACATTTATTGGCAGACATGAAAAATATTAAACTTTTTAGATTATTGCTTTATTTTGTAAACTTTTTTAAAGCAATGCGAACATCGTAGATACGACTTACATTCTTTTTCTGGAGATATAATTATCACTATAGCATGTAAAACTACATTACGCTTATACCTTATACTGTATCTGAAAATAAAAACATAACTTACAAAAAAAAAAAAAGTTCTATAAGTGAAATTTGTTTATTACTATTCAAAGCTTTTTGGTTTACAATTTATAATTTTTCATTCTTTCATATTAGACCACATTACAAATGCCTCATGTTTATTTACAAATTGATTTCCTGTATGTGATTCTTACGCACAGTTCAGCGTTTGATTTTCCTTATATGCATGAACCGATAGATTTTTCTTGATCAATGTTGCGATTTTTTTTTCCATGAAAGATTCAAAACAGTTCTTTCAATTAGAAACAATAGCACAACCCTTCATCAGACGAAAATGATAGGTACAAGTGCAGCATCAAAGCAGCACTTATAGCTACTTTATATATAAGTGCACTGTAAAAAATTTGTCCTATTTGCTGCCAGAAATTCTCTGTAATTTGAGAAAATACGTGTAATTTACAAAAAAATTATGTTGTCAGAACATAATTTCTGGCAGCAAATAGGACATATTTTTTACAGTGTAAAGAAGTGATATACTGTTTTTCTAACCAAAACAATTATTGTGAGGAATGTTTTTTATTTTGTCAACTTACGGTATTTTCTTGCAAACATTTTTTTTTTTTTTTTTTTTTTTTTTTTTTTTTTTAATGTAAACATATAAATATCAAGATATAGTCAACTACAATGAAAAAAAAAAAACAGTTTTGTAAACGTTTTAAAGTCATTGTATGAGGAGCACTTTTTCTTAAATTGTTAATCCAATTGTTTTTAATAATTCTTTTTTTTTTTTTTTTTTCCCAAAGGATATGCAAATTTGATAAGTGTAATTAAAATGTTAATTTTAAAGTATTTGATTGTATTTATTTATTAATAAATATGTGCTGCAGGACTAGTGTTCAACAGTAATAAATAATAATGCTGAAAAAAAAATAAGCAAACACCATAAATTAAAAAAAAATTACAACGTTTGTTGCAGGTAGAAATAAAAGAACGCTTCACCAGACAAAAAAGCTAGGGACTAGCACATCATGAAAGGAGCACTTGTATGGATATTTATAGAATTTTTGAGGTAGTTCTGCACTAGAAACTAACACATTCGCTAACGATCTCCCATGACTGACATCAGACACAACACTGCACATCACGTGCTGATGGTGAAGTGAGATTAGCTGCGAATGTATTAATCATTAAACAAAAGTGGGGGGGGGGGGGGGGGACTATGTTTTTTTGTTCAAAAAAAGAAAAAGTCTATTTCAAAACTTATTTTCAGAAAAATAGTTCTCATTAGCAATCAAAAAGTCATAGTATACATACATTGTTTCGACAATTGACAGAAAATCAAGTATTAGATGTCTCTTGGGCATTGAAATTGATCCAATATGTTATACGATTGTCACCTATTCATCTCAGTGTAAGAGATGTTGTACAATTTATGTTTTATTGATTTCAATTCAATATAGCCTTAACTCGTAAGCACTCCATATTTTACTATGCCAATGGTTATTTACAAACTCCATAAATTGTAAAAACATGCAACAAATGTTTCTGGTGAAAATAATTCAGCATAACCCTTTATTAGGTGAAGCAAAGTAAATGCAAATGCAGCGTGAAAGTGATAGCATCAAGTGTGTTGTTACTTTCATACTTCATGTGTATTTTTTGTCTAAAGATGAGGAATCAAGATTAACTATTCTGATCCAAAGCAATTGTTACAAGTTTTATAAATTTATGAAGTCTGCTTACTAAGCTTTTATTCCTATTCATTCAACAGCACCAATTTGGTACATTTTTTCCCCGTTAAGAATCAAGATTTTTTTTTTTTTTTTTTTCAAAAACTGATTTAAAAAAAAGAAAAAAATAAGATTTAAGTGCAAATCTATGAAATTTCTGCTTTTAATGTATAATTTATGAAAAATGCCATATTTTTGCTGACTGATTCCGAAATGTTGGATATTATGATGTTACTTTACTAAATTTAGTTTTAATTGTAGAAATGCACAATGTTTACATTGACAATGGAATGATACTCGTTTTTATGATGGACATGGGAGGCAGGGGCCGCTTTACAATTTTGGCGGCCCTCTCTAATAGACATTACGCTAGGGCATCTTACAGATTTCATGTAACCTCGGGTAAATCTTCGCACTGTGATCCCCCCCCCCATACAAAAGAAAAAGCAACTATATTAAGATTCAACTTATTCTAATATTATAAGTTAATATAAATTTAAATAATTTTTTTTTTTTTTTTTTTTTTTTGTAAAAATTAAATTGGATTTGGCATATTTAGAAATAAGAAAAAATAAACAAGTTGAATCAAACCTTTAGCTTTTCTACCTAAACGTTTGATTGGGAAAATGCTTTAAAATTTCTGTTTATTTTATACTAATTACCATTCTCTACATGGCATCGCACGTATTGATGTACAATAGAACTACTGTACATCAATACTGTTATATCTGTACATGTAGCAGCGGCGGATCGAGAACTTAACTTTTGGGGGGTGCTAAGATTTTTCAAGAAGGTATTCCAGATCAATAAAAAATTTACAATTGCAATATTCAATTGTGAATGTCAGTGCTTTTGGAAGGGGGGGGGCTTCAGCCCCCTAGCTCCCCCCTCCATAGATCTGCCACTGAATGTAGTCATATACCATGTACAGCTTGTACCATAAACTGTTTGGCCGAAAATTTGAGTAAAAACTGTTATAATGGAATGAAAAAATTTTTTTTTGCATGGACAGAAGAAAAGAGAATTTAGAATCCGTCATTACCTCACCATTGCTGCTATCAGATTGCAACATTTCTACCACCGAAAAAGTTCCATAGTGAATAATAATAATAGTAATATTAAAATATTACTGTTATTTATTTTTAAGTTAGTTCTTATTTTTATTATAATTTTAATCCTTCCATATTAAATGATAATTTTCAAATTTACATTAAACCAGATAACAAGAATTCATTGCATTTTTTAAACAAGAACGAAAAATCATTTGGTTCGCATAGACTATTAATATTTTCTAACTGTATGTACTTGTTGCCTCGTTTAACCTTCAGTGTACTTTACCGACGTTACCACACAACGGAAAAAACTACAGACAGAAAAACTAACTGAATTCATAATCACTCCAAAACATTGTTGAAAAGTGTTTAAAAAAAACCTTAATATGAGCGGAAGTGCAGTTCTAGCAATTTCCAATTGTAACTCTTAAGCTCTTATAATGTGTTTGAATATTTTGGTGTGATTCTGTAAATTTTAATGTTAAACATACCATATTCTATAGATTTTTTCTTTTATTTTTTTAATCATATGAATAATCTAAATTTTAATACGACTTTCGCAGTACAAAGTGTTTTAAATGTGATTAGTTATCCTATTTCTAGCATTTTAAATAGAGAACATAAGCTACTGCCGTGCTGACAAACCGAAGTCGTCAACATTTTAAAACTTTATTGAAAAGAGTTAAAAATGCTTCCCTTACCACTTTTACTCGAACTTTTTCCTTGACATATTTCTGAAATAAATTTTTTATTAATTCATTTGTTAGTAGATTGAGTTATCAGATGAAATTTTGTGTTGGCCATTATTAATTGCAAACAAATTCCTTTTAAACACGATTACGAAGCCTTTTCATTCATAAATGCAAGTCATAATTAGGTATTCTTATTTAGATATGGTGATACGAATCGATTGGTAGGACTTAAGACCGACTGACTACGCTAAGGTCCGAGGCCTATAGGTAGAATGCCCTCCGAGTGGGTCTTTCTAAGGGATCCTAGCCCGTATTTATGCTAGTTTCGGAGAAAATCAAGGAAAATTCTGAATGGCTAGGTTGATGAGCGTGACCTGGGATCGAACCGGGCACTTCCCATCATCCAGCTTTCAGTGCAGAAACGCTCGGCCACTGGTGGGCCTGTGATGCGAACCAAAGTAGCGTTTAATTTTCCGTATGAAGGTAAAGCCTTTTGCCGAAAAGACTATCTAAAGTCAACGCATGAAACAGATTTTCTAGACACCATAGGCCAGAAAAATGTCACCCTTATGTAATTTAAATTTACTCTTAATTTATGTATTTTGCGTATTTTTAATCTATTCTTAAGACCTTTCTGAAATCTGAATTATTTGCTGACTTGTTTACGAAGTTATTTTTTTCGCAAATGTACAAAACTTTCAGGAATTTTTTATTTAGATGTAAGTTTAATAGTGATTTTTTTATATTTTTTTATTCCAATTTCTATTATTTAATTTATTATAGATAAATTTGATATAAGGAGTTCGAATTTCAAGCTGAATGAGTTTTAAAATGAGGCCGCCATGTGAAACTGTCAAACGCGTTAGTGATGCCAAGTAAAAGGGCTTTGAATTTTTCAGATTTAATAAAACTATCGTGAATAAATTCCGTTTTTCTGATGGGTGGTGGAATGTTCAGGTCTAAAACCAAATTTTTTCTATCTAATTTGAAAAGATCTAGCTTTTCATTATCACAATGCAAATCAAAGTATATATTTATTAAAAATCAACATTTTAGTGCCTTAACACGAGCACCTAATTTTAATTCCCATCTGCAAAAATTCCTCTTGGAAATTTTTACAAAATTTTATTTTAATAATAAAGAAAATTCTTTTATTTCTTCGCAAATTCTGGTGGTAGTTTATTGTCAATGAGCGAAATTTCCTTGTCCCTGAAAGGGTTAAGGTGTTTTTATACAAAGTTAAAATCTTTAAAGAAGGTTACTTTTAATTTACAATTGAATATACACATATTTCTTAAAAGAGAAAAAAAAATCTAATTGGTTTATGACTTTCACTTTTCTTCCATCCATCCTCGCCCCCCCCCCTCCCTTAAATTTTGGGCAGTGTTTCAAATTTTTTTTGGTGGCCCTCCTTTTTCGGCGGCTCTAAGCGACCGCTTAGGTTCGCCTAATGGTAAAGCGGGCCCTGATGGGAGGGAAGCAAATTATTAAAGTCACCACTTTATCTTGTTTATTCACTATATGGCAAGTGGATATTTTTAGGTAGTGTAGTTAGTTCATTGTACTACAGGGCCCGACTTAGACTACCTGGAGCCCCGGGGCAAGCCTATTCTGGGGGGCCCCTTACAGTGGCATAACAGCTCTTTAGGTTGCAGAATTTCTGCATACACCTGTAGGGGGGGGGGGGCAGGGCATTTGCCCCGTATGCCCTGCCGATAGTCAGGGCCTTGTTCATTAACCTCCAAAATACAGTTTGAAAATATGGCAAAAAGAAAAAAATCCACTTATGGACCACTGGCTAGTGTAAAAGGTATTCCCTCTTACAATTTTCCCGCCTCTAGTCATAAAATCCCATCAACTCTATGGCAAAATTTGTTTATAGAATAACTCATTACCTAATGTTATTGAATAAATTGAAGTACTAAAAACGAAACTTTCGAGATGTCACATGCCTCATTAAAAATAATGAAATAACAGAAAGTTCGGCGTCAAAAGTGATGACTGGTTGTAAAATCACGGTCGTCAAAACAAAAGTTATAGTTGCAAAATACGACTAGTGACCACGAATTTCGAGCTCTTCTCAGGGGTCTGTCCAGACTTTTCAGACAGGGTTCTGTTTTTACGAAATTATAAAAAATCTGTACATACTTTTGTGAATCTAAATTTAGCATGAAAATAAAGCTCTTGCGAACTTCTTGGCACGAGTCCTCTTTTTGTGAAAAATGTCATTTTGAAAATTAAAATTAAGGTTTCATTTAAATAATGACAGTTCATTTTTATAGAGCTAAGCCCACAAATATGGATAGAAACCTTTTATAAATTAGAAACTGAATATCAGATTTTTGGGAGAAATACAGCAGAGTGCAATTGATTATTCAGGCAGCCTATTCATAGCAGAGAAGATTAGTTTTCAAAATTAAACAGATTTATCAAAGGTCAGTTTTTATTTTAAGGAGAAAATTTTTGTAATGATACCTAAGTTTTCCTCACAGACCCCTTCATCTTGAAACTTGATAAACTTTTCACCCTTCACAAAAATAAGCTACTTCAAACAAAACCCTTCACAAATGTTGAATGATTTAAAAAAGAAAAAAAATCAAAAAACTTGGGTAAGAAAATTACATTTTCGATCAGTTTCAAAAATACATTATACTTCTACAATAAAACATCAAACTAGAAATAGCAATAGAAAACAAATACACATTAATCCAGAATTTTATTTATTTATGTATTTTTCTGTTCTCACATTCTTTTTAAATACCTCACTTTGTTTCTGAGTAATAGTGTGAAATTCTCACTCAGTTTTTATGTCTGATGAGAATCCTACAACTTCAATTTACTATCATTTTCATTCAGTTATTTCACTGTTCTGTATAATTATTATTTTTATTTTTTTACATTTATATTATAAAGATAAACTTAATTCATTTATTAGTGTTTTAACTGAAGAGGGAAAGGAAAGTTGCTAATAGTTTAAAAAGTACGCGAGCATTGAAAACATAAAAAATGTATGTCAATTTAATAGATTATATGATCTAATTAAACAAGCATACATGAAACATATTCTTACAAAAGTAAATCAAACAAATCTAAGTGCATAAGTAATAAAACCAATATTCATAAAAGTATAATATCAAATAAAAAGAAAAAAAAAAGTCATGAAAATACTAAATGTAGTTTAAAAAAACAAATTTTTAACATACCTGAAACAATTTTCTGTGGGTGGCATGAATGTTTTTGAATTGTCTATTTGTTGATTTAAAACCAATTTGTTAGTATAAGAGAACTTTCCGCATAGCACAGCATATTTTATCAAATCGCAAATGCTACAGGAAAGTTCACTTAACTTTTATATAAATTCCTGACTAACTTTCGAAATTTGATCACTTTTCCTGGGAGAAAAACAAAACAATAAACAAGCTGCTTTCTTACCGTAACAAAATATCAAAAACTGCTTACTGATGCTTGAACCTTGCACAGGAGTTTTACAGGAAGTTATAAACAGACAGGAACATGTAAACTGCAATATTATAAAATAGGATTTCGCAATTTATATCATTTATCATCCGTTTCTTTTATAGTATGCAGGGACACTTTCATTGTACTCGATTGTAAGCAAATCGTCAAAATATCAAATTTGTTTTCGGTTAATTTGATTCCACCAAAAGCGATAAGCCTTTCTCATTTTAAAATCACCTCCGCTTTAACTAAATTTCTTGAATTCGGCGTAATATTTCCATATTAATAATGTACTGAATACTCAAAATAGCCATTGCTTACCATTGTTACACGCGTATAACGCTGGCCATTATCCGACACGACTTTTGAAGCAGACGATATTAGAACGCCCTCTATAGTTCAATTGAGTCGCGAATAAAGTAGAGTGATAAATGGTAACTCTTGAGAAGGTCCAAGATGAGTCATGTGACATGCTCTCCTTGCACCTGCGTATTCGATGGTTCTCTTGGTAACAGCTTATTTTCAGTAAATTTCTATGGCAATGGTTTGGAGATTGTTCTTCACGCCAATGTTTTTGTTTACTTACGTAGTTTAATAATCTTTTGTTCTAAACCATTTTGATTTTGATTTTACTTCTCTTTTATTTCGTGTAGTTGAACTTTAACTGACAAAATGCTTAAAAATAGTTGAAAAATTATTATTTGTTGTTAAATTTAGCTCTTTAAAAGTTTAAATTTTCTTTTATAAGCACTTTTAAACTTTGTTGGGAAACTATGAAAAAGAAGATATTTTATTATTTATTAAAATGTGAAATATGTGTAAAATTATTTTAAAAACATTTTATTTCGGTCATAGACTGTCATGTTACCTAATAATAATGATAATTTGTCGAACTGATATTTTAAATGCCAAAATAGCGATAAAGGGCCAAACACAGCAACCTATTCGAGCATGTCACGTGATTCATCTTGAACCATGGAAAGTTAGGCTGGGATTGCGGTGCCTCGTTCTTAAGTCTGATCTTAAATCTTACGAACTTTCGTAGAAGGGCGTGGTTAAGAACGATCTTAACTTGGTATTGCGGTGCCTCAAGCGTAAGTCCTCCGCGTGTCCTCGTAAGAGAAAGCCAGCCAGCCAATGGGAGACGCAGAGCGAGCTGTGTTGTGATTGCGCGCGCATCCAGTTACGATTCGACTTAAGATAGCTCTGAGGTCGTCGTAAGATAGTGAGGCACTGCAATACGACTTGCGTTTTGTTTACATCTTAAGACAGAGTTTGTGCGTAAGATAGTGCTGAGCGAGGCACCGCAATCCCAGCCTTAATCCTTCATCCATTGAATCAGCACTCTAATTTATATATCTCGTTGGTTATTGCTCTGGTTACGCCATCTATCGGTCCTTACGAACGCAAATATGCAGACAAGTATTTTTTTTTTTTTTTTTTTTTTTGGTAATAAATATATGCATGCAATGGATTGAAACATAGAATAATGCTAATTAAAATTCATCGAATATTATTTAAATTTAATAAAATAAAATTTTAAAATGCTCCCTGCTAATTTTTTTTTTTTAAATTTGAGTTCAACAAAAGATTTTAAATTTGTTTGTGAACAACTTTGGGAATTCATCGATCAGTTAATTTTTATGAAACATTTTTATGTTTGAATACTAAATATTTGCATTAAATTTCAGCATTCAAACATAAAAATAATTAACAATATTTAAAAATCAACATTTAATTTGTATTTAAATAATAATAATATTAATAAAAAATCATAAATATATTAAACATATAAAATATTATTGTTTGAAATCAGAATTAATTGAATTTAGCAAACCATTTTAATGAAGATTTGAATCAAATGAATGATAATTTAAAAAACTGTTATAAAAATCTTTTTTTTTTTTTTTTTTGTAATCATTGATTTAAATTTAAATTTTATAATTTTTTTGGCAATGTGTAATAGTTTTTATATTTCTTACCTTAGATCCACTGATCTCTATAGGGTTACTGGATTGACGATTGCTCCGTTTCGCCAATAGACCAGGTGAAGGCCTGCCCACGCCCCCACTACACCCGAGGAAGTAATTCTAAGCGCTTTCTCAATGGGAATTTCTATAATGATATGACTTTATTTTCTTACTTTTTGTGGTTTATTTCTTTTATTTTTAATAGAGCAACAAATTTTCACAGATAGATGTAAAAGTAGATTGATTATTCTTGAAATTCTTTAGAACATTAATATAATTAGAAGGCAAAATATATTGTTAATATTTAATATATCATGACAAGAACACCGGGAAGGAATTGCACCTCCTTAACTTAAAAAATAAATAAGTAATAAGACGGAAAATTTATGTAAAATGTTTGAAATACATAATGGAAAGTACTATTTTATTATTTTTATATTTTTATAAAATTAGAAGCTATTAAACAGTGTAATATATTGTATATCTTATTTCAGGAATTACTTGTAAGCAGTTTCTAAATCAACTATAGTTAATTGTATTGCATTATGTTATTACAGGAGAATGCTTTACTTTCTGTTGAAAGCAGGGGGTGAAAAAAAGAAAGACAATTATTACGTTCATCGTTGTTTTCATTGAATTTCATTAATTTTAATAATACTAGTTTTTTTTTTCTTAAGAGTAAGTTAATTACAGCTTTCCTTAGTTAAATTTCCAATTAATATAGCTTTCTAGTTAAAAATAATCTGGTGTGTCACTCACACGACTTTCTCTTACCCTGAAATTTAATACTATAAATACAGGTGGTTGGAGATTAAGAAGTAAGATAACCGGAACTGTTATGTAGACCTATGTTAAACAATTCAAATTAGGCTTCGGGAGACTTTTATATGATAATTAGTTCTGTGTGAGGGGGGGCTACCGCCCCCCTCAACCCCCGTTTCATTAATGCACCTACATTTATATAGAATTTAATTCGGTTATTAAAAAATAATTCTGTTTTTCAAAAAATAAAATCGATAACTTTGTTTTAAATCATCGCAGATCAATGGTTCAACCATTCGTTTTAAAGGTATTGGCGAGCTCTTTTGTAAGATACCCATCATGAAAATTTACTTCCCTCGAGGGGGACTTCCTCCCCCCAGGGGGGGGAGAGGCAAAGCTCCTACATATAAAAAAAAAATTCCTAGTGGTCTATCTCTATTACAAAAAATATATATTCGTTTCATTTGGTTTAGTGCAGTCTATAGACGTTAAACTCTACTTACCTTCAATTTCCCCCCATAGACGTAATGTATTAGAATTCTCTTGATTGTCTCTGTACAAGAACCATTTGCTTGATCTTAACGAAAAGCTTACTGTAGCATCCCTATATGATACACATTTAAAATACCAAGTTTGAAATATCTGCTACTATTTGTTCTTGAGATATGCTGATAACAGACAGACACACAGACCAACCGCTAAAAACATGATTTTCGTATTCAAGAGACCTCAAAATGTGTATATAAGACAAAGTCTCGCTTTCGAAAATTTGACCCAAAAACAGTACTTTCTCTACCTTATGTCTAAGAGAAAGTAATGGATAAATGATTTTTTTTTTTCTTTAAGGGTAATTTAATTAAAGCTTTCCTTATTTGAATTTCCATTTAATTTAGCTTTCTACTTTAAAATAGATAAACGATGCTTTTTTTTTTTGTTACAATACAGAAATGCTGAAGGAATATTTCATGCATTCATTATAAAAAAAAAAAAAAAAAAGAGTGAATCTTAGAGTATTATGTTTATGCAAAAAATATCAAGTTCCTCCCCTCCCCCCCCCCATTTGCCAGCTGTAGTTCCAGAAAACACGTTAGCTATTCAAAAAAATTATTCTTTGACTATTAAATTGCATTTACTGCCGCAAAATATTGTATTTTTAGCACCTGAAAATTTATGTAATATATTTAAGTGTATAATATGCACTTAAGCATACAGGGTATTTCAATTTGTTTGAATAATTCAATATCCCACACTGTATAAGATTTCTACACAAATCTGGAAAAAAAATATTTCTTCCCCTGAATTTTCCCTGTCTTTTTTTTAGAGAAAAAAATAGATGACATGCAGTTTTAGACCCTAAGAAGTTTAGAAGTTAATTGAACAGGCATATTAATTTTATTAACTTACAAAAAATCATATAATTGCAAAAATAATAACTTTGCAAAAATCATATAATTGATTTTTGTTCTTAATTATAAAACACTGAAAAAAAAAAAATCTCTAAACTGTATAACTAGATAGTTCAAAATTAAAATTTGGAAATAAAACTACTACTAATAATTCTTCATAATAATTATGTTTTACGAAAAAATATTAAGTCCCCCCTCCCTCAAAAATAAAATTAATAGTATGTATAAATAACGTCATAATTTCACATATTTTTAATTTATTCTTGTATAGTTTTTTTATTCAAGAATAATAAAAGGTATTTATTTTAAATATTCGAATAAATGTTTTTATTTTCAATAAATGTTTGAAGTCGGAACAAAATCTGAAAAATATATTTGAAATAATATAAAAATCAACATTAGCATAAGCGAAAACAACACAGAGTAAATCAAAATTCAAAATAATGAATGAGGATGTAATTTCGCCAACTGAGTTAAAACAGAGTAAAAACAACATAAAAAGAAGCGATATAGTCGCCAATCTGGACCAAACTACACCCTAAAATTCCTCCTAGTAGGCTTCATTTCGGCAGTACGGGATCCGTCATCCAGATTACTATAGATCATAATAAAACTTGAATCTACTTCTTATTTACATCAAATATTTGAATGCTAAATATCTGTTTTAAATTTCAGCCTTCCAACTTAAAAATATTTAACAAAAATTAGCTTGATAATAAATCCACAAAATAAAACTTAAAATTGTTTACAGTATATCATTAAAATGCAATAATTCATAATTGAGGGAAATAATTAAAAAAAAATTGCCGGAAAAATTTCTAAAATTAAAATTTTATTGTTATTATTTTTTATTTAATTTTCAAAAAAGAATTATATAATTAATATTATTGTATTTCAGTGAATATGTACCCAACTATGAAGAATACAAAAAAAAAAAAAAAAAAAAAAAAAAAATAGTTATGCATCTATCTTTTTTTTATTGTTCATAGTTAAATTACATTTTTAATTAATGAATTAAATTTTTTTTTAATTAATTTAACTTTATAATATTCTATAGCTAATTTCAAACTAAGCCTACAGATGGCAGCACTGATTTTTATCCAATAAAAGGATCGGAGTTGTCCAGCCTCTACTTTCGACCGGTCGTGGACCAAATGTCTCGGGGCCCAGTTGGATCGGTCGAAGTGTTCCAGAGGCTGGACTCACCCACAGATTATCTTACAGATAGGACAGTGAAGCTAAAACGCGAACCGGATATATAGTAGCACCTCTAGTGTCAACAGAGGGGAACTACATGTGATAAATCTACATGAATAGCATCTTCGATCGAAAATTGTTTTTCTATTTCACGAGTACTTAGTAGCAGGTTAGTATTATGGGAAGTTTTCTTTTTCTTCACTTTCGATTGTTTTTGAATTCACAAAATTATCCTCAAAACATTCATGGCTATTCTTCTAAGAAATGAAAATTAATTTTTATAATGTTTAAAAATATGCTTTGTCAAACATATTCATATTCAAGTACAAATTAAAATTACAATTTACAAACTGTAATTCTGAAATAGCAGTAGGATCAAATCATTAAATATTTAACGTTAATTGGTTTAAATAATACAAAATGTTTTTATTTTATGTATATTTTCAAGGTTTGTTTTCTTAATATTTAGCACTTGCTTTTTAAAATAAATTGCTTTTGACAATCAAGTTTGCAAACAATAATAAAGTTGCCAAACGAAAACGTATGTGAAATTTTCTTTCCTTCACTTTTTCTACTACTTTTAAATTCACAAAATCATAACATTCACAGCTATTTTCTAAGAAATAAAACTATTTTTTATTATGTTTGAAAATAAATTTTGCTAAACAAATTCGTGTTCAAGTGTACAAATTAATATAACAAACTGTAATGCTGAAATAGCAGTATTGTATGAAATCTTAAATATTTAACATTGCTTGGTTTAAATTATACAAAATGCTTTAAAATGAAAAAAATATTTTTGGTTTATGTATATTTTCGAAATTTATTTGCACTTGTATTATTTGCACTTGCATTGTATTATTTAGTACTTGCTTCTTAAAATAAATTGCTTTCATCAAGTTCGTAAACAATAACAAAGTTGCCAAATGTAAACATTATACAATGGTTAGTTGGTTGGATGTTGGGCTTAACGTTGCACTAATATTACGATATGAACATAGATAGTAAAAATCAGTGTTGTGCACGAACGCGTTCATTTGAACGCGTTCATGAGCGTAGCTCAAAAATTTTGAGTTTTGAGTTGAACTTCGCTCGTTTTTTAAATTATGAACTTGAGTTGAGCGAAACTCGTTTTTTTTCACGAACTTGAGCGTAAAAAAGCAATTCAAACTCAAACTCATATTAAATATTTCTGTCTGAATTATAAAAAGGAAAATAGAAGAAGAAAAGGACAGAAAAGAGAATAATTGTGCAAAATGTATCCCGGAAAAAAGGGCACTTGGAGAAAAAGGCACTCATAAAAAGGGCACCCGGAAAAAAGGGCCCAGGAAAAAAGGGCATTTTTGCAATTTGCAAATCGCAAAAATAATAAACATCAAAGGATAAATTTAAAGAATTATTTCATAATACATTTTTAGAAATTTCAATCAATGAAATTGTTACCATTTTCCCTTAGTATATACCTGGGGGAAGGGGAGTCAAGGAGCAGGTTGAAAGATAATAATTTTCTTTATATTACCTTTTTAGTGATTTTAATGAAAAAGTGCATCTGCATATAAATTTATATGCAAATTCGTGCAGTAGTTCCTGAGATATAGCCTTCGCTGAAATTGTAGAAATCGCGGTATATCAGCGCCACCTGTTGAGAAATTGATACTAAAATTTCGTAGGCGCTAATTTTAGTCAAGGTACATCTGCATATAAATTTACATGTAATTCTGTGCTATAGTTCCTGAGATACAGTCCCCAAAAATTTTTGACGCACACACACAGACAGACATTTTCTAAAAATCGTCCAATCGTGTTCTGGACCTTTAAAAACATGTAAATTCATCGAAAACCGGAAGCCGAAAACTTTTACGAATCCAATACTTTCTTTTATTGAATATAGAATAAAGGAAAAAAAGGGGAGGGGGAAAGAAATGCAAAATTAGAATCTGTAAATACATTATAGTTTTTGACTGAAAAGTGTTTAAGAATTTTGCCAACTAAGTTTGAAATTTACCAAATGTGCCAGTTTGTTTTAACATTGTATGTGCAGGACTTGGGGGAGGGATGAGTGTTCCCTCTTACCTCCCGTTTGCAAGCGTTCACAGAAAACGATGCGTTTGCCTTTATCTGCATTTTCCAAAAAATCAAAGAAATCGCCTTATAAAGTTTCGTCTACAAAATACTACATATTAAAAACAGTATTAGTCTCTCTCTCTCTCTCTCTCACTTTTTTAATAGTTTTTATGATTTATTCAATTTCTTCAGAAATATTAGCGAGAAAAAATGTGTAGATTTGTAAACTTCTCAACTCTTCGTGGACTATCTTGAAGTGTGTACATACGTCTCACTCATGAACTTAATCTCTGCTATTGTAAATAGCATGTACACGAAAATTTTACTATAGCTTGAAAAATATTTTAGATGATTATTTTAATTTGTTTCAAAATTATATAAACAAAACTTCTTAGTTCAAACCATTTTTAATTTTATATAATGTATATTCAAGAAATATCAATTGAAAATGATCTGGAAGTGTTATAACTTGAACCTCAAATTAACAGCAATTTTACAATTAATTTTGAACAATAAAAAAATACAATCAAAATTTTAGGTTTTTTTTTTTTTTTTTTTTCTTCAACCCAAATATTAAAATATAGGGATGTGACTGACAAGCAAACAAACAAATAAATAAATATATGTTGAAACTTTATGTGAAAAAATAAAATAAAATAAAATAAAATAAAGTAATAAAATAAAATGCCAGAATTTGGATGGCAAAAGTATCATTATTACATTACAGAAATTATTTTATCTTTAAGAAATTTTATCTTTTACATAACCAATTACGGAAAAAAAAAAAAAAAAAAAAAAAATCACTAACTTGACCCTTTATAACCTTTAATTATGTAAACAATATATACATAATAAAATTCAGTCTTTGATTTATAAAGCTTTATTAAATGTAGGGGAGCACGGGACACAGTGGACCACCCCTATTTAAATCTATTAATATTCAACTCTTTTAGTTCATATGGATACTCATGTATGGCAGCATGGTACTAGTTGTATCTATGCAGCCAAAAAAACCACATAGGAAATAGTAAGGTAACCATTTTGAGCAGATTTTATTTATTTATTTATTTATTATTTATTTTTTGAACGGCTCAAAGTAATTTTTCCACATTGAAGGATTTTAAAATTTTATAAAGATTGAACTAGCGACTATAAATACTATATAGCTGTTAAAGGAAGGCAAGATATTGCTGTTTTTAAATTTCTAAAAAATATTAGCATATTTGTAGTCTGTATATTATTTTATTATTATTATCTGTTTTACTCTGGCACGGGACACAGTGGACCACCTTCCAATGTGCCTAAAAATATAAATTAGTTTAATACTTATATTAGTTTTAGTTAAATTTATAGATGCAAATATAATGTAAAGTATTAATATCTCAAAGTAATAAATATCTTAATGCTATGATAAAATAAATAAAAATAACTATAAATTTCTGAAAAAAAAAAAAAAAATTGAATATAATATAATAATTATTGATATCTAAATTTAATAAATATTTGAATTATATAGCATTAATAAAAGGAAAAATATCTAATTTAATAAATAGTAGAATTTTTTTTTATTATTGTTGGTTTTAGAGATCACATGTGAAAAGCAAAAGAAAGTAGCTTCACACATTTTAGTTAAATTTATCCTACAAATATAATGTAAATTATATCTATTATTTGGTACTAAAATAATAGAAAAAAATATTAAATATTTGAATAGTAGTATAATATTTATTAATATCTGAATTTAAAAAAAATATATCTGATTTATAAAATATTAATAAAAGAATAAAAAACAATTATCTATTTCAACTTATTAAATTTTCTTAGTGGAATTTGATTTCTTATTCGTTTATTTTAATTTTGTTTATTTTATTTCAGGAAAATGCTTGAATTATACTTGTTAGACAGCATAAGAAATTAATTTTAGAGAAAAAATAAAGTAATTTCTAATAATTTAATATAAACAAAAGAGGCTGGTCCACTGTACCTCGGTCATGGGGCATAGTGGTCCACTTTGTGAGTGCTCACTTTTTTTTTTTTTTTTTTTTTTTTCATTCATAATGTATTGGAAATATTATTATAAAAAAATTAAGACATGTCAAGAAGGGCTTAGAGTTTGTTTGCTATATATATATATTTAAGTACATTGCTTTTCTGTTTTTTTTTTGTGAAAAAAAAAAAAAAAATAAAATAAAAAAAATAAAAAAATAAATAATAATAAGAGTGTAAAAGTGGTTCACTGTGTCCCGATATCTCCTATATTACAGAACTAAAAATAAATCTTAATAAAAGCTTAAATCAGTTAAATAAATAAATAAATAAATAAATAAAAACTCATCATTTTACGTAGTAATATATATTGATAAATCTGACACATGTTTATAAAATTTCTTGGAAACATTGTGAACAAATACATTTTATTTTAAATAACAGTTCAGTGGTAAGTTTCCTTTTCAGGAAATCTCTTGACCATTTTTGAAGAGAGGGATTTCTTTCATGTTTTCGACACAATTCGAACATATGGGTTAAAAATAATTAGTAATAAGGGGAGCGCAAATATTGTTTGAGAGTACCTAGTCGGTCGTCTCCGACAAAACATGCACACGGCGACAATGTATTGGATTCAAAAGAAAAAAGCGTGAGAATCTACTATAAAATACTAAACATTACATTGCTTTGCGCGGGAGAGAGACGCGGGAGATGTACTACGAGATAAATTAGATATCTATCTACTTTCTTTGGTACTACACCTCACAGCCCTGAGGCAGTGTGACAAATTGCGGCACTCTCATAAAAGTACCGGACATTTCATTTGCTGATAAAGACGATGCTAATCTAGAGAAAGGATCTGCTTTCACAGAACTGATATTGCGAGTCACACGTCCATATATTCTCTTTTTTTTCTTTAAAAATAATGAGATTCCTGTTTGCGAAAGTAATTCTTTAATTCATGAAAACAATCTTTATTTTATAACTTTTGCATTGAAAGATAGCATCTTTAAAAATTAAAGCATTTAGATAAGGATTACTGGTTTAACACATATTATACATAATAGAATAATATTAAAGTTTTTAATGTCTATTTATATTTTTAATACTAAAAATAAAAATGCATTCAGATTATTGAAATAATTTCATGTCAGAGATGTAGATTTTATATCAATGATTATTTTATTTTCAACACTTTCTGCAAAATGCAAATAAAAATAATTAAAAATAAATAAATGAAATAAAAAATAAGAAAATAAAAATAAAAATAGAATATTAATCCTCCTTATTACAACAATCTATTTATAATCTAATTTAAATTGTCTTAATGTTTTTTTTTTTTTTTTTTCTAAAATGAATATATACATCCACAAAAATTCAAATATAGTACGTGTACTAAGCTAAAGATTATTTTTCTTTTTTTAAATGTACAGCTAGTTTTAAAATATCATTTATGATAACAGCAAACAGGATTTAATTATTGGGATTTAATATTATACTTTTAAATTTTTATACTTTTATTTATAATGAAAGGCTTTCTTAATACTTTTCTTAAATCACTCTTAGAACTTCCATAACTTTTCATAATACGAGGTATTTCGCATAAATTTCTGATATTGAAATAGCATGGATTTGATTGCATGAAAACTGAAATACAAAATTGACAACAGTATAATATCGTGGAAAACTGGGGCACACACACACACACACACACACACACAAAAAAAAAAACTGTAGCAAGGAAAACGGTAGCCTACTGGATAGGGCATTTAAGTCTTCAATCGTACCAGGTGACCAGCGGAATTTATATTTCTTCTTATGAAAGGATTAGCTTAGAGTCCTGCGTTGTTCGAGTAAACTTGACTCGCAGCCGACCCGACCTGCAAAATGACTTTTGACCTTCAACACGAAATGAATCTGCAGGTTCTGACCCGCCATATTGTTAAAATTGTGTTAGATAATAAGATGAATAGAAGTTCTTTTACACAAACTACAATTTTATTATTGAAGAAATCTTTCAGAAAATTAAGCATATTACAACAATGTGTTTATCTAATTATAAACAAACATTTAGCTGTATTAAAACTTATATTTAAAAAATCCATTGTTCCAAGTATTTTGACAGTAAAATAAAAAAGAAAATATAGGTTGGAAAAAAAATTGTTTTCCATATAAAGCTTTAAACGTTAAGTATTAATATTTAAGTAAATGTAATTAAATTCATGTTATCAGTCATGTCTTTAAATTACTAGGAAGGAAGACAATGTCATCCAATTTCTTCATTTAAAAGTTTCGATTCATAAGTAAAGCATAAAACAATCTTCGGAGAAAACATTTTGTGAATAAAAATTAATGCACATTTTTAATTTTAACTGAACCCGACCAGCAAAGCAGGTAATAAGCGATTTCCCGACCCGATGCGTTTCTCTCTTGTGAGAAATGCGTCCTCTCTTGCGATTAAAAGGGAAGAAAGTATTGCTACCAAGAATATAAAAATTTTCCCCAAAGGAATAAAATCCATATGAGTTTGAGTTACTTTTCCCGCTCAAATTCATGAGAAAATGAACTTTGCTCAGCTCAAGTTCACAATTTAAAAAACGAGCGAAATTCAGCTCAAAACTGAAAAAGTTTTAATTAAACTCATGAACGCGGTCCTGCACAACACTGATTTAAAACAACGGAACCTCTAAATGATAGAATTTGTCTCCTATTAATAAGTTATCATGCGCATAAACTAACGTATTGAAAGTTTGAGAATAAAAAACCATGCAAAAACAGTGGGTACACTATTCAGAAGTGTTTGCTAAATAAATTTTTACCACAATTAAATTAATAAGTTTTAATTAAGAATTATAAGTTAATAAGTTTAATTAAGCGTAAAATTAAAAATTATTTTCATGGTAATTGGTAATTTTAGAGAAAAAAGGGAAATTATCTATGAAAGTGTTCACAGAGGATAAGATCTATTTAAAAAAAAAAAAAAAAAAAAAAAAAAAAAAATGTACGTAAAAATGAACTTTTAGTGAGCTTCGCTCGTTTTTAAAAATGAACTTGAACTGAACGCGTTCATTTCTTTCAGACATGAGTTTGAGCGCGAACTAGCTCGTTTTTTACACGATGAACTTGAGTTTGAACTAGTTCGTTTTTTTCGTGAACTTGCACAACACTGGTAAAAATAAGACGAGCGATTGCGTAAGCTGGAGAGCTCGAGAAACTTACAGCCGTTGACAATAGGGTCGTTGCAGTCAAATTTTGGTTACTGAAGAATATACGGGAGTGTCTTATCTGTATAATAATCTGTGGACTCACCCAACCTTGAAAAAGTGCATTTGAATGAATTTATGAGAAAAGGTGCTAAAATTTGAAGCTAAAAAAAGTGCTAGATTTTAATAAAATTGTGAAAAAGATGCTAGAATTCTAAACTAAAAAAAAAAAAAAAACTACACTTTTATAAATTTAAGTGGAACTGGAACAACCATATTGCTGAATCCCAGATAGATGCTTAGGACCTTATGCACAGCGCGTCATTGCGGGTATATAAAAGTTTCTTCGCCAATCGCTGAGCTCGAAACTTTTGTTTACTTCTCTATCAGCCAATACCAGCCGCTTAAATCGGTAAATAGCCGCAGCCGTTGCCACTCGTGCATAAGGTCCAATGCTTAGCTGTAGTTGGTGATTCACTAGTTGGTTATCTAGTTTAAAAATTCACTCAACATTGATAAATTTAAGAAGAAAAAATGTTGAAATCCAAATGCAACTTTTGTGAACAAATTATAAAAGCATCTAAGTATAGAGCAGTTTCATATGACGTCATAGTGACGTAGATGGAGGGCTATCAACTCCACGTGAAAATAAATAGACGCCATTTTTAGAACAGTAAGCAAATGGCAGTTGAAAACAGCTCACAGCACCATGGCAACCACGCATAGCAACCAATGATGGAGGGCACGCTGTCCACGTTGCCATGCTGTTATCAGCTGTTTGCAACTGCCCTGGCAGTTTGAACCATATGACTAATAGGGGCTTACTTTATTCTCGTCGAGATCATCTCGAGATCGAGAGTGACGTCAACATGACGTACCGAAACGAAGCCTGAATACCGTTTTCTCAGTTTGCTACTTTATTCCACATTTTTCGAGACGGTCTCGAAAGTAAACATTCGTTATCAAAACGAAGCCCACTGTGTTTGCGAGACGTTGTCGAAAGCGAATTGTAGAAGAATTTTTCAATATGGCGTCTACATTATTTCTGTCACTTTTAATGGATTTCGAACAAAATAGAAGAATTCCGAGAAATTATTTTAAAAAATAGATCTTCTTCTAGATGTGAAATTCACCAAACTATACAGTCTGGATAAAGAAACTGTGATATTTCTCTGCGACGAAATAAAACCTACCTATATCATAACTACATACTGCCATAAATAACTACATCATTCTCTCAGTTCTTTTCCTTAATATTTATTACATTGATATTTTATGCATTTTTTCTCTCTCTCTGTCTGAATAGTTATGAAAATTCCGATGGTTTCAAATTGTTATATGCTTTGTAATCGTCGTTGTTTTCATTTCGATTTTAACATTTTGCTAATAAACACTAAATAATCTTTATTTGCTTTAACATAAATTTTAAATTAATTCAGATGCTTTAATAGTAATAACAATAAATACTTGGTGTATCTAAAATGACTTAATTTTTTTCATCATCTATCTATTATATTTATTTCATTAATATAAAATACCACATTATATAAAAATATAAATATTGCATAAAATTGTTACTTATAACAATATTATTTCCTTCATTTTAACTTCCGAAAATTTTTAATCACTCATACTCACACAACAGTTGTAAGCAATTAATTATTTTCGAATGACTAATATAATTTGTCTTTACTGACAACAATTTCATATTTCAGTCGTCAGGAAATAAATACTGCACTTAATACTGTTTTGTTAAAAAAGTCATTTTGAGTCATGTTCTTAGACAAGGATTTATTAAAAAAAAACTATAACCATGAAGCACTTATTATAAACATATTTAAAATATACAATTAACTTCATGTCTCAAAGACATTATTAACTTATAAAATATACAACATTTTATTAACTTCTTGTCTCAAAGACATGAAGTTAATAAAAGGTTGTATATTTTAAATATGTTTATAAGGATTTATTTAATAGAACAGTATTAAGCATGAAAAATCATGCACAAAATAGGAGAATTAGAATTTTTTGTTTTTGTGTGCATGAAGTGTAAATACATGTATGATAGTGATTGCTACGAAACAGATTTTTGTGCATTTTGAGATTGATACACAGCAAGGTAACAGAACCCAGTGGTTTTTTTATGTGTGTGAAGTGTGCATACGTGAACTGTGGTGAATGTTGTAATATGGATTTTCCTGCATATTTTAGATTCATGCACTGCAAGGTAGCGGCAAACAGTGAAGGCTGTTTCTTTTCATGTGCAAAAGAGTACATATGTGCATGACAGTAATTGCTACAGAACCGAGTTTTGTGATTCATACACAATAAGGTAGCAATGCCAATGATATATATATATATTTTTAATTTTCTTGTGCATGTAGCTTACAAACGTGCTTGAAAGTGATTTCTACAATACAGATAGATTTATAGAAAATATGGTAGCGGCACACAATTTTTTTTTTTTTAGTACGACCGGACTATTTCTTTCAATCTGGTATTTTGTGTCGTTACCAATTTATAGTGTTCCACTTCGAATTTCCTCCATAGTTTATCTTTTTTATTTGTTTATTTATTTTTTGTTTTTTATATGCGTGAAGCTTACATACATACACTCGTGATAATAATTGCTACAGAATCGAATATTGTACATTTTGAGATTTATACTCAGCCAAATAAATTAAATTTATTTGTACATTTAAGTACTATTGTAACTGGTGTGTACAGTACCGTAGATACATATAATAATGTATCAGTAAATAAAAATAAATTATAAACAGTTATCTGTATATATAAAAGAGTAAACTCACTGATCACCGACTCAACACAGCCGTGGCGATTCTATGGAAAATAAGAGTCGCAAATTTTGGTAATCACGTTAGTTTTAGGACACTGATGCCCACTAAGATGGGATTTTGTGAAATATCCCCTCATTCCCCCTGGGGGGGAGGGGGGCAGAAGGCAAAAATCCCTTTATAAGCATAACTCAACTCCAAATTGCTTCACTGTGAAGAAATTTCAGAGGGAGAGACTAGACTTGAGTACAAAAAAAAAACTATTTTCTGCGATTTTGGATTTTTAAGGGTGGGGGTAAAAACAATTTTCGGAGGCAAATTTAGAAAAATACGGATTTTCGAGTAAAACTCTACCAATAATAGCACAAAGATATAGAAAACCGCCAAGAACCTTCTTGAGGATATTTCCAAATCTCATTTTTGTGTTTTTGCGATTTTGGGGGGTAGTTATGAGGGGACAAATTCAAGCCACATTTTAGCGCTGAATTCATCCGGGGAAATCTATAGGAGCTGAGGTTACAAGTTTTAGTGTCTGGCTTATTTATGTGTTCCCAACACCCATTGTAATGAAATTTTGCGTAAGGGGCGATAAACCCGTTTCCAAGTATACATTGCTTAAAATTATCTCAGCAAAATTAAATTTTATATGTGGGTTGTTTATGCCTCCACAACACGAACAGTAAAGGGATTTTATGAAATTTCTCCCTCCCCCCCCCTTTAAAGGAGGGGGGAGGCAAAACACGAATATAAGAGTAATTCTGCTCCAAATTATCTCAGGATAACGATTTGTTGATATGTCAATTGGTTATGCATACTCAAGACACATACTACAAAGGGATTTTGTAAAATTCTGTCCTATTCCCCCCTTGGGGGATGGGGGGGGGGGCAAAAAGCATGTTTCCAAGCATAACTTTGCTTCAAATTATCTCAATAAGATTAATTTTTATGTGTGGGTTGTTTATGCTTTTCCAACACGCATTATAAAGGGATCTTATGAAATTTCTCCCCACTTCAACGGCGGGGAAGGGGGCAAAAAACGCTTTTAAGAGTAACTCTGCTCCAAATTATCTCAGAATAGCAATTTTTTTTATATGTCAATTGGTTATGCATAATCAAGACACACACTATAAAGGGATTTTGCAAAATTCCACCTTATTCGCCTAGGGGGTGGGGTGGGGGAATCATGTTTCCATGCGAAACTCTGCTCCAAACTATCTTAGGCGATTTTTTATGTGCTGGCTGGTTATATGTTCCCAACACGCACTATACAAGGATTTTGTATTCCCCTCCTTCCCTTTAAGGACGAGGGGTGGGGGAAAAACAGGCTTTAAAGAGTATTTCTGCTCCAAATTATCTCAGGTAGGCGATTTTTTTTATATGTCGATTGGTTATGCATACTCAAACACACAAAATGGAAAGGGATTATTTGAAATGCCATGCTATCCCCCCTTGAGGGTTGGGGGGAGGGGGTAAAAACATGTTTCCATGCCTAACTCTGATCCAAATAATTTTAGAATAGCAATTTTTGATGTGTGGACTGTATATGCGTATTCAACACACACTACAAAGTGATTTTGTGAAACTCCACCCTATCTTCCCTGAGAGGCAGGGGGAAAACATGTATTGTGTAACACAAATGTGTAATTCTGCAGTAAATTATCTTAGGAAGATTTTCAATGTGTGGGTCAGTTATATGTATTTAACTCATAATACAAAGATATTTTGCGAAATTCCCTCCTCCTTTCCTTTAAGAGCGGGGTGGGGAGGTTAGCTAAAAAACACATTTCAAAACATAACTCTGCTTTAAATAATCTCAGAATCCCGATTTTTTTAATGTGTCAGTTAGGTATGTGTATGCAACATGCACTGTAACAGGATTTTGTGAAGTGTGGCGAGCAGGAAAACTGCTACCGAAGCTAGCGAGAACTTTAACTTGGATTTTGACTGATTTCAATGATTTTTTTTTTTTTTTTTAATTATTATAATTAATGATATGGTATTTTGAGTATTAATTTCAATATAATGACCAGCGAAGCGGGCAAAGCCTGCTAGTTAATTATAAATTTACCATATTATTTATATTTAAAAATTGGCGATTATTTAGTGGCATGAGGATAATATGCAAGCACCTCAAAAAATACATTTGAAAAAAAGTATTCATATTAGGGATGCACTGGATAGCAGTTTTGACCGAATACCGAATATTTTTCAAATCGAATAGTAACTTTTCGGTCGAATACCGAATAATCGGCTGGCTAATTTACTTATATTCAAGTGTCAATCAGCTAATTTTTTGTAAACTTTTTCAGTAATACCATTTACATTTAGTAATATTTTATTTTTTTAATTGTAAAAAATTTTTTACAAAAAACTAATATTCAGAAACTATGGTTTATATAAATGTAGAAAAATATTAGGAAATATTATCAAACATAAGTAGTGATGTAATGCTGGACTCACAGTCAAAGAAAATTATTAACTGTCTGGCCTCTTAATAAACGCGCAAGCTTTCTTTTGCACCCACTCTAAAACGAATAATCTGGTGTGTCACTCACACAATTTTCTCTTACCCTAAAATTTATTACTATAAATACAGGTTGGAGATTAAGAGGTAAGATAACGAGTACTATTACGTAAACCTATGTTAAACAATTCAAATTAGGCTTTGGAAGAGTTTTATATGATAATTAGTTTTGTGTGAGGGGGGCGTTAGCCCCTGTCAACCCCCCCGTTTCATTAATGCACCTACATTTATATAGAATTTAATTTGGTTATTAAGAAATAATTCTGTTTTTAAAAAATAATATATTAATATTATTATTTAAACAAATTATCTTTTATGATAATGCAGACGATTTTCATATTAGAGAAGTAGTATCGCACTAAATATAAATAAAATAATCTGGTGTGTCACTCACACGACTTTCTCTTACCCTGAAATTTAATACTATAAATGAGGAGCAAACATTCAAACCGTGTTTTCTCCAAAAATAAAAACTTGAGTTAGTGATTTTTCTTTAAACTTAACATAAAAGTAGTATGTCTACATATCTTCCTAGATATGTCTACATATTGTCCTAGTATCTAGTAATACATTTAAACAAATGAAAATTAGTTTTTAAGTTTAGTTATTTTTTAATTTATCAGTCTTTGTGTTGTCTGAAAATTTGTATCCGAAGGAGAAAACATGGTTTGTATGTTTGCTCCTCAAATACAGGTTGGAGATTAAGAGGTAAGATAACAAGTACTGTTTTGTAAACCTATGTTAAACAAGTCAATCTTCGTAAGAGTTTTATGTGATAATTAGTTCTGTGTGAGGGGGGGGGGGGCTACCACCCACCTCAAACCCCCGTTTCATTAATGCACCTGCATTTCAGTAGAATTTGATTCGGTTATTAAAAAATAATTCTGTTTTAAAAAAATAATTTATTAAAATTATTATTTAAAAAAGTTATCGACGATTTCCATATTAGAGAAGTAGTATAACACTAAATAAAAAAAAAAAAAAAAAATAAATAAATAAAAAAAAGTTTAATTTATCCTTAATATTACATAACAACAACAATTTTTTTTTTTTTTATAAATGGAAAAAATTGATAACTTTATTTTAAATTATCGCAGATCAATGGTTCAACCATTCGTTTTAAAGGTATTGGCGAGCTCTTTTGAAAGATACCCATCATGAAAATTTACTCCCCTCGAGGGGGGACTTCCCCCCCGGGGGGGGGGGAGGCAAGGCTTCTACATACACAATTTTTTTTTCCCAGTTGACTATCTCTGTTACAAAAAATATACGTTTCATTTTGTTTGGTGCACTCTATAGATTTTAAACTCTACTTACCTGCAATTTCCTCCAAAGACATAATGTATTTGAATACTTTTGAATGTCCCTGTACACAAACCATTTGCTTGATCTTAATGAAAAGTTTAGTGTAGCATCCTTATATGATACACATTTAGAATACCAAGTTTAAACTTTCTGCCATAATTTGTTTTTGAGATATGCTGATAACAGACAGACACATACACACACAGATCAACCGCTAAAAACATGATTTTCGTATTCAGGAGACCTTAAAACATGCAAATATAACAAAATGTCACTTTCGAAAATTTGACCCAAAAACAATACTCTTTCTACCTTACGGGTAAGAGAAAGTAAAAATTTATTCTCAATATTACATTAAAAAATTTTTTTTGTTAAAAATGAAAAAAGTCGATAACTTTATTTTAAATTATCACAGATCGATAGTTAAACAATTCTTCTTAAAGGTATTGGCGAGCTCTTTTGAAAGATACCCATCATGAAAAATTACTCCCCTCGAGGGAGGACTTCCCTCCCCCCTCCAAATATATATTCGTTTCATTTGGTTTAGTGCAGTCTATAGGTGTTAAACTCTACTTAACTGCAATTTCCCCCATAGACGTAATGCATTTGAATACTTTTGAGTGTCCCTGTACACGAACCATTTGCTTCATCTCAACGAAAAGTTTACTTTAGCATCCCTATATAATACACATTTAGAATACCGAGTTTGGAATTTCTGCTACTATTTGTTCTTGAAATATGCTGATAACAGACAGACACACAGACCATTCGCTAAAAACATGATTTTCGTATTCAGGGGACCTCAGAACATGTAAATATAACAAAAATTTGACCTTAAAACAATACTTTCTCGACCCTATGGGTAAGAGAAAGTAAAAAACAGAAACGCAGCATTTGAGAAAAATCAATTTAAAAGTAACAACGTACTGGATAACCTATATCAAAACTGTTGTAAATGCCTCTCACTCTCATGTGAATAAATTGTGAGATAGGGATGCGATACTCTTCGTGCCTGTTGGGGCACTTCATATACATTTTTTAGTGACAAGTTAAAAACTGCTAATTTATGACTTGTGTCATTTTACTTGCCAGATTTAGATCCGACCTGCGTTTGATCTCTTCAAGTTTCCTAGATTGTAACTTGTAACATCATGTGAATTATGTATGTTTTTTCTTAACTCAACTTAGAAACGTATTGTTATACTGTTATTGATAAAGACAACTTTTGTTAGATATTATTAATTGTTAAGATTAATGTAACTAATAATTTTCTTTAATGTTACTTGAAATTAGATGAAATAATTGTTTTCCTTTAAATATAAACTATTTCATAATTATAATAATAAAGCACCACAGAACTGATGTTTTAAAGTAATAACTACAGAACTTTGGATAAACACCATAAAATGCAATAAACTTGCAACAATTATTTTGGGTCGAAATAACACATGACCCTTCGTCAGGCGAACAAAGTAGGCACGAGTGCTGCAGTCAAAGCGGCAACGGTGCGTAGCCACTTTGACAGCAGCACTCGTGCCTACTTTGTTCGCCTGACGAAGTGTGTTATTTCGACCCAAAACAATTGTTGCGAGTTTATTGCATTTTATGGTGCTTATCCAAAGTTCTGTAGTTATTATATTTCTTAATTACTCTGAAAATCTTAATTAAAAATGGCAAATTTTTTTCAAATAATTATTATTATATTATTATTAATATTATTATTATTTTTTTTTTTTTTGAATTTTTGTGCGTTCTAACTAGCCGAATAATTTAATATTCGGCTAGTCGAATAGTTTGATTCGGCCGAATACCGAATATTCGGTGCATCCCTATCATATTATATTTTTTCTTTTCTATTTCACTACTTTCTGGAATTCGCCAGGATGGTACCATTACGAATAGTAACCCTCCACTGGCAGCATAGAAAAGGGAGCTTTTCAGCGATATAACTAAACAAGAAAACACATCGAAGAAAAGCAATTTGATCAGAAGCAATACATATATAAAAGAAAATCACCATAAAAAAAAAAATACTGAATAAGTATGGAATTATAATTGTCACAAATAAAAAAAAATTAAAACTCAAAATCACATATGTACAGGCTCAAAATTACCAATCGCAGGAATAAGTAATAGACATATTACTTACAAACTTTGAATAAGTTGCGAGTTTATTGCATTTTATATGGTGTTTATTCAAAGTTTGTAAGTAACATTTTTTACAACGGCAGTTTTGTGGTGCTTTTTTATTAAAAGTAATAGACATGTCTGTATGCTTCGTGTACAAGAAAAAATATTACTGAATAACTCTATCTCAAACAAAATTTTGTGCTCCATTAATTAGTAATAGGTACTTGTGTACATTTTGAGTATATGAAATTGTACTCGACTTGTTCATGCTATCAGAAACTAACATTCATTTTGATGAGGATTGTGGAATCACTTCATGTTAAAAGTAAATCATATTAACAATGTTCATGTTAATGAGGTTTGACTGTATTTACAAACATACATATATAGTAAAGTATTTTTTTAAATGCAGCAATAACCAGAGTAACAGAAGATTTAATGCCACTGAATACTACATCGAACAAAAATAATTATTTTTTACCAAATAAAATTATCCTTTGATGACTTAAGTTCAATTATAAGAACAATTAAATTTACTAGCTCTAATAAATTTAATTTTTTAATTAATTCTTAAAACTTACCTCCATTCCTATATTTTCTTTAATATGGCTAATTTAAAGTATTAATGTTATTAAGCAACTTCTACGTAATAAAAGTGCAATATGTAAATTAAGATAACTTAACGATACATTCATAATCAACTAATGATCATTAAAAAAAAGTATTAGAGAAAGAATTCCTGTTTACAATTTATTGTTTCTATTGAGACTGACAAAGTTTAAATAAATTTTCTTCTTGCAGTCACTTTAAATACATTTGCTTCTTGCATTTAAATGAAAGAAAATTTGCATGCTTCATGCTTTAAAATAGGCTCAATGGCATTGCTAAAATGTAATAAAGACTGAACACACTCGCACACAAAAAATTACATCTTATATTAAAATTCGGTTGCATCTATTCTATAATTTGTACATCTAGAAACCACCAATCCCATTACATAAATAATGTTTTCATTTTTTTAGAAGGAGAGCACTATTATCATTAAAATAATAAACGCATGCAATTTGTTTGTAAACAATTCGACAACAAACAAACAGCACGCATGTGCGATCCGAAGCCGATTACAGTTAACGTTCGCTATGAATCTCAGAAAATAGTTTTTTATTTTTTCATTGGTTAAAAAATGCGAAGAAGCTAAAAGTAACCCCTCCTTCGCTGTTATGTCATTTCGATTCGAAGAGAGGGACCACGGACTTAGAGAAGAAGGACAGTTTTCTCCAACGGCGGCCTTCCCTCAAAAATGGACCCGGGTCGCTATTATTCGTTCGCCGCTAGGGGTCGTATTTGTTCTTTGACTGTCCACTACCTCCGTAGAATAGCATTGTGCGCAGACGAAATTTTAGTTTTATTTTCAGTTTTCTTTTTAATTTCTTTTTAATATTGGATTTTTTTCATAATGTCGCATTGTTGCGCACCGGGTTGCACCTCTGGATATCGAAGTGTTCGAAAAAAAAAAAAAACAAAGAAATAGGTGAAAAGAACCCAAGTTTATTTCGTCCACCTAATGTAAGCTATCCGCGATTGTAATGAAATGCTCGCCCTCTGGTGGGCTAAGGTGAAATTATCACACCACTGATAGCTTTCACGCTGAAACAATGATAGAAGAACAAGAAAGCAGAATAATAAATACACGTGGCAATTATTACACGTGGCAATATTTACTAACAACTGCAGTTGAGAGAGCGCCATCTATCGATCATTACAAACGCGGATTGATTTTAATGTCTTGTTGAATGATAAAATTATTGTCTTATAAATATTCTATTACTATACAAAAAAAAAAAAAAAAAAAAAAAAAAAAAAAAAAAAGGCTGATTTAATTCGGATGGTTCTTAGTAAAATTCTGTTTGATAGAATTTTTTTTTTTTTTTTAATTAATTAAAATGTAATTTTTCAGGTCACTTTGCATTAAGATATTAAAATTTGCGTGCTAGCAGTATTCCTTTTTTCATATTATTCGGCTAATACATGCGAGCTTGCAATCTTACGAATTTAAATCATGTTAAATTATAAATTACGTTTTTTTTTTTATTTTTATTTTTTTATTATGATGTTAAAGGAATATTTTTTGTATTTTAAGAAAGATAATTTTTAAGCTTTATAATTGAATTTGCACCTTTGTAAATTTTGCAGTTATAGTGTTTATAAAATTTTGTAAATAGTGTTTATAATTCATTATTTTGTTGATATAACTTTTTTTTTTTTTTATTGAATAAAAATCTATGTAACTTGTTTTTCATTCCTTTTTTATGTTAATTTTCTTATATAATAAAAGATTTTTTACATGATTCCTCGTCTTTTTTTTTATTATAGAGTAAAAGAAAATCATCGTATGCATAATATATATATATATATATATATATAGGAACCCGAAATTTCAACTTGGATTACACTCGCTGAAGAAAAAAGTTACTTGCCACAAAATATGATTAACTTACTCTATTGTTTACGTATAAGGTGATCAGAATTTGTATTGGAAAAAGAGTATACTGACCAAACATTTTTTTCACATGTCTACATTTTGTTCATTGAAGAAAACAGTCGCTTTGTGGGAGCATTTTTGCTAGAAGGACATAAAAGGAATTCAACTAACTTCTGCATAATTTTTTGAGGTGGTGGTAGTGTTATCATTAAGACCAATTGTTTGCACTAGGGTTCTGGACGTGAGTAAGAGACTCCTCTGTGGGGTTTTTCTAAGAGGTCCTAGCCTATATTTACGCTAGTTTCGGAGAAAATCAAGGAAAACTCCTAACAGTTAAGCCAACAAGCGCGACCGGGTATCGAACTCAGCATTTCACGTAGACCAGCTTCGAGAACGGAACCTCTCGATCACTGGTGGGCCTATTTTTATAAAGAATATTATTCATGCAAAAGTGAGAACACACGTCAACCGACCGCGTTTCAGCCGGAGTACCACCACCTTAATGATTTTATGACAATTTCAATAGTGATTTCGTGTTCTAGATCAAAGAATCGTAGGAATATAGATAATACTTTTATTTCTTTATGATTCGAAGAATCTGAATAGACATAAACCATAATATACTTTGGCAAGTTTATTAGAAAGTTGTTCTTTTTGCGAACCTAACGCAGAAAAAAGTTAGTGTTCACCGCTCGACACAGCGAACAGCCGATTGAGGTTCCCAGTTTTGCAAAATTTTTTAAATTAAGGACTAAATCCTTTTTATTTGAAAAAGAGGACAGCGGACAAAAAACATAAAAAAGAGGACTTTTTAGTCCTGTAATGTTTGTTTCGTTTAAGAGGGCAGAGCGTTGAAAAAGAAGACTGTCCTATTGGAAAGAGGATGTCTGGTCACCTTACCTAAGATAAGCATGATTTTATAAATTGGATCAATTTTTTTAAAGTAATTTTTATTACCTTTCAAGAAATGTCAGGTTCGATCATAGGTCGTGCTCATCGACCAAGACGTTAGGAGTTTTCCGTGGTTTTCTCAGAAACTCGCGTAAAAAGCGGGCTAGAACCACATTGAAAGACTTCCACGGAGGGCATTCCACCTATTGGCCTAGGAACTTAGCGCAGGCAGTCGGCCTTAAACCCAACCATTACTTTTTAATTATGTTGTTATGACAGGTTTTTTTTTTCCCCCTTCTTTTTTTTCCCAATTCTTGTTGCACAAGTAAAAAAAAAAAAAAAATGCATTCTAGAAAGAGAAAAATGTTTTCTAAGCTTCAATATAATATTTTTTAATTAAAAATCTTACTATAGGAACTTTTATTAAAAAGTTGAGAGAATACTTTAGAAATGAGTACCAGGCAGCTATAATGTTGTTAAGGAACAGAATATTATTTTACATGCAAGAAACAGTGGTATCATACTGTTTGCTACAAAGATGGATATTCATAGAATTACATTATCCAGTATATTTTTCATAATTCCATTTGCACATTCAGAAATTTCTCGACCATTAAATCTGTTCTAGTTCTTCAAAAATTGACTTCTTGATGCTGGTGGACGTGAAGTGTCAGGTTCGATCACAAATCGCGCTTATCGGTCTAGCTGACCGGAGTTTTGCGCGTTTTTTTTTTTCCTGAAACTTGCGTAATTGTGGACAAAGGCCCTTTAGAAGGACCGCCACGGTGGGCACACCCAGGCCTTGGACCCTAATGCAGTCAGCTGGCTTAACACCAACATTGATTTTAAGCTGTAAAGTCAGATGAATGACCTAAAAGCAGTTTTCGAATCCTTTAGAAGAAAATATTCAGAATTTAAAAAATTTCCCAATACAGTATTATGGGCTTTGGTTCCAAAAATAAATAAATAAAATAATTAATAAAAAAAATGCTCCTTTAGCTTTTTGAAAGGGAATGCTCAAATTATTATGATTGACTCTGCTTTTCATTACATTGATTTTTATACCGCGCATACTTAAATATGTATATATAAGTTAATTTTATTTTTTGAATAAATTATTTGCTTTAAATGAGTAGTAAATAATACAGATTAAAAATCTCTTTAAAGTGCAAATTTAAAAATGAAAAATATTGATAAAAGGGAAAAAGTGCTGTATTTCGGTTTATGGATTAATTGGATTTGGGAATAAGGTCGATTGACTACTTAGGTCCTACGTTTGAAGGGGAGTGCACTCCGTGGGGGGTCTTTCTAAGGGATTCTAGTCCTTTTGCACGCAATTTTCGGAGAAAACCACGGAAAACTCTGAATGACTAAGTAGACAAGCGCGACCTGCATCGAACCCAGGCACTTCCCGCCACTCAGCTTTGAGCGCAGAACCGCTCGTCCACCATTGGAGTATCGGAAGAGGGAAAAGCACCGCCTTTGTAAAAAAATCATAATAAATTTTTTTTTGTTTAATTGGAAATGCTGGAATAAATTCTGATTTTTAAAATACATTCATTGTTTTAAATTATGAAAATTCATATTTTCATATTTAATTTTTAAATATCATATGTTTATGTTTTCATTATACTATTTCGTCTATTTTTTTTTTTTTCGGGGTTGGGGGGGGGGAGCGAATTCTTTATATTTATAGATATATTTACATATAATGAATGTTTTCATTCTTGGATTTAAAAAAAAAATATTAATAAATAAATACATTTTTTCATAGCTATATTCTTTATTCCTGTGAAATATCTGAATAGGTTTTTCAATAATTTTACAAATTCGAAAATATCCGCAATTGATTTGTAAGTATCGAAAACCTCTATAAACCAATTTTGAACGATCTAACTCTATTTATATTTTTTTACCCCCCCTCCCCCCCCTCCCCACCCCCTTCTCGCCCCTCCTAATAACTTTACACTTTCGAAAATATCCCCATTCGACTTGCAGGCCTCTAAAACCTATCTGTACCGATTCTGAACGGCCTAACTGTATTTCTATTTGTTTTTGCCCATAGCCCGCCCTTACCGCCCCACCCCCTACCCGTGCCTCCTAATAATTTTACAAATTCGAAAATGTCCCCAATCGATTTGTAAGTATCGAAAACCTCTATATACCAATTTTGAACGATCTAACTCTATTTTTATTTTTTTTGCCCCCCTCTCCCCTCCCCCTTCTCGCCCCTCCTAATAACTTTACGCAATCGAAAATATCCCCATTCGACTTGAAGGCCTTTAAAACCTGTCTGTACCAATTTTGAACGGCCTAACTGTATTTCTATTTGTTTTTGCCCATAGCCCTTCCCTTACCGCCCCTCCTAATAATTTACAAATTCGAAAATATCCGCAATTGATTTGTAAGTATCGAAAACCTCTATAAACCAATTTTGAACGATCTAACTCTATTTTTATTTCACGTATATCTGTTTTTTTGTTTGAGTTATATAGGATTATGTGAAATCACGTTTAACGCATGTGAAATCACGTTTCGCCCCCTCCCCCCCCCCTGGGGACCGAATTTCAAAAATTCCAGAAATGGATCTTTAGACATTTGTATTAGCTATATTTTAAAGAAAAATTTTACAGATATATGTTTATTTGTTCGAGATATTTAACATTATTTCATTTAATTCTCGCGTTAAAGCGCTCTTTCAAGTCTGAAGTGGAAAGGCAGTCGATGCGAGCGCCATCTTCTAAAAGCGACCAAAATGGGGCCATTCTGATAACACAGCGTGAGCGGTCCATAGTGTACGTCCATGAGAGGGACTTACTGTCGATTCACTGACGATTTCATCTCGATTTCACTTATCGGACGAGAGGAATAAAGTACCAATTCCTGCACACTTCGTTATTGAAGTATCGTTTCCAGAAAATAACGAAAGACGTCACTCTCGATCTCGAGATGATCTCGATGACAATAAAGTAAGCAAGCCCCTAGGTCTCAGGTTACATCTAATTAATGAATTCTGAAAATTCTTTCCCCCTTTCACAAAAAATCAAAATTTTGATGACATGTCTCCAGACCACGCTTACGATATAATTCCAGATTGTAGCTATTTGCTCACTGCGTAACCTTAGAGTGACATTAAAAGCTGTCAATCTGAAAATGCTTTATATTTACCTATATATTTTTGCATTATAATATCAGTTGATTCGCCGTTAATGAGGCTATATTTACTGTCAGCAATCTCCTGTAGCAGAGTAGACTCAAAATGGTTTGCTAAAGCTCTTTTTTATTATTTCACGAAGACTAGAAATATAGCATAAATGCCAATATTTTAAATTATTCGGGATTCCGAAGTATTTTTAGCCTCGCTTTTACTTCATAACGCTTATTATTTAAAAGCAATATATTCTTATTTTATGGAATTTATATATTGGAGAAAATCTTTCTATAAATAAAATGGTGCAAAATAAAGGCGGGGCTAAAAATACTGCAAAATAAATTAAAATGTTGGAATCTATGATACAGTACTCATTTAAATCCAACATTTTCCGATAACTTTGAGTAAAATTCTATTGTTGAATTTTGTCTAATTACCATGGGAGCAAGGATACTTTGATGTCACTTAAAATTAGAAGTTGCCTTTCATTGGCCGCATTGGCCTAATTCTGAGCGAGTGGAATCAAACGTCGGTGAACTTTGCCTTTGAAAATGAGTTTTTTTTTTTTTACTTCTACGCATTTTGTGTTATGTAAGTTCACTTCAAAAAAAGGCTTTAGAAAGAATCTTGGAAATGATATGTTTATCGATAAATAATGGTAAAAGCACAACCACGATGACCTATATATCAACAACATTTTCTTCTGAATCAACTTTCAGACAATGCAATAAGGCAGTTTTAGGATCAACTTTCAGATCCTTTATCCTTTCGCAGACAAGTCAAAAAAGATAAAAATAAAACATATTCTCAAACATTGATCAAAGTCTGCTAATCCAAATTGGTTGATATTGAATAGGTTTTACATCATTGCGATTGGCAACGATCTGGAATTCATACCTAAGGGTGATCCGGAGACATATTATTACAATTTTGATCCTCCTTGAAGTATGGAAATATAAATACCAGGAAGTCGTTTGCGATTCAAATATAACATTAGGCATTTTTTTTCAATCGGGCATCCGCTGTATTTAGTGCTAGATTTAGTGCTAAAGTTCATTTTTTAGTGCTAGACGAGCGGAAAAAGGGCTAGTTTAGCACCAAAAGTGCTAAGTTGGCAACACTACCAAACAGTGATGTCAGATGGTAGAAAATTATTTCCCCAAACGGGTTTTCAAATTTCCCCAAATCAGAGTTTTTTTTTTTTTCGAAAAAATCCCCAACTTGATTTCTACTAAAACGGGAAAATAAAAATTTTTTTAAAGAAAAATATCAAGAAGATTTTTCTATGATTTAAGCTCAGATTTTTCCCGCAATGAAGGCAATTTTTTAAAAAGATCCCCAAATAACAATAAAGTTATTGAAAGTCTCTAGTCGTAGAGATAAATCATTACGTTGCCAACAGTGACAGAAAGTTGCCCATATTCCAGATTTGTCCCCAAAAATTTTAGAATTCCCCAAGAAAGTCCCCACAAACATTTGGTCCCCAAAATTGTCCTCAGAAGCCTCAAAAATCCCCCAAAATGGGGACAAAATTCCCAATCTGGCATCACTGACGCCAAATACAAACAAAAACCAATGACAAATCTCATGTTGCCATTTGTTTCTAGATAAAATATGATAAAGATATAGAGCTGCCGCATATGACGTCATTATGATAAACATTCACAAATGATACACTGCATGCCTTCATAGATATAGTAATAAGACATAGATTGATCATTGAGAAGGGAAAAGTGATACATTTTTTAATCGTGAAAAGACGGCCATTTTACTCTCTTATGGATGCATTTCCCCGAGGGAATATACACGGGAATACACATAAGCAAATAAAATTTATGCACTAAAAGAGAATGAAAAACTCCAGATACCCCTTTTTCTTTCTTTCTTTCTTTTCGTTTTCCTTTCATTTTATTTTTCTTTTTTTTACTATACTCTAGTATATTCATGTCTGCACAAAATTGTCTTTCTTTCGGCATTTATTATTATTATACTTCTTTGAGATAAAAATCGTCTGCATTCATCTTGAAAAATAATTTTAATAAATTATAATTGAATAAATTATTTGTATTGCGTAAATTTGTATAGGATTATATAGGGCAGTTCCTTGTTTGTAAACAAACATCTCAACTTTTATGAGTGGTTGGCAAAAAGGCTTGGGATCTCTTGATTACTACCACGGAGTACCAACGGAAAATCAATGGTGGGCGGGGCGCGGGAAAGTCGAGCGCGCTTTTTTGCCAACCACCAGACGTCACGAGAAAATGCTCTATATGGAAGAAAGTCTTGTGGTGGCCTGTGGCCACAACATACTAGTTATATATTAAAACTTTCGTGGCTGCTAGCTATATTTAAAAGAATTTTGAGAATTCCATATTAATTATTAATGTAAAATATTAAAATTTAAAAAAAGTATTCCTTTAAATATGAAAACAGTAATTATCTCATAATAATAACAAAGCAGCTGATTATAAAAATTATATTTTTCATATATTACTTGAATATAACTTATTTATGGAACCTACCCCCATTTCTTTTCATATATTTATTAGAACACATAAAAGCCGTGCAATATTTCGGCATTTTCAAAATTCATTACATTCTATTCTATTACTGTTTTCGAGTTTTAACTCTCTAATGGCTGATGCTAAAAAAAATTTCTGGCATCAAAAATCTTTGCTCGTTAACGTGGGAATGATAGATCTATGTAAATTACTATATCTATGTATGCCTTAGAATGTAACTAAAAAAACAAAGTGTAATTCACTATTTCACCATTTTTTTTTTTCAAGATCTTTTAAATTTCTGTTAAGATAAACATGATGGTTACTGCTCGTTGTATATGTAAATCATAAATGAGTGTATTTTGATGCTTTTAATTAAGAAACCTATATCAAAATACTTTTAATATGCAAATATTTTTTCTATGGAAGATTATAAAAAAAGATAATTAAAAAATTATTTAATAAAAATATCTAATTAAAAACTTTAATTAAAAAAATCTAGAAAACTAATTTAACAAATAAAAGAACATATTTTTATTAATTGAATTAGTTCAGATTGTTTAGTTCTATTGTTTCGGTTTTTAACAGAAAAGTCTATTTTTGAAATACTTTTAATATTAGAAGATTTCTTTTTCTATAAATGATTATATATATATATTTATATATATATATATATATATATATATATATATATATATATATATATATATATATATAATATACACAGTGGGTGATCAAATTATTAGTAATATATATATATATATATATATATATTACAGTTTTTCGATTTTCTAAAAAAATACTGGACAAAACGGCCAGGGACTTCAGACCATAGATATAGTAATTTATATATAGATCTATCATCCTCATGTTATCGTACAAAGATTTTTGATGTCGAAAAAAAGTTTTGGCATCAGCCATTAGAGATTATAAAATTCGGAAATAGTTATAGAATTAAATGTTAATGAATTTTGAAAAAGCCGAAATATTGCGCGGCAATTAAGTGTTTTAATAAATATATGAAAAGAAATGGGATAAGTTTTCATAAACTAGTGCATCTGCAGTTCAGGAGCCTCAACGTCCTATTTGCACCAGACATTTTTCAATAGGTCATTTTTATTTATTCCTTATTATATAATAGTATATATTGATTCGATCAACTTATTACCATAATCAGATACATTCCTGAGGGGGGCTGCCGCCCCCCTCAACCCCCCGCTGTATCTCTCTTTGTATACCTATTTGTATATCATATAAAGTGTTACGGAATTGTAAATAATTGCATTTATTTTTGTATAAATTTTTTTAAAGAGGCTTAGTAAGTCGATAAAATGCTAATTTTGTGCATTTCTAGTCGTTTTAGTGTTAAAATAGCCTAATTTTCCTTTAAAAACGCATTAAAAAGCACCATATAAGGGAAGAAATGGATTTGGCGCCAAATTTGGCGACTGTTTCCCTCCTTGGCGATTTTTTGGCGACCTTGGCGAGAAAATCCTTATTAGGGATATACCAAATATGGAAGCTCTAATCTCATTGGCTGATGAGATACGATAATTTTCCAGAACAGTCTGTGTACGATAGAATAGTATAAAAGGAGCATTTTTTTAGCCAAGGCGGCCAATCTCAGATCTGTATCAGTTTTGTCAAATGCTTGCTTTGCTTTGAGCCTCTTTGAATGAGACTTGCTTTATGTGTTATTGATAAACAGTTTGTACTGTTGTTTTGCTGTTAACGGCTGTTTTTTAAGCTATGCTTCCTTGTTGAATTGAAGCTGATACTTGGTTTATAGACCTGTATTTTTCTGGAACTTTCTGTGAATAAATCACTGAATTTTTGCAAGTTTCGCCTTTCATTCTCGGACAACTTACGAACCCCCAAGTACGCAACAATATGTATTCTTAATAAACGATGGTCTTGTATTATTTCCCTGAAATTCATAAATACCAAATTTCATACAAAAAAAAAATTACATAGCATATCGGAAATATTTTGCGTAACCTTTAAACTAATTATCAATTCTATGCCCAATATTTTCAACAGGAAAACATGCTTTTAAAATTCTAATAAAATTCCATTATATTTGAATGTGTGTAACCATGTTAAAATACACTTTTAAGAAATGCCGACTATAGACCGTAATAGTACGAAATTCCTTTATGTATCCCGGAAAAGTAGCCACAGTCATTATAAACGCCAATAATAAGAATAAACCAAATTAATTATAACTCATTAATTTTTCAAACTAATTTGACATCATTTGGATGATTACAGTACATACTCGGAATTATTTTGTGTGGTCCCATAAATTATATAGTCTATACATAACCTTTTTAAAGAGAAAACATGATTTTAAGCATCTTTATAATGTATGTTAACTTTATTAAATTCAATTCAGCATAAACGCATTAAAGTGCGCGCTTAAATAAAAATTTGTCCATAGGCTTTAATGTTACGAAATTCTTTTGTGTGTCTCTGTAAACGAACCATAAACATTGTATACACCAGTAAAAACTATTCAGCTTATTTTGCGTTTAAAATTAATACTTGTTCCAAATGTAACATCCACTCCGTGGTAACATCATATGGATGACTAAGTGACATTGTCAGAACACTTTTGTAAGGTCCTGTACATTAATTAGAAAGCTTAAGAGCACATATTTTCTTAAAACAACATAAGTTTAAGCATCTTACTCACGTACTCTAGTTTCATTTTCTTCATTCCAAAGTAATGATATTAAAATGCGTTTAAACGAAATTCACCCCATACGCCGTAATGTTAAGAATTTTGGCGTGTCCCTGTACACAGTTTATAAAAAATATAGCAATAAAAATTATACAGCTACTTATATGCAAAGCTGGAACGTGTGCGCCAATTTGCAAGTCAATCGAAGGATTTTTGCGGCCGCTTTTGCGATACATACAAATTCTTCCCATAGGCCGTAAGGATAAGAAAAATTTTGGCGTGTCCCTGTACACGAACAACACACCTAACATTATACAGCTAATTCCGTTGGGCTCATGAATATGTGTACAAAATTGCAAGTCAATAGCGTTATTTTTGGGGCCGCTATCGCGGTACATACAAATTCTTCCCATAGTCCGTAATGATAAAAAAAAACTTTGGCGTGTCCCTGTACACGAACTACAAATGGAATGCACACCCAAAACTATACAGCTAATTTCTTGGGGATCATGAACATGTGTACAAAATTTCAAGTCAATAGCGTGATTTTTGCGGCCGCTATCGCACGACAGACAGACGGACAGACGGACGGACAGACGGAACTCAGAATCCTTTTGAGTCTCAACAGAGGGCCTCCACTGACGTTTTGGCAAAAATTGGATGTCAATAGCTTGATTTTTGCGGTGGCTATCGCGGTACATACAGATTCTTCCCATAGGCCGTAATGATAGAAAATCTTTGGGTGTCCCTGTACACGAACTACAAATGGAATGCACACCCAAAACTATACAGCTAATTTCTTGGGGATCATGAACATGTGTACAAAATTTCAAGTCAATAGCGTGATTTTTGCGGCCGCTATCGCACGGCAGACAGACAGACAGACGGACGGACAGACGGAACTCAGAATCCTTTTGAGTCTCAACAGAGGGCCTCCACTGACGTTTTGGCAAAAATTGGATGTCAATAGCTTGATTTTTGCGGTGGCTATCGCGGTACATACAGATTCTTCCCATAGGCCGTAATGATAGAAAATCTTTGGGTGTCCCTGTACACGAACTACAAATGGAATACACACCTAAAACTATACAGCTGATTCCGTTGGGCTCATGAACATGTGTACCAAATTACAAGTCAATAGCGTGATTTTTGTGGCCGCTATCGCGGTACATACAAATTCCTCCCACAGGCCGTAATGATAAGAAAAACTTTGGCGTGTCCCTGTACACGAATTACAAATGGAATACACACCCAAAACTATACAGCTGATTTCGTGGGGCAAATGAACACGTGTACCAAATTGCAAGTCAATAGCGTGATTTTTGTGGCCGCTATCGCGATACATACAAATTCCTCCCATAGGCCGTAATGATAAGAAAAACTTTGGCGTGTCCCTGTATACGAACTACAAATGGAATACATACCAAAAACTATACAGCTGATTTCGTGGGGCTCATGAATATGTGTACCAAATTTCAAGTCAATAGCTCTATTTTTGCGGCCGCTATCGCGCGACAGACAAACAGACAGACAGACACAGCCCAAAACCGTTTTGAGTCTCAACAGAGGGCCTCCACTGACGTTTCGGCAATAAGTTATATTCAAGTAATTTATGAAAAATATAATTTTTATAATCAGTTGCTTTGTTATTATTTTGAAATAATTACTGTCTTCATATTTCTTTTAATAAAGTTATTTTAAATGTAGTTAGCAGTCGCGGAAGTTTTAATGTGTAAAGTATGTTCTGGCCACCACAAAACTTTCTTCTGTATATAATCGTATACAAATTTAAGCAATGCAAATTATTTATTAAATTATAATTTATTAAAAAAATTTTCCATGATGAATGCAGACGATTTTTATCTCAAAGAAGTATAATAATAAATTCCAAAAGAAAGTCAGTTTTATGCAGACATGAGTATTATACTAGACAACAGTAAAAAAAAAAAAAAGAAAAAGAAAAAAGAAGGAAGGATGACAAATGGATATCTGGAGTTTTTCATTCTCTTTTAGTACATAAATTATTCAGAAATTTTATTTGCTAAATAATCTGTGTGTATTATCGTGTATATTCACTCCGGAAAAGACATCCATAAGAGAGTAAAATGGCTGTTTTTTTCCAAATGAAAAGACATCGCTTTTCCCCCCTCAATGATCAATCTATGTCTTATTACTATATCTATGCTTCAGACAGGAAAAAACTCACATTTAGTTCAGAGTGCAATTGGGAGCTCAATTACAAATTGAAAAAGACTGCAAATATTTTGGATCACTCTGTATCATAAAAAGCTATAAATGACTTGTAACTTTAACACATTGTTTCACATACTACGTATAATATTTATACGTTTTGTTGTGGAAATTGCGCAAATATTTAGGCAGATATAATTAAAAAATGATAATATTTATTTTTTTGTAAAGTTTTTTGCTTATAACTAGAACAGATTTCCATAAAACGTTAGCATTTATATTTCATAATAAAAAATATTATTTTACTGCGCATGCGCGAAAGATAATTTTTTTTTTATTGCATAAGTTAAAAGCTAGATTTATATATATATATATATTGAGCAACTTTTGTCAAATGTTCATTTGAATTAAGAATTAAGCAAATTGACGGCAAAAGAACGAGCTAGATTTAAGGCATTTTCCAGAGTTCAAATTTTATAAGATGTTTCTCACATCACATGCCGCATATTTAATTTGAAGATCCAATTATTTCAACCCCGTTTCAAAAGTTCTTTTTTAGGAAATACCTCTTATATGAACTCACAAATCTTAGTAAATAAATAAAAATATGTTAAAGTTCCAGGCTTATAAGGGCTTTTTCACACAAAAAAAAAAGAATTTTCCAACGTGGTTGAAAAAATTGGATCATCAAATTAAATACGCAGCATGTGAAAATCCCCGTATGAAATTTCAATTCTTGAATACTACCTAAAATCTAATTTGTTCTTGTGTCAAAAATTTGCTTAATTTTTACTCTATTCAAATGAACATTTGACAAAAGTTGACCAATATAGATATATTGGACACTAGCTTTACACCTCTGGAATACAAAAAATTGTATTTTACATATGCACAGTAAAATAATATTTACTGATGTAAAATATAAATGCTCATATCACAGCCAATATTACACGTGGGAATTTTATATTTCAAAACAATTTTTCTCTAGGGTTTTGCCAATTTTTCTGTAAATTTTGTAAAGTATTATGGAAATCCGTTCTAGTTATCCGCGTTTGTAATGATCGATAGATGGCTCTTTCTCAACTGCAGTTGTTAATAAATATAATAGCCACGTGTATTGTTCTTTCTTGTTGTTCTATCATTGTTTCAACGTGAAAGCTATCAGTGGTATGATAATTTCACCTTAGCCCACCAGAGGGCGAGCATTTCATTACAATCGCGGATAAGCAAAAAACATAAAAATTATAATAATAACTTTTGAAAAAAAAAAAAAAATCTTCCTAAATAATTCGCAATTTCCACATCAAAACATATCATGAGACGCGGCAGTGTCTCCGTGACTCAAACGAAGTTTAGCCGCGACACTGTATATACAGCTAACTTAACATGAAAGAAATTTGCAAACGCCGACATTTAATGTCTCAGGAATTAGGAGATATATTGATCTGGTTTTTTCTGCATAGTCTTTTATGTTCTGTCCGGTCCTATCCTGAAATTTTTACATTTCTACATCCAGTATATTTTGAGATCTGGAATTGTATATGAAGACTTTAAAGGAACAGGAGTAACGGAATAACTTTTTTTTCCCTCGAAAACAGCTCGGGTAATTTTTTTAAAAATTGATACAGTGGAACTTGAATAATTCGAACTTGTTTAATTCGAAAATTTTACCCGGTCCCTTGAATTTTGTATTAAAATAATGTTAAAAAATCATGGATAATTCGAATTTTTCATACGATTACCTTTAAAATATTACAGCAAAATTTGTTCCCGAGATTTTTCTCAGCTAAAGTGTATTATTTTATTTAACAGTTTTTCGAAAGAGGGATAGGGAAATACAAGAGAAGCCCCTACCTAGTGCATCAGAAGATATGGTCCATATACATGAACTTCGAAAATTTTTTTTTTTTTTTAATTGAAAGTCATGTCTAATGCAGAAGATTTTATTTTTGTATGAAATGATGGGTTCAAGTCATATGCTATGACACAAAGATATCACTTAAAGAAGCAATAAAAAATATCTGACTATTTTTTAAAAAGTGTTGAATAATTCAGCTCGTAAAAAATATTGATTTAATTGGGGGGGGGCGATGTAGCAGTATTATTACGTATAAAACTTGTGTTAAATCTTTGATCGTAGAGTTTTAATTTTTCAATTTATCTCTTCTTTTTGACAAAATAGTATATAATTCGAATTTTTGGATATTTCGAATTTTTCTCTAGACCCTTCAACTTCGAATTATCCAAGTTCTACTGTATATGATATTAATTTCTTTTGTCTGAGAAGCATGGCGTGTCCTGCTTTTCCCTTATCATGAAAAACGACAGTTTTTTGAGTGACGCCAGCGGAGGGACAAACGGGACGCTGCGAACTCATATATACGGCTAGTTTAAAATAAAAGAGATTTGTAAATGCCGACACTTAATATCTCAGCAAATATGCCATATTTTGTTCTGATCTTTTCAAAATAGTCTTTTATCTTCGGTCTTAATCTATCCTGAAAATTTTACATTTCTACATGCAGTATGTTTTAAGATCTGAATCTCAATTTAAAGCCAAAATGGGAAAAAGTATGGTGCAATGGACTGAAATCATGAAAAATATCTCTAAAACGGCACGAACGATTTTCTTCTAATTAATATAAATTGTTAATGGGATGTTTCTGAATCCAGCAACGTTTTCGTTTTTTTTTTTTTTTTTTTTTCAGAAAAACTCTTATTTTTTATATAATTTATTTTAAAAATGGAACTATACTACTCCGCCAATTGCATGCTTTCCTTCGGCGAAAACGTCGTGATGCGGTTTTTACTTGCAAGGCTTGAGTTGGTCCCGTTTGTTGGTTGACCAACGTGAATGCAGTCAATGAATTATTTAAATTTTCATTTTTTAAAAGCAAAAATACTTTATTACATTTTTAAAATATTTATTGTATAAATACTAAGTCAAATTCACTTAAATATATTTTCCCTTCTGTTATGAAAAAAAAATTTGAATTTCAAAATTTCATATTTAGTCCAAAAAATATTTAGATAATATTTTAAATAAGGAAGTATTTTGTAATTTTAGATATTCCATTTTATCATAATAATGATGAATTTACAATTTTTTAAAGCGAAAAATTTTTAATCATTCATGAACATCGATTTTATAATAGCTCAATGGTTTGGGATTCCTATTCATGTATCCTTCCGCGCCGGGAATGAAAAAAAAAAACAGCAAATAAAGTTTTGGCGCCATCTTTCGTTTTTAATTTAAAACATACACTTTCGCAAATATATATATATATATATATATATATATATATATATGTGTATGTATATATTTTCTTTTTAAAAATTTAAAATCTCTTTTGAAAATACAGTTAGAGTTTATTAATTTATTTACTTTTGAGACTTTAAAATGATACATATTTTAAATATTAACATAATCAAACACATTTTTTTAATTTTTATTATTTAAAGCAATGATGGCTAGGGGATGAAATAATGCTTACACTGTTTATTAGAAAAAACATTATTTCATGAATTTTGTTAAAATTCATGACAAATGTGTCAAATAACAATTATTAAAAAACACGTCAAAATAAATAAATAACATCTTTACTTTGAAACCCATAATAATTTATTTAAAAAACATTATTCTTTCTTTTCTTTTTTTCTAATTAATTAATTTCTGCATGAAAAATTCTATTTCATAAATATATTTACAATTACAATAAACAAACTAGTATGCTGTGGCCACCACAAGACTTTCTTCTATATTTTCCTATACAAATTCACACACTAACAATATTTAAAAAAAAAAAAAAAAAAAAAATACGATTTTTTTTCAAAGTTTTTTTTCGTAAAAAAAAAAAAAATCGATAACTTTGTTTTAAATTATCACATATTTATAGTTCAACCATTCGTTTTAAAGATATTGACGAGACCTTTCGAAAGATACCCATCTTGAAAATTTACCCCCCCTCTCCCGGGGGGTACTTTCCCCTGGGGGGAGGGAAGCGATGACCGAGATTTTTTTTTCCTAATTAACTACTACTATTATCAACAATTCATATTAATTTCACAATCACAGGTTAAGAATAACTCCCATTATGTACATTTATACGAAATTTTGTCCTATATACTGCCATGTTAAAAATTTAGAAAAAATACGATCACAGCACCACCTGTTGAGTGATTGATCCCCAAATCTAATCAGCCCCAGTTTATGTCAGGGGCCAACTAAATACCAAGTCTGGTTAAATTTCGTTTAAAAAAAAAAAAAAAAAATACGATTTTCTTCTAAGTTACTTTTTGTTAAAAGTAAAAAAAATCGATAACTTTGTTTTAAATTATCACAGATTTATAGTTCAACCATTCGTTTTAAAGGTATTGACGAGACCTTTCGAAAGATACCCATCTTGAAAATTTACTCCCCTCGAGGGGGGACTTCCCCCCCCCCAGGGGGGTTCACGAGGCTCCTACGCATACAAAATTTTTTCCCCCAGTTGACTACCTCTATTATAAATAATTCTTGTAAATTTCATAATGATTACTAAAAAATAATTATCTTTATGCACATTTATACAAAATTTTGTCCTATATCACCATGTTAAAAATTTAGAAAAAGCGGGATGGCAACGCAACCTGTAAGACAATTTTTACCAAAAGTTGATAGGCACTAATTTATGTCAAGGTGCAACTACATACTAATTTGTATGAAATTCTGTGCAGTAGTTCCTGAGATACAGTTGCCACAAAATTTTGTCTCTCTCACACACACACACACAGAGACAGACAGACAGACAGACATTTTCTAAAAAGGGTCAAATCGTGTTCTACAGCTCTCAAAACGTGTAAATCCATCAAAAACCCGAGGCCGAAAATTTTTACGAATCCAATACTTTCTCTATATTACATATAGAAGAAAGTAAAAATCGTCCTTTAATTTTAAATAACTATTTGTACCTGTTTCTAAACAATTAATAGTTTTTTTTCTAATGGAAAAAAAAAGTTTAATATATATGTATATGATTTAATATAAGCTACTAGATGGCGCCATACTTTCCTACATTTAATTTATTTTTCTTAAAAAAAAAAAAAGAAAGAAAGAAAGGAAGGAAAGTTTTTGAATTGCTTAGAAACACGTAGAAAGAATTATTTAAAATTAAAAGAGGGTTTTTTGTTTATTGTAGTTGTAAATAAATATTTAAAAAATAGAATTTTTACGCAGAAATTTCATTTTTTTTTTTTTTTTTTTTTTTTAAGCTTAACTTATATTTTCTATAAAAATTTTCTCCAGATGATTTTATCTTATTTTTTAAAATTATAGAAATGTAAAGCTTAATTTATATTTTGTCTATTTTTCCCCCCAAACATTTTATATGAAAATATATATGAAGTAATTTTTACCTGCACTTTTGATGAAAATTTAAATTGTGAATATTGGAGCAGTATCTATACTTAGCCTCAAAAGGTGAAAGAAAATATATAAATAAATTTCCATTTTACCATGTTTTTATTAACTTCGATTCTTGTGTGTTTGTCAGGGACAAATCTTGCAATCGATTTTTAACTAACTTCCCGACTAGCTTGACATTTGAAACTTTCACAGTAGCTCAGAACCCGGTGACAACACAATACTTCGAAGTCAGATTTTCGAATTTTCGAATAGTTTTCTTTTAATTAATTAGAATCTGATAATGATAAGCTCCTAATAGAGCATTTCCTCGTGACGTCATGTGGTTGGCAAAAAAGCGCGCTCGACTTTCCCGCGCCCCGCCCACCATTGATTTTCCGTTGGTAGTAATCAAGTAATCGCCATCGCTATGCTTTTCCCAAGCCTTTTTGCCAACCACTCATAAAAGTTGAGATGTTTGTTTACAAACAAGGAACTGCCCTATAGCAATAAAAATAGTCATTAAAATATTAGCTATAATTTAATTGTTGCCAAAAAAAATTTACGAGTTCATTTTCTTTCGACCTAAAAATAAATACATTTAATTAAACGTGAGCGTTAAAAAATTGTTAAAAGTTAAATTATGCATTTGGCAAAAATTGACGTCGTTATCATTTTAAAGATTTTCTACACAATGATAAAGTGATAAAGTGCTAATGTAGTTCATGATGCAAATATATGTTGTTCGGAAAGGATTAATATTTTACTTTATCTATACAAATCAAAGTTGAAAAATGGATTTATCATTCAAACAACAAAAATCTAGAAATATCACGTAACTCGTGAACCAATCACGATATTGCGTCCAACTTTGGTATATCGATAATAAGTATTTTCTCGCCAAAAGTCGCCAAAAAATTCGCCATAGGGGAAAAGTCGCCAAATTTGGCGCCAAATCCATTACCTGCGTTACTGGATCTTTTTAATGCGTTTTTAAGGAAAAATTAGGCTATTTTAATGCTAAAACAAACTAGAAATGCAGAAAACTAACATTTTATCAACTTACTAAGCCTCTTTGAAAGACTTTCTAAAAAAAAAAATTATTTTGAAATTTGCAACGATATCTTAGATGAGCAACTTTCTCTGCCATTTTGATCGAAGTGCCAGCCACTTAATTTTTCAACACGATGACTTTTGAGATTTTGAATTAATTCGAACTATATGTGTACAGTAGACGATTAGACTTATCTCACAAATACATTTCATATATTTGTCAACTTAACTCACCATTTTGTTTCCAAGCGCCGGTCACTTGAAAATTTTAAATTCACATAAAAAGGTATTTATGAACAGATTTGCTTAAAACTCCATATGGGCATAGCCTACATCAATATTTCTATCAAGTGTATTAATAATTTGTAGCCGCCATTTTGAAACAAAATGACGGCTACTTGATAAGGAAAAAGAAATCAACCTACCCTTCCGAATAAGCCGAAAGGACTTGTTTGTAATTCAATTAATAAATGTTTGAAAGTTTTTTATAATTGCTCTCTTTGTCAAATTTATATGATTCAACAGAAAATTTAAAAACATGGTATATAAAATTTTTTTTAATCTTATAATTATTTAACATTTACTTGATTTTTTTTTAATTGTTTAATTTGTATTTGTAATTCTCTAAATAGAAACTTGCAAAATGTAAATTACGTAATTCTAACTTAAATTTGAAGTTTTCCACTTATTTTTCTTTTCTTTTTCTTTTTTTTTTTTTTTTTTTAAGAGTTTGAGAATCCCAGTCAATAAATTTTTCTAATGTGAAGCTTCTCCATTTTGTTTCCAAGTGGCAGGCTATTTGAAAATGTGCCAGCATGATAACGTTTGAAATACTGAATTAATTCACACTAAATTTGTTGTGTAGATTTATCTCAGAAATGTATTTGATATGTTCATTTGCCAACTTAATCCACCCTCTTGTTTCCCTGTGCCAACACACTGAAAATTTCAAATTTACATTAGAAAGGTTTTATAAACCGATTTGCTTAAAACTCCATATATACACTAAGCGACAAAAAAAAAGCCGCACTTGGATATTTTCCTTTTCGCTTTCTACAACCCCCAAATTTATCGTTTAAAAAGCAAATTTTCGAACAGATTTTATTATGTTGTCCACCACATACACATTAGTACTCAGTCCAGTGTTAAAAACAAAATACAATAGTCAGGAAAATTGTAATTTTAGAAATTATTTAAAAAATGATAAGAATAAGGCAGTTAACGATGCCACAAAAAGTATTAATTTTTGAATGAAAATCAAAAAATATTTTAATACGTGAGATGGTAAAATAATTAAATGTTAACGAAATATTGGTAAAACGGTTTTTAGCAAGTTATAACGTTTTTTGGTCGTTTAAACTGGAAATTTGGTTTATGGCGGCCATGTTGCTCATCCAAGCGAGATGGCCGTAAGTTAAAATGCCATTTCTTATAAAATCAGTTTGTATTACATTTAGAACATAAAAGAGATTCATAAAAAGTGTTTAGCAGCATAATTTCTTTAACTACAGTACAGCAACTATTAAACAAAGCAGGTTTAAATGACAGAAAATTTGAAAAAATTCCATTCTTAGTGAAGAAAATTAGGAAACCATGACCTCAGATGACTAAAAAAATAAAATAATTATTAGTTAATTATTGAGCTGAACTGTTTCTCTTTGATGAGTCAAGTTTAACTTATTTTGAGCTAAAGAAAACACGCGGAACTGACAACGAAAATATGACCGACTTAATGAAAATCACACTTTTAAAACAGTGACACAATCTCCGTACATTATGGTACGGAGGTACATAACTTTTCAAACAGTCGGACAAATTATTATGCTCAAGGGATCAATTAACTCGAAATAAAACACAATCTTCATAAAAGTGTTGCCTGACCGACTATTTTGGAGGTATCTTGGACATTTCCGTAAACAACATTTTACGCTGAAAATGCACCTTACTACGCGGCGTCTGTGGTCAGTTTATTACTTCAAATTGTCAAAATTTCCTATCCATTCCAATGAGAACCTATAATTCTGTAAGTAATCATATCTTTTTTTTTTACTTTAAGTTGAATCCCACAAAAGATACAGTAAAATTTCTTCTTTACCAGACATGAGAATAGTCCTAATCGCGATCCTCTCGAAAATGTTTCGTCTATAAAAAAGCGGGGAAGAGGGGAGAGGATTCGAAATTTGCAGCCTATAACTCTGCCTGAACTAGAAAAAATTATTTGTGATATTTTGCCCGTTGAAATTTCTGAGATTTATATTAAAACACTGTATAATACTATGCCATTGCGCATTAAAGCAGTAATTCCATATAAAGGTGCAATTAACCCAATGCAGAATACATATTTTTAATAAAAATTTGCTTAGATGTAACAAAAAAATAGTTTTATTTCATATATTAAATATAACTTGTTTATTTCATTTAATAAATCGTAACAGAATACAAAGTGTATGGTTATTGCATTATGTTCAAAAAGAAAGTTTTATGCACATTTTAAAAAATTACTTCGTAGTGTGCAAAAATGCAAATTATTAAATCGAAAATGTACATAGGTATCATTTCATCCCTTTGGTATTACGCAAATAAGAGAGTTTCATTTGTTTCAAACATTAATTTTAAAGTTATTACGGATAAAAAAGGTATAAGTCATTTTTTCTGCAGTGCGGCTTTTTTTTTTTTTGTTGCTTAGTGTACATAGTCTTCATTTATAAATCCACTAAGTCCATTAATAAATTGTAGCTGCCATTTAAAAAAAAAAATGGTGGCAACTTCATAAGAAAAGATAAATCAGTTTACTTTTCCTAGGAGCCAGAAGGACTTGTTTTAATTTTTTGATCAATAACCCCTAAAAAGTAATGATATCAGTACAAAAAACCCTTAACGGTTTAAAAGTTTGTGACGCCGCTACTTTATGGCTATAAGAATTTGAAATATGAGTCTTAAAAATAATTGTTGCGTACTTGGGGGTTCGTGAGTTGTCCGAGAATGAAAGGCCAAACTTACAAAAATTCAGTAATTTATTCACAGAAAGTTCCAGAAAAATACAGGTCTATAAACCAAGTATCAGCTTTAATTCAACCAGTAAACACAGCTTAAACAGCAGCTGTCTATAGCAAATCCACAGTACAAACTGTATAGCAATAACACTTAAAGCAAGTCTCTTTCAAAGAGGCTCAAAGCAAAGCAAGCATTAGCGAAGCTGGCTGAGAACTGAACTGAACTGACTGACTTAGCCTTGGCGAAGAACACAGGCTTATATACCCCTGTAAAAAAGTGTGGAACGTTCCAGAAATCTCCATATTCCATCAGCCAATGGGATTAGAGCTTCCATATTTGGTATATCCCTAATAAGGATTTTCTCGCCAAGGTCACCAAAAAAATCGTCAAGGTGAGAAAAAGTCGCCATATTTGGCGCCAAATCCATTACCTGCCTTATTGGTGCTTTTTAATGCGTTTTTAAGGAAAAATATAGCTATTTCAACGCTAAAACGACTAGAAATGCACAAAATTAGCACTTTATCATCTTACTAAGCCTCTTTGAAAGAATTTATACAAAAATAAACACAATTATTTAATATTTTGTAACACTGCCCCCCTCCCAAGAACTGCACGTCCCGGGCAGTGCAACCCTTGGTCAAGAGGCGAAACTAAACAAATTTACACAGTGAGAAATATTTACAAAATTCGCAAATATGTACAAGTATTTATATACAAATATTTACATTACGCATGCGCAAATTTTACCAGTATTTACAATTTAAATTTTAATATTACCGTTAATTGTGGTACTTGGCTAGCCTGTTGTAGTGCACCACCTTCGGTTTTGATGAAAGTGATTTAGTGATCCGTACCACTACATCATTCAGCCTTTTTAAGACTGTGTACGGTCCGTCCCAGTTGCACTGTAACTTGGGGGAGAGTCCTTTGCGTCGAACAGGATTCCACAACCAGACCTTGTCTCCTTCCTGGAACTCATGTTGTGTAGCCTTCAGATCGTACCTTGTCTTCATTTTCCCCGTTGCCATGTGAATCCGCTCCCGAGGAAAGTTGTGTACGTCCTCAAATCGTGCCTGGAGATCTTGGATGTACACCTCGCTCGATGAAGGCGCATCGGGTGGACAACCAAACAGGAGATCACATGGGAGACGAATTTCACGTCCAAAGAGCATCTGGGCTGGAGTATAGCCGGTGGTTTCATGGACAGCACTTCGATAAGCCAGCAGGAACAATGGCAACTTCAAGTCCCAATCTTGCTGGTTCCTTGATACTAGAAGAGAGAGGTTATTCAGGATGGTACGGTTGAACCTCTCGACCATGCCGTCCGACTGGGGGTGTAAGGGTGTTGTCTGGGTTTTGTCTATGCCTAGTAGTTGACACAGTCCTTTGAAAACATCAGAGGTAAAGTTCCTACCTTGGTCGGTATGAAGTTGTAGGGGCGTGCCGTACCTTGACACCCATTGCTGCACTAGGACCTCGGCGACTGTGCATGCCTCTTGATTGGGAATGGGATATGCCTCAGGCCACTTGGTGAAATAGAGCATTTCCTCGTGACGTCTGGTGGTTGGCAAAAAAGCGCGCTCGACTTTCCCGCACCCCGCCCACCATTGATTTTCCGTTGGTGATCCGCCATCGCTATGCTTTTCCCAAGCCTTTTTGCCAACCACTCATAAAAGTTGAGATGTTTGTTTACAAAGAAGGAACTGCCCTATAATCCATCACGACGATGATGTATTTATTTCCACTGGAGTTCCGTGGCAAAGGACCCAAGATGTCGAGTGCAATCCGTTCAAATTGTGTTCCCACGTTATACCGTTAATGTCTTCCTCGACTTCATTTCTGCGGGCCTTTACGTGCAGCACAAGCATCACAGGATTTACACCATTTCTCCACATCCTCCTTTGCCTTGCACCAGTAGAAGCGTTCCCGAACTTTTTGCAGTGTCTTCATTACCCCCAAAATGGCCTCCGGTAGAGCTACTAAGCAGTTGTTCTAAAACATCTGGAATTTTTTATCTTGGTAATACAATCTGCCATCTGAAGCTTTTCCCATCATCAGATTCCCACTTTCTGTATAATACGCCGTTTCTGATATGAAGAAAGTCCCAAAGTGCCCAATAACTTTTCGTAATGGGACTAAATCTGGAAATGTCCTGCCAGGTAGGTCTGTTGCTGGTCATCTCCTTCAGCTGTAATATTGGCTTTATGTCAGGATCTTCCAACTGGTCTTTTCCAAGTTCTTCGTCACTCCATGGATCGGGATCTTGTTCTGATGGTGTTGCGACGGTAACTTGGCGAGCAACTGGCTTTATTCTTTGGTGTTTATCCTCGGATTTAGATCTGTATTTATGATCTTCAGATGGAGGCTTCTGCAAGAAGGCATCTGGATTTTCCCGAAGAGTTCCTTCTGTGTGGCATACTTCAGAGACATTCTTGGTTGCTTCTCTAGGTGCTCTTACTGGGCAGCTTCGTTTGATATGCCCATCTTTTCCACAGCCCCAGCATTTAGTTGTTGGAGTCTTCCCTTCTTTCTTACTCTCAAGAATGCGTAGTCTTCTATTAATATCTGCAATCATTTTCTGAATCTGTTTAAGATCATCTTGAGAACCGTTCACTTTGTCTACTGTGCTGTTCTGGCGATGTTTATGGGAGGCTTGTTGGGCTGCCTCGATTTTTAGGGCATACACCAAGGCTGACTCCACATACTTCACGCCGGAGAGTCTGAGGGCTTTTTGAATATCTGGATCTACGACAGCATCAATGAAATATTCTAGGGCCAGATCATTGCGTGTTTCAGGATGACAGTCTGAGAAAGCCAATTGTGAAAGCCTCTGGATGTTTGATGCCAGTTCTTGCAAGCTTTCCCCTGGTCTCTGACGACGGGACCTTAGCTGAAGTCGACTATATTCTTTGGACCATTTCGCTCCAAAACGTAGCTCTAGTGCTCTGGTTACAGCTTCGAAGTCATATCGCTGTTCCTTCGAAAAGGGCTCCAGAATATCTGCGGCGTCGCCCCGCAACGGCCCTACCAGATGAGCCGTCTTTGCAACAGAGTCCCAGTCGTTAGCTTCAGCTACGATGGAAAACTGCGTCTTATATACATGCCAGGAGGAACTGACGTCGTAGGTGGATAGCTTAATAAATTCCTGATTCTCGATACTTCTCTCTTTCTTTTCAGTTTCCTGGGGCATGGATTCTAACTTTTCTTCCACTTTTCTCTCCAGATCTTCTTCCATTCTCTTCAATTTACCTTCATCTCTGAAAACCATCCTTTCAGTTCCTGATCAAAATAACTTTCTCCTCGAAATTCTCTTCTATCTTCATAAATCTCTCTTCAAAATTCTTTTCTACATTCATAACATTTTCTTCTATCTTCATAGCTTTCTCTTCAAAACTCTTTTCTATTTTCAAAACTTTCTCTTCAAAATTTTCTTCTATCTTTATAACTTTCTCTTCTATTCCATCCATTCTATTTTCCATCACCGTTAATTTACCCTCTATTGATTCTTTCACCGTTGAAAACTCTCTCTTCATCTCATCTTGATTAGATTTAATTTCTTCGGTCAAACTGGCTTCCAATTCTTTTTGTCCTTCCTTCATTTCTTTACTGAGGCTATCTTTCATCTCATTCATCTGAGTAGCTAAGCTTTCTAGAAGTCTCTTCATCTCTTGCTCCATAGCTCTAGTTATCACCATTCACAGACAATCCCCGCTTCTGACACCAGAAATGTTGCGTACTTGGGGGTTCGTGAGTTGTCCGAGAATGAAAGGCCAAACTTACAAAAATTCAGTAATTTATTCACAGAAAGTTCCAGAAAAATACAGGTCTATAAAACAAGTATCAGCTTCAATTCAACCAGTAAACACAGCTTAAACAACAGCTGTCTATAGCAAATCCACAGTACAAACTGTATAGCAATAACACTTAAAGCAAGTCTCTTTCAAAGAGGCTCAAAGCAAAGCAAGCATTAGCGAAGCTGGCTCAGAACTGAACTGAACTGACTGACTTAGCCTTGGTGAAGAAAACAGGCTTATATACCCCTGTAGAAAAGTGTAGAACGTTCCAGAAATCTCCATATCTCATCAGCCAATGGGATTATAGCTTCCATATTTGGTATATCCCTAATAAGGATTTTCTCGCAAAGGTCGCCAAAAAAATCGCCAGGGTGAAGAAAAAAACGCCAAATCCATTACTTGCCTTATTGGGGCTTTTTAATGCGTTTTAAAGGGAAAATATAGCTATTTCAACGCTAAAACGACTAGAAATGCACAAAATTAGCACTTTATCAACTTACTAAGCCTCTTTGAAAGAATTTATACAAAAATAAACACAATTATTTACAATTTTGTAACATAATGATATCAAATTGTAAGTGACGCTTTGCAATTATTTAAAATATACATAGATTTTCTTATTTGATCATTTACTTTTTTCTTTTATTTATATTTATAATGCAAGCGTAATGTTTTTAACTTCAAGATCAGACAGATATATAAAATACACTCACTGATTCTTTTTCATTCGCATTTCAAATTCAAAATATCAGTTTTAAAAGGAATGATATAAAAATTCCAGCGGCCTGTGTTATTTTAAAAGATTTGTTTTTAGATTCCATTAAAATTACTTTTGTTTTGCCTAATAAAGTACATTTACACATTGAAACAGTGCTTTTAATTTTCAAATATACTGTCAAATAATTATACTTTCACTGAGTTTGCATTATAAATTAAAATTATTTATTTCAATAAATTGATTTATCTTTTGCGTCACGCTATCCAAAACTGCAAGTAAAATTTGTGTAAGTGTTTTCTTTGCGTCACACTACCTCTTTGCGCAAATTTTCACTTAGTTGGATACTATGATACTATGCTTTGGATAGCGTGATGCAACAGATAAATCAATTTATTGAAATAAATAAGTTTAATTTATAATGCACACTCAGTAAAAGCATAATTATTTGACAGTATATTTGAAAATTAAAAGCACTGTTTCAATGTGTAAATATACTTTATTAGACAAAACCACGGATTAAAAGAGAAGGATGTATTACGTATGTTACGGAAAGGTAGTAATTTTCATCTTACAGATAGAGGGCGACCAAATCTCGAAAATACACCAATCAGCGCGTTTTTACATTTCTGGCTGTTTGTTCGTTGGATGACTGAAACCGAAGGGGCGGGCTCTCCCTTTCTTCCGATAAGTTTCAAAGATACTACACCAGGCGGCGATCGAATCGCTTTCCTGGACTGGGCTGAATTAATGCGGAAAGGGAAGCTTATGTTCCAGCGCTCGCTGCCCTATCTAGTTTTAATTCCATTCCTATAGACTCTTCTTCCGTGGACAAAACAAAAGTCATTTTAATGGAATCTAAAAACAAATCTTTTAAAATAACACAGAGGCGCCACTAGAATTTTTATATCATTCCTTTTAAAACTGATATTTTGAATTTGAAATGCGAATGAAAACGAATCAGTGAGTGTATTTTATATGTCTGTCTGATCTTGAAGTTAAAAATATTGCGTTTGCATTATAAATATAAAGAAAAGAAAAAAGAAAAAAGTAAATGATCAAATAAGAAAATCTATGCATATTTTAACTAATTGCAAAGCGTCACTTAAAATTTGATATCATTATTTTTAAGACTCATATTTCAAATTTTTATAGCCATAAAGTAGCGGCGTCACAAACTTTTAAGCCGTTAAGGGTTTTTTGTACTGATTTATATATACAGTCGGTAGCAAAAGTATCCGAACATTAGCAAAAATTCCTATATAAAAAGAGTAGAGTTAATACTGTTTTGTTAAATAAATCCTTGTCGAAACATGTTCTTAGACTGACTAAGAACATGATTCGACAAGGATTTATTTAAGAAAACAGTATTACCTCTACTTTTTTTCTATAGGAATATTTGCTAGTGTTCGGATACTTCTGTTACCCTGTATATGTAATGATTGTTACTGGTAGAGAGATGGAAGTCGTTGCACACCACAGATTATCTTACAGATAGGACTGTGAAGCTAAAACGCGAACCGGAAATATAGTAGCACCACTAGTGTCAACAAAGGGGAACTACATGTGTTAAGTCTACATGAATAGCATCTTTGATCGAAAATTGTTTTTCCGTTTCGCGAGTAGTTAGTAGCAGGTTAGTATGGGAAGTTTTCTTTTTCTCCACTTTCTATTGTTTTTGAATTCACAAAATTATCCTCAAAACATTCACAGCTATTCTTCTAAGAAATAAAAATTAATTCTTAAAATGTTTAAAAATATGCTTTTTCAAACATATTCATATTCAAGTACAAATTAAAATTACAAACTGTAATTCTAAAATAGCAGTATGAAATCATTAAATATTTAATGTTGCTTGGTTTAAATAATACAAAATGCTTTAAAACGAAAAAATGTTTTTATTTTATGTATATTTTCATGCTTCTTAAAATAAACTGCTTTTGACAATCAAGTTTGTAAGCAATAATAAAGTTGCCAAATGAAAACGTATATGCAGTTTTCTTTCCTTCACTTTTTCTACTACTTTTAAATTCACAAAATCATAACATTCATAGCTATTTTCTAAGAAATAAAACTAATTTTTATTATGTTTGAAAATAAATTTTGCTAAACACATTCGTGTTCAAGGGTACAAATTAATATAACAAACTGTAATGCTGAAATAGCAGTATTGTATGAAATGTTAAATATTTAACATTATTGCTTGGTTTAAATTATACAAAATGCTTTAAAATGAAGAAAATATTTTTGGTTTATGTATATTTTCGAAATTTATTTGCTTAATATTTAGTACTTGCTTCTTAAAATAAATTGCTTTCGACAATCAAGTTCGTAAACAATAACAAATTTGCCAAATATAAACATCAATAAAAAGGTTAGTTGGTTGGATGTTGGGTTTAACGTTGCACTAATATTACGATATGAACATAGGTACAATGAAATTAAGACGAGCAATTGGGTAAGCTGAAGAGCTCGAGAAACTTACAGCCGTTGACAATAGGGTCGTTGCGGTCAAATTTTGGTTACCGAAGAATATACGGGATTGTCCTATCTGTATAATAATCTGTGTTGCACACAAGGATGATTAGGATTTCTTTCATAAAACAGCTTTATTTCTTCATTGTTGCTAAGTTGGGACAGAGTAAGGCGAATGGAGTCTTAATCAGACGCTTTGCCGATTCACGGGCGGCCAAGCGGCGCCCGGGCCGCTAAATCTGTTGGGGAAGCCTGTAGCACCTACGTAATTTTGGAGGAGCGCACAACGTTAAGTTTATTAGCTATGGAAAACCGTGTCAAGAGTCCTCCGTTTGTTTAATGTTTAGGCTTATATACCGGATTTCTGAGCTGCCGATTAGTTCTTTAGATCGTCTGGGCGCTAAAAGAATTTCTATGATTAATTAATATGCATGATCGATGCCGCGCGAGTTGCAAATTGCGTTGTCGTCAGCGAATTTTAACTTATAATTTCGTTCCTTTTCTGATTTCTGAGTCATAAAGTCTTCTGCTGGAAAACAATCTTTAAAGGAGCAATTACGAATTATTCGCGATTATAATTTCGACTATCGATTTTTACATTTTTAAATTGGGCTTTTTAATAATCTAAATTTATTAATTTCTATCCCTTTCATATTCCCCCTCCCAAGCGAGATCCCCCGGGCTTGCCTGCAAGGCCGTGGGAGCTCACCTGGAGGTAGATGATGTTCCAGGTGATACGGACCTAATAATTTTAATTTAATAAATTTTATTTTAACTATTTATTTTAATTAAATTAAATAGAATTTTTTTCCCTATTTCTGGCTCTGCTTTTTCAGGATTGGTTGATTTTAGTTTAATTATATTTCCCTAATTTAATCTGACCATGACTCCATTGCCTTGGGAATATACAGAGGGGTTACAAAATTAACAATAAGCTTGCTGATGACGACACATATTATGTACATGTTGAATTTCTAGATTAACTCATGATTAAACAGTATAAAGCCGCAAAATATATTAACAAAAAAAGTATAAAACATAGTAAAACTTCAAAATTTTAATATCACACTTTCTTAGAAATTAAATTAAAAACATAAATATAGGTTATGAATGTATGTAATTTATAATCAAAATATTAAATGACAATTTAGAAATCTGATGGCATTTCATCTTGGAAATAATTATAAGGTCGAGGAGTTGTGAATGAAAATATAAAATCACCATCCTACAAATTGACCTTTTTTTTCAATGACATTTATCAGTCGATCAGTCATTGTTGATTCAGGTCGAGATGAAGTTTCTTTTTTGATATTTTCTCTTGTATATCTGATCGCATTGATGAGTTTGCCTTTGCCTTGATGGTGTCATATGTCCTTATAAACAGACTGCGCAAGTATGCTCCAAATATTTTCCAATGTGTTTAAATGCGGAATGCAAGATGGCTAATCAAGCAGATGGACCTCATTTGCTTCAAATCAAGCTTTTGTTGAAGAAGCAGCATGTATGCTGGCATTATCCTGGCTGAAATATCCAATCTCCTGATAGAACTAGAATGGTATTGGGAAGCAAATTATCACCCAGCATATCTTGATACTTTTTGCATTCATTTCGCATTTCGCTATAAATTATCACAACTGGTAACGTATCATTATTAACAAACGCTCCCAAACAATTACTAATCCCCCTCGATATCGCCGCTTGGAAAAGTAGGGTTTTATTATTATTATTTTTTATATCATACCACTATTTTTTAAAGCCGTCTGGCCCATCAAAATAAAATTTTCTCATGAAAAAAAAGTAAATCTTTCCACTTATCTATAAGCGAAACATATTTTTTAGCAAATTCTAAGTGAGCTAATGGACGACTAGAATGAGGCGGAGTTTCCCTTTGTGGGATAAAGCTGCGCTATGATTGGCTATAGTCCTTTATTTGTGGGCTAAATTAAGACTCTGATAGGTTAAATTTCATCATGACGTCGAATGACGACAGAAAGCCAAGTCGACAATTTAAAATAACAGCAGCAACACAACAGTTTATTTGTTTTCTTTGCTTTATAATTGTCCACCTTTGTTCTTCTTATACAAGATAGTTTCTTGAGAATCTCCTACGTGTGGGAGGTCTCTGATTTATGCATAGTCTTTTCATCGTTTACACAAAATTTTAATTTACACCCATTTTTTTTTTTTTTTTTTTTTTTTTTTTTTTTTCACTTATTCAATGTCACAGTTAAATGTTTATAACACAAAAATATGATACATTATGCAAATAATATGTACACTCCTTCTCATATTTATAAGCACACATTATATTTTGAAATAACTAATGTAAAAAAAATTATAAACAAGATTATACTAAGTGCGCATACTATATCTAGTATTCTAAAACCAAAACTGTTATCATTTTTTTAATATAAAACAAAATTAATAAAAAATATAATGCAAAATGTGTTTTTCTCCACGGTTTTAGATGTTCATAATTATAGGGACAATCCAGATTTTTTCGTTTTATTTAACTTACTAGCGGATAAATTACAGTAGACATGCGAATTTGTTACCTACTGGGCTAGATTAATTCATATATAAGCCTTCAATTTTTCTTGGACGGACATTACTGATAAATCTTCGAAAAAAAGAACGTTCAATTAGTGAAGTATGACAAATGTGTTTTTTAAGCGGAAGAATAATTTGAATTCGCCGAATTTCTAATGAAATTCAAAGGTCTAAAATTGCTGAAGGAAATGTGATCAAACGTTGAACTGCTGGATCGATAGGAGAGAGATCTGATACAAAATCAGAGTTGTTTTACAGAGATCGAAGACTCATAATTCCTCTTACTGTTCTACTCATAATGACTGCTGCTGAATTTACTCGTAATTTTTAACGAAAGATTAGGGTCCACATTTATGCATGTTTAAAATAATTAATAATATGTTAAAATGAATAAAAAACCTGTAATAATCAATCAGCATTTAACGGGGGAAAGAACGTCTGTATTAAAGTTGAATAAAGACAATATTAAATGGTAAAATGTTGCATTTTCGGATGAAAAACATTTTATTCTTGATTGACCAAATGGTGTTAACAGTTACTGGCACAATCTGAAGATAGCGAAAGACAGAGCAGATTTTTTAAAGGCAGATATGAATCGGGCATTTTAAAGGTGGATCTATGGTGCACTGGGGAGCTGCTTCTACTGAAGGCAGAATGAATTTAGTAATTTTTTCTATTATTATGAACATAAAGAGAATACCTGCAAATTTTAAACGTGGAATTATCAGATTTTTGTTAGATTTTGGGGGGTAATAATATTTTTTTCAACAAGACTTACATTTTTGCTCTACTTTTAGAGCAATAGGAAATAGTTTGAAGAAAGAAACTTCTGTATTATTGCCATTCCCATGGCCTAGAAGTTGAAAAAACCTTAACTTATGATATTTGAAAGCTGCATGCAAGTGGAAAGCAATTTTAAATAGTTTAAATGTATTAAGAATATTATCTATGCTATATGAAATGGTATTGAAACTGAATATTAAAAAAAAAAAATGTATATATATATATATATATATATACCAGAGAGAGTGTCTGACTGTTTAGCCCTAAAAAGAGACCCCATAAAATATTAATTTAAAGAATAATTGAAAACAATTACTAAAATTCGAGCTGTCCTTATAATTGTGAACACCTGAAAAATCATCTTTTTACCATATTTAAAGTTTCTTAAGATTGAAAAACGATAGAACTTTTTAAATATTGTCTATTAATGAAATTCAAATTTATAAAAAATATATTTGTTTAAATAATAGTGTTCAGTGTTTAGTTAATATAGAAAAACGCGTGTCCTTATAATTATGAGAAGGAGTGTATATATGTATATAATATATGTAATTAAGACTTAAAAAACATTGCAATATACTCAATTCTGAAAACATAAAAAATAATATTGATTCTACAAATAATACTGATACTTAAAATTATATACTAATACTTGATAACACTTGATAGTAATAATTAAAAAGAGAAAAAAAAATACACAATAACTTCTCTAATATGCTTTTGATAAGTACATACTTCAAATTACTGTAATGATACAAAACACTAAAAATCTTTACCCAAAAAGACTATATTTATGGGTGCAGAGACCCGTTAAACTCTGTGAGGGCTTCTCAACCAAAAAAGGAATTTCTGTAAAAGGTAAAAAGTGGTTATTTGACAAGTCTCATCAGAGAAGGGAGCACACTTGTTGCCTCCTGCTCTTCGGGGGTCTCCAATCAGGTGAAGTCCAGAAGAACATGAGTAAACAAGGGCCTAAAAGAAAAAGTGGTAAGGAGCGGAGGATCCTCATTTCATAAATTCGTCTACTAATATTTGTAAATAAATTAATATTTGTAAAAATAAAAAGAGTTAAGGGCTTGCTAGTGTCACTGAGCCAAAGAATGGGAGCTATATCTCCTGACATCCCTCCGAATTCTCTGACTCAGTTAGGATCCTCATTCAACGCGTATTGGAAAGATAAAAAAGCAAAAAAAAAAAAAAAAAAAAAAAAAAGAATAAATATATATATATATATATATTCAGGGTGACTCCTGACTGATAAAGGGGTTATTCATGACATAGTTTAAAGTTTTGAGGATTATTATAATGTCTTAGTTTAGATGAATGCACAATTTCAGACTGTCTTTTAAAATGAGTGTTTGGTCTATCAATTTCAAAATTCACCTCAGATAACTATTTTAAAATGATATAAGGTCCTGAATATGGAGCAGTTAATTTTCGTGTATTAGGATATTGAAATTCTTTATATAATACTTCATCACCTTTAAATTTAGCAGGAAGAAATCGAGCGTCATATCTTACTTTATTTTTATTATGATATTCAATTGTATGTTCTTTTGCCAATTTTCTCGCTTCATCAACCTTTGAATAATAATTATTATTAAGAATTAAAGGGTCATAGGGTAAATTTCGAAACAATATGTAACTAGGTGAACAGAATGAGGGGTAGCATTATACTGCCTAGTATAATAGCTCCTTTAGTAATTCTGTCCACCTCCTCTAGTAATTTTGTCCAAGGTACTTTAGATGAAGCAGAATTCACTTTACACTTTAATCTAGTTACGATAGTTTGGTTGAGACGTTCAATTTTTCCGTTTGTCTCCGGATGATGACTGCTAGTTAAAATGTGTTTAACACTGGAACTACGCAAGAACTTTTTAAAACGGTATGAAGTAAAGGCAGCATTTCTATCAGTTAGTAATTTTTCAGGTACTTGAATTTGGAAAATCTGTTTTAAAAAGTTGGTATAAGCTTCAGTTGTCACACTTTTGGAAGGAAAACCCCACACATAACGTATTGTATAATCGGCGACCAAATGCAGGTATTTTGTAGTCGAGTTGTAATAATTAAATCCACCAACAGTGTCTAACGACAAACATTCAAATGGTTTATCTGTTGGAGGTACCTGCTGCAATCAGCCAAATCTTTTTTGTTTAGATTTTTTATTTACTTGGCAGGTATGGCAGTGTTTAACAAAATTTTCTATATCTTTATTTATGAAAGGCCAATAATATTGTGGAGTGATTAAATTGATCATTTTTTGAATTCCTGGGTGGCCGAATTGTGTGTGAGCTTTATTTAATAATGTTGATCTTAGTGACATAGGAACGATAATCTTATACAAACTTTTCTTTTTCGTTACTATGAGATCATTTACTTCAGCATATTTTTTACTATTGACTATTGTATTTTCTTCTTTTTGCAAACGTTTCAGATTATTCAAGTCAAGGAGATGTATATGGTGAGAAATATTTTGTATTACAGGTAATATAAACAATATATCGACTTCTACATTAGTGGTTCCTTTCTGATATTTTATTTCATAGTCAAACATACTAAGTTTAAGTGACCAGCGGAAAAGATGTCCTCAAAGCTTTTTAACAATTTTAAGCCAAGTTAATGCCGCATGATCAGTATGAATGACAAATTTTTGATCATGTAAATAATGATAAAATTTATTTAAAGAATCTATGATGGCAAGACATTCTAATTCAGTTATGACCTAATTTTTTTCATAGTCTTTTAAATTTCGCGAATGGTAAGCTATTGGGTGTAATTTTCCTTTCTCATCTGGCTGTTTGATTACACATCCAACTCCGTGATTTGAAGCATCTACAAATAAATGGCAAAGCTTCTTGGGATCATGCAAATTTAAAATAGTTTTTTTCAATTAAGGCATTTTTCAATATTTGAAATGAATTTTCTCATTTATCATCCCATACATAGAGAAGATTTTTCTTGAGCAAATTAAGTAAGGGATAACGAATTTTAGCATAATCGGATATAAATTTATTATAGACATTTTATATAGACAGAAACCTCTGTAACTCTTTAACATTAGTAGGACGCTTTAATTTTTTAATAGTTTCAACATTTGTATTATCTGGTGTCATAGTGCCATTAGAAACTTCATAACCTAAGAAATTTATTTTAGATTTTACAAAATTACATTTAGATAATTTCAACTTTAAATTTTCATTGACACAAATTTGAAATGTGGTTTCTAAATGCTTTAAAAGTTCTGTGTTCTTCAGTTTCAGAAAAAATGATAATGTCATCCAAACAATTACAAGCAAAATCAATTTTACACTTACGTAAAATTCTTCTTATAGTGCGATTAAATATTGCAGGTGCATTTTTTAGTCCGAAGGGTAAAACGAGCCATTCATACAATCCAAAATTGGTGGCAAATGCTAATTTTTCTGTATCTTTTGGGTGGATAGGTATATGACAATATCCACTGGCTAAATCCAATGTGGAAAAAAATTTTGCCTGAGCCAATTTATCTAAGAGAGTATCAATTCTGGGTAATGGTTCTGCGTCCGTTTTAGTTATAGAATTTAGCTTACGAAAGTCGATCAGAGTCGTGTCTTCTTCCCCTCTTCACGTTTATACACTAATGTTACAGGGGAAGAATACGGAAAATGACTCACTTTGATGATTTTAGATTGTAATAAATTTTTTGTTTGATTTTTAATTTAAGTTTCCTCTTTAGGAGAGGTGCGGTATGCTCTAAGGGAAACAGGTAAGTCTTATGTTAGGTGAATTCTTTGCGGTTCCATTTTGATACGACCGACATCATATTTTAAGTTTGCGAAAATTTTCTCATATCTATTTAATAAGGTAGATAAATCATTATTATTTTCAAATGAGAATACTGTAGGTCTGAACGAGTCTTGTACAACACACAGTGACTGGTGCACCTGGGTTCTCAGTGGGTGTATTTACTCTGAAATTAGTACCTACTTTATGTTCAAAAATATGCAAAGATTGATAATGATGATTCACCTGTTTTGTTAATGGGATATTTTAACCATTTTGAGTTACTAAAAAATTTACTAAATTAAGATTCAATTTAAATAATGCACAGTGAGGTAAACCAATAAGAAGATATGGTAACTTATTAAAAATAACATAAAGTTCAATATTTTTACTAATGTTACCAATCCTTAACGAGAATTCACAATTTTCTTTAATTTGAAATATTCCACGAGTTTGTCTAGCCCTTATTGGTTCATCAATGGGAGCCTTCTTTAATTTTAACTTCTTTACTACTAAAGTACATGAAATAATAGAAATTGAATTTCCTTATCGAGAAGACAAGACAGTGGTTTGTTAGGGAGAGTACCCGAGTTAGCTGATTGACGTGTTTTTCGCGATCTCTGATGTTTTTGTGTTATGTGTCCGGACGCTAGTAATTGTCAACAGCTACCTGATGTACCCTCACTGGTCATTTCCTGGCTGACCATCCAAATCATCCATTTAGGCTTTTGTGACTTGTGAGACAAGATTTATTGAATACCAGGTCCCTGTAAATGCTTTTGTTGAACTTTTTCTGCATTAGTCCCAAATCTTCAAGAACTGTCGGAAATGAAACTATCATTTTTATGTAATGCTTCAACAATTCTAGCTGCTGTGGAGAAAGGAAGCTTTTTGTATCAATTGTAGTTTGTGAATACTTATTCAGTTTCACCTTACAGTACACTTTCAAAATACCTCCAAGATCTTCGTAGTGGTAGCAATAAATATGTGAGTTTCACAAAATATTTGAAAAATCTGTTGTCATTGGGGAAAAACTTTTTGAAACAGTGACTGAAGGACAAAGGCAAGCAGTTAAACAAAACAATACAAAGAGACAACTCTCCACATAATTCTCTAGAAGAGTCCTGTGGAAGATTGGTCTTCATACAAGATATAGATCTGTTAATTGTAAATTTCGAATGCTGATTCAACCGCAGTAAAGAATTTTGGTCTGCTATTAAGGTGTTTAAAAAAAAAAGTACTTAAAACTACATAGATAAGTTAGTATGACTGAAGATTCATTATGAAAATGAGGTTTCAAGCATCAAGTGTGAAGCATCAAGTGTTGTGTGAAACTTTAATATCAGAATACATTATAGTGCTAAAAATAGAATTCTTCAGACAGATGTGTTTTGCTTCCACACTTACAGATAATTTAGATGCTTGCAACCAAACATTTTACCCAAATCTATGCTATTTACTGTGTGTGCTAGCATCGTTGTTAACTTGAAGGCTGAAAATTCTTTTTCAATTCTCAAAAGAATAAAATATTTTTTGAGAAACAAAATGAGTAGCGAACGATTGTTAAGAATGGCACTAGTGTCTATACATTATCCTGTGCCGTCCAACAGAAGATGTGTTAGATGAAATGACAAAGGAAAATAAAAGAAAGCTGTTATTTAAAAAAATTCCTGACTTACAGAGAAAAACTATTCTGTCCTAATATAATCAGTAAAATAATCAAAGAAAACTTGTTAAAACTAGTTGGCATAGGTGGACACTGCTCAGTTCCCCATCATATTTATGTTCTCAGAAATGTCTAGTGCGAGACATATTATAATCATGTTAAAAGAAATGAATTTGACCAAAGCTTGATACAGTGACAGAATGAAATCACCGCCTAATAGGCTATCCACCGTTCACTTCGATATATTTATCTTATTCTAATCTATTAATTTATTTTATCGGGGTCAATTCCGTTGTTTAGTTTTCATGCTATATTTCCAATGCAATAATCCTCAAAATTCATATTTATATGAAAAATTTACAATTTCGCTATGTTGATAAAATCGTAAATTACGAAATTTTCCTATTAGAATATTTGTATTCAATCATGTTCAAACAAATATCATAAACGTAATTTTGAAGTTGTCTAATGTATTTAGGATCCTCAAAATGGAAGTTGATGCTCAATTTTGCCTTATTCTGACATGTTAAGTAAATCGTAAATTCCAAATAACTTACGAATTTTTTAAATTGGAAAAATCATAGCCTATGATATTCATGCCAGTATCCTTAATAATATTTCAAAAGTGGTTTGACATCTTTACGATGAAAATATCCCTCAAGATTGACGTTTATGTGAAATTTTGCTCTATTTTGCCATGTTAAGAAATTCATAAATTTCCAATAACTTGCGAAATCTTTATATTGGAAAATTCATAGTCATTAATATTCATGCCAGTGTCCTAAATAATATTTCAAAAATAGTCTGACATCTTTACGATGAAAATATCTCTCAAAATTGACGTTTATGTGATATTTTACCCTATACTGCCATGTTAAGAAATTCGTGAATTTCCAATAACTTGCGAAAATTTCAAAGTAGCATATTTATAGTTACTGATGTTCATTCCGGCATCAAAACTGATATTTTAAAACTGGTCTGACATTTTTACAGTAAAAAGTTTCCATTTAATGCACGTTTAAGTGAATTTTTGTCCTATTCTCCCATGTTAAGAAAATCGTAAATTTCTAATAACTTATGAAGTTTTTAATTTCGAATGTTGCAAATGAATAGGGTTCTTGCCAGTGTCGAAAGTAATATTTTAAAACTTATCTGACCTCTCTGCGATAATTTGTTCTTGAGATATCGTGTACACAGACTAACAAACTAACGGACTAACCCACTAACAGACACCCTACAGACAGACACCATAGAAATTTTGTCATTTTCGGATTCCTCACACCTGAAAACGTGTAGAAAAGTCAAAAAACCGAAGTCGAAAATTTTCACGATTACCTAAGTTCCCCATACCTATAGTATGATGGGGAACTAAAAAAAAAGGGGGGGGGTTATTTAGGAAAATAATTCACAAATGAAGCAGAAATTTAACCATATTTTTTATTAAAAAATTCTTAAAATTGAATAAATATCATTAAAATTAGAAACAGTTCTTAGGTTTGTTTAGGTGTTCAATAAAACTGATGTTTATATCTAGATGGTTCTCTTCTCCAATAGCTTGAATACCAAAAAAATGTACTTTTTTTTTCTCCCCACAATAACAATTTTCTCTAAATCCACTGCACTGCAGAAAGTTTTGTTGGTTCTAAACCTTGCACAACAGTTCTTTAAAAAATGCCCATCGCAGAGTATAACTCCTTTATTGAGTAGTATTATTCGATAGTGATAGATGCCACTTTTGAAAACAACCTGTACTTGCTGAACTTCCTGTTATTGCCAATAGCAGTTTCAGAACAGAAGTGTAGCTGTAGGGTAATAAGTTTTTAATTGAAACTTACACATTTTAACTAAAATTATTTGAGTGATTATTATTTTGTAATATTTTGATTAAGTATTCAAATTAATTTAACCCGTTAGTAGTCGCTAGTTGGTCGATTTGCCGCCCATCCTTCAGTTTTTCCAGATTTTTTTATTCAATAGCCACCAAAAATTTTTAGAAGTGGCATTTGATATACATAAAACGCGAATAAAATCGATTTAACGTCGATCACATCACTTCTTAAAATTATTGGTGACAGTTAAATAAAAAGTTCGCAATCTGTAATAGGTGGCGCTGTCGATAACGACTACTAACGGGTTAATTGCAACAGAGAAGTAGGGATATTGATGTGTGCTATATACATATTGAGTTCATTCATAAATATACAATTATGAATCGTATCAATTCATATATACCTATTTTATGTGAATTTGAAATTTTCAAGTTGCTGGCATATATGGAAACAAGATGGCAGATCATGTTGACCAACAAACATATCAAAAGCATTTCTAAGCTAAGTCTACTCACAAATTTGGTTTGAATTAATTCAGTATTTCAAAAGTTAGTGTGATGGCAAATTTTCAAATGGCGGCCTGATTTCAAGAGGTCGCAACTTGGAAACAAAATGGCAGAGCAAGTTGCTCAGTGAATTAATACAAGATATTTGTAAGATATATCCTCTATCCAACTTTGGTTCGAATAAGTTCAGTATCTAAAAAAATATTGTAATAAAATTTCAAGTGGCCGCAACTTGGAAACAAAATGGTGGAGCAATTTGTCCAGCAAAATCATTTCAGATATTTGAATGATTTTTCTGACTTTTGAAATACTTAATCAATTTGAACCAAAGTTCACTGCCCAACTTTGATTTGAATTAGTTTAATATCTCAAAGTTATCATGACAGCAAACTTTCAAGATACTGCATCTTGGAAACAAAATAGTGGAACATGTTGCCCAGTGAACTCATCTAAGATATTTGTATGATAAATTCACTATCTAACTTTGGTTCAAATTGATTCAGTATTTCAAAAGTTATCATGATGACAAATTTTCAAGTGGTAGACTGATTTCATGTGGCTTCCCCCCAATTTTAGGTATCAAATAAAGTTCCTTAATAAACTTGGTTGAGACCCTTATATGGTCATGCACATATCAAAATTCAAGCAAATCTGGTTCTAAATATACTTTTTACTTTAAATAGGTTTTTTAATGCATGTTAAACAATTATAATTAATTAGAAAACCTTTTTAAAGCTGCATACATTTATTTATGGAGACGAAGAGGCAGCTTTCGCTGGCAAATCTGCCGCGTTGTCAGCAACCTCTGTTGTGGCTAGCGGTGACACACAGGGCGGGTTCAGGCTCTCGACCGATCCAGGATCGATCCAATTGGTCGTGGAACAATGCGTCCAGTCTCATCGACCGGTCTGGATCAAAGTCGTCCAGTGCAATGTGTTCCATGGAACGGTCGTGGATCAAATCGCCCAAGAAATTTTTCCGAGTCATTTGATCCATTTACAAATCCATTGCTATGATTGGACGTTGGTTATTGCTCTGGTTACGCCATCTATCGGTCTTTACAAACGCTAATATGCATACAAGCATTTTATTTGGTAAATAACTGTATAATTGTTTTAGAATTATAAATATATACATGCAATGGATTGAAATATACAATAATGCAAATTAAAATTCATCGAATATTATTTAAATAAAATAAAATAAAATTTTAAAATGCTCTCTGCCAACAATTTATCGATCAGTTAATTTTTATGAAACATTTTTATGTTTGAATACTAAATATTTGCATTAAATTTCAACATTTAAATATAAAAATAATTAACAATATTTAAAAATCAATATTTAATTTGTATTTAAATAATAATAATATTAATAAGAAATCATAAATATATTAAACATTTAAAATATTATTGATTCAAATCAGAATTAATTGAATTTAACAAACCAATTTAGTGAAGATTTGAATCAAATGAATGATAATTTAAAAAACTGTTATAATTTTTTTTTTTTTTTCAATCATTGATTTAAATTTAAATTTTATAATTTTTTGCAATGTGTAATAGTTTTGTATTTCTTACCTTAGATCATAATAAAATTCAAACCTACTTCTTATTTACATCGAATATTTGAATGCTAAATATTTGTTTTAAATTTCAGCATTCCAACTTAAAAATATTTAACAAAAATTAGCTTGATAATAAATCAATAAAATAAAACTTATAATTGTTTACAGTATATCATTAAATTACAATAATACATAATTGAGGGAAGTAATTAAAAAAAATTTTTGCTGAAAAAATTTCTAAAATTAAAATTTTATTGTTATTATTTTTTTATTTAAATAATTTTCAAAAAAGAATTATATAATTAATATTATTGTATTTCAGTGTATATGTACCCAACTATGCAGAATAATAATTTAAAAAAAATATATAATATGCATCTATCTTTTTTTTATTATTCATAGTTAAATTACATTTTTAAATAATGAATTAAATTTTTCTTTAATTAATTTAACTTTATGATATTCTATAGCTAATTTCAAACTAAGCCTACAGAGGGCAGCACTGATTTTGATCCAATGAAAGGATCGGAATCGTCCAGCCTCTGCTTTCGACCGGTCGTGGATCAAATGACTCAGGGCCCAGTTGGATCGGTCGAAGTGTTCCAGAGTAAGGACATGGCTCCCTGCGATTCAGTAGAATAGCGGCTGTTCAGACGCGAACTTGAACAATAGAAACACCGTACAAGGCATAGTTACTATCCTCTACGCTTGGTGCGCTAGTTACACGTCTCGTCTCGTAGTTAGGATATGTACTTACTTGCGCAAGAAACTTTTTGACCATTTAACGAATTATTTTTATTAAAACTATCTTTTAATGCACAAAACTGTTTGTTGCAAATGCAGAATGTTTAAGAAGATTATTTGTGGATAAATAATTATTTATTTCTGCATTTATTCTTGAAAGTTCAGCTATTTAAAAAATTTCTGCTAAAAATGTTTTAACAAATTTAAAATAAACAAATAATAATAATAACATAGATCTTGTATGTGTATATATACAGTCGGTAACAAAAGTCTCCGAACACTAGCAAAAATTCCTATGTAAAAAAAGTACAGTTAATACAGTTTTGTTAAATAAATCCTTGTCGAACGCTGTTCTTAGTCAGTCTAAAAACGGGATTCGACAAGGATTTATTTAACAAAACTGTATTAAGTGTGCTTTTTTATATAGGAATTTTTGCTAGTGTTCGGAGACTTTTGTTACCGACTGTATATATATATATATATATATATATATATATATAAAGTCACTTATTATAAACATAAAAATCTGTATGAAATAAGCTAAATAATAATAGTAAAGATAAGAGGAAACTGTATGTAAGGAATATTGAATAATTGTGCTTAAAAAACAAATCCATATTCGAAATCATTTTAAGTATGTATTACATTAGCATCTAAAATATTTTTTATTTATTTTATTTTATTTTTTTAATAATATCTAAATTTTTTAAGCACAGTAAAAATTTTTCTTTATGTTTTTTTTTTTTTTTTTTTTTTTTTTTTTTAAGTAATTGTCTTAGATACTTTTATTATACATATGCAATGAAACTCATTAGTAATTATTATAGTGACATTTCTTGAAAATTATTCCAAAAATAAATAAATAAATGTTTAAAAATAGTTTGGGAAAAGAAGTTCTTATGCTCCCTGCTAATTAATTCTTAATCCCCCCCCCTTATCTTTTTGCTCCACTTGTGGGCGAAAGGTTCTCTAAGCTGGTAGAGGGGAGATGCTGGGTTCAAAGCCATGTTGCGATCGTTAATCCAGCCATTCTGATTTATTCGCAATCTTTTCCAATACTTGGTTAAATGCGGGATAGAAAAAAAAAAAATATATTTACATTATCCCTAGTAGCAAAACATTTGATATTTAATAATATCTACTTCTTGTACTCACACCAAAAAGTTCCTTTAATTTTATTATTATTATTATTTTGCTTTTTAATTGCCGTTTTACACACACATATATATAATCATTATACATATGCAGTGAAATATAGTAATTAGATAAAGTATTTAAATGCTATTGTGTTCACTCAGACACATACACATACCTTTATAAAAACAGAGAAATGAATTCATGAGACCACAAAACGTATAAATATACCAAAAACCCACAGTGGATTATTATTTTTTCATGGATACAATATTTACTTTATATATACTCGGGGAAAGGATAACTTGACAGTGTGTATTAGCCTGTAGAAATTATACATCCGCGAAAGAAAATAGTTCTTTACTATATTTAAGTGTAATAAACTTTTTCTCGATTTTTTTTTATTCTGGTAAACTGAAAAAAGATTAACTATTTAAACTAAACATATTTATGTTAACGCATGGAATTTTTTGTAATAGATAAGCATAAAATTTATATCAATGTATTGTTTCGCGAAGAAAGTCTGTTGGCGAAATATTGGCTGAAGAGGGAATACCGGAAGCAACCTTTTAACCCCTATTGTGAGTGCGAAACAGTTTGGTGGGGCTAATAGATTACTTTATTTTCGAAAATTTGAAGATAATTAATGCACAGTCCGCTTCTTTAATTTCACAACTGTTAAAAATAGAGTAAAAATTTTGACGGATTTAAACTTTTGGGAAATTTTCACACCAGATTCACACCAAATATGTCAATGAAATATTCAAGCTAACAGGAATAAGGAAAAATATTTTTCGACAAATACTTTTTCTTTTTCGTTATTATTATTACATTGATAATATAATTTGAATTCGTTTACGCATTGTTATATAAAATATTTTTATTTCCAATACAAACAACTAATAGTGTTTACATTAATTTATACTATGCACTATATACTAAAGATTTTACTTTCTTTTTTTTTTTTTTCTGGAACAGAACAATAAAAGAAAAACATAATTATCTTTAATAATAATAATAATAATTATCATATATATATATATATATATATATATATCAGACTTATATATGTAAAATTTATATATAAATGGGAGACAGATCAATTATTTAAAGCCGAAATTACATAATTAGAAAGCATTACATTGTAAAACAAATTTTATTTTAATGGATATTTACTTAAAGAAAATTAATTGGGAAATAAATACTGTTTGAGACTTTATAACAAATTGATCGATACCTTGGAGAGGAATTACAAAATTTTAAAGATATGTAGATCAATTATGTAGGATTTTCTATATTGCAGTTTAAAATATTTACTTTTAAAGATATCATTATAAAAAATTTTGATTAGAAAAAGCTTACATTGAATAGAATTATTACTTATAATTCTGTAGATTTAGTTGGTAAAATAATTTCATCAAGTGAATAAAAACTATATTATTTAAGAAAAATAATAAATTAAATTAATTTAAATTAAATTAAAAATAAATAAATAAATAAAGGCTGATAGTGGTCAAGTGAATTGAAATGAAATTTAAATTCTGTCCTACACATAGTATAATTTTGTGAAAGTGGCCTATTTATTTATTGCGTATGCATGAAAATGTACTCCTGACACTGCCTGCTTTAATCAAGGTAGTCTACCGCAAAATTTTAACGACACAATTATTATTATTATTATTGGCTCTTGAAAGAAATAGTTCTCTCGTCCTTATAAATCTATCTTTTGAGATTTGAATTTAGAGCCAAGAGCCTCCTAAATTCATAAAAATGCCTCGAAGTTCTTCCAAAAGCTACACAAAAGTCAAAAACTTATTTTTAGATATCTAAAATAATTCCAAATGGCTACAAAATTGGTATTCATTCAATTGCTAATTTTTTCAGTATCAAGTATGACGGAATTTTGACTCATTTTCTGCAATTGCTCTACATAATTTACTACAATAGTTATTTTTCGATTTAAATATACAAATAACCTTAAAAAAATGGGAGGGGGTTCTTAACTTTGTTTATAGATTGTAGCCCTTTGAAACGGTTACTATATAAATTTCTGAAAATTTCTGTCGAACATTATCTCTCAATTTTACCTTTAATATTTTTTTAACTGTGCCAAAGGGAAGACAAAATCACAAAATAAAAAGATAAATCGTTTTTATTTAGTCTATGCTGTTGGAAAGAAATAGTCCTCAATAAAAGTGTGGAAACATTGTTTCTGAAAATTTTAAGATTGCTTTTAAATTTAATATCACACATTAATATCAAAGCATGCTTATCCATTCAATATATCAAAATAAATTGAAAAATGCGTGAAATGACATGCTTTCATTCCTATTCCAAAGAATCGAATAACGTAACATTTCCCTCTTTCTCATCTATAAAAATCTCATTCCAACCTCCTAAAAATGCTATGAAAATAAATGTTTCAACTCAGTTTTTAAAAATAGCAGTCGCAAAGGTGTGTGTTTATCAGTATTAAATAAATACATCAAGACAAATCATATTTACAAGTAAATTAAAATTCGCTTCCCTTTCATATAAATTGTGAGTTTCTTAATTTTATTCAGAAATAAATATATAAAAATTCTCATATTCACATTTAGCATAAAAAATCGGGATACAGACAAAATGAATGTATAAACAAATTGTAAACAGAGATTGCCTCTGCATATGAAAATTCACTATATTTATTTATTTATTTTAAATTAATATTTTTTAAATATTTTCATAAAAGCTTTAAACTATTTCCACTTTCTCATTTTTTTACTGCTTTTAACATTTACTGATTAACCGGTAAATAATAATGCAAATTGAAAATCTATTACGTTTTGTTCATTTAGAACTTTTTGTTCATTTTCTCCACAGAAGATACTGCCACTTAAAAATCACAGTTTAAATCTTATGATAAAATAATTTTTCTGCCAAAATATATTCGAAATATTTTAAAAGTATATTTTTAAATTATAAATATATATATATATATATATATATATAATCGGTTTCTCTTTAAAGAAAACAAAGGCAAAAAATGTACATACAGATAATATTTTATTTAATTTTTTCCTTTTTCAAAATATTTAAGTATTAACCTTTTTGTTTTTCTTTTTCTCTCAAGGTAAAATGTAGTATATTACATAATTTGCAGTAATATGGATTTACAATAAATTGTAAGTAATGAATTTAGTGTAAATTCATTTCTAAAGAAACTAAAAAATATACTCTGAAAAAATATTTTTACTTTAATCGAAAAAAAGAAAAAGAAAAAACTTTCCGAAATCATCGCTAAATCACCCGATATCGCAACCCAATTACCGCCAAGTGCGTAAACAGGTCTCTGTAGCCTTTGCAATGCTGACAAGTTATGTAACAGTACAAACTATTTTAAAAAACTATTTTTACGAAGAATGCAGATAATTTTAATTTCAAAGAAGTATACCATTAATTGCCAAGAAAGTTAATTTGGTGCCGACATCTGCAGAAATGTTAAATATATATACATACACACACACATATATATATATATATATAAATTTGTTTTAAATCATCACAGATTCTATGGTTCAATAATTACATTTTAAAGATATTGATAAGTTCATTTAAAAGATACCCATATTATCCCATATTTACACCACTGGGGTTACTTCCCCTTTCCCCTCAAGGTCGTGGGGAGCAATGTCCCTCCATATATAATCCCCCCCCCCCTTTTTGATAGTCACTATTACCACATTATGCATACATATATATATGTATATATATATGTACACTCCTTCTCATAATTATAAGGACACCCGTTTTCCTATAATATCTAAACACTATTATTTAAACAAATATATTTTTAATTAATTTGAATTTCATTAATAGACTATATTTAAAAAGTTTTATCGTTTTTCTATCTTTAAAAACTTTAAATATGGTAAAAAGATGATTTTTCAGGTGTTCACAATTATAAGGACAGCTCGAATTTTAGTAATTTTTTTCAGTTATTCTTTTAATTAATATTTTATGGGATCTCTTTTTAGGGCTAAACAGTCAGACATTCTCTCTGGTATATATATATATATATATGTATATATATATATATATAAACATTTTTTTTTTTTTTAATATTCAGTTTCAATACCATTTTGTGTAGCATATATGATATTCTTACTACATTTAAACTATTTAAAATTGCTTTCCACTTGCATGCACTTTTCTAATATCATAAGTTAAGGTTTTTTCAACTTTTAGGCCATGGGAAAGACAATAATACAGAAGTTTCTTTCTTCAAACTATTTCCTATTGCTCTAAAAGTAGAGTAAAAATGTAAGTGTTGTTGAAAGAAAATATTGTTACCCCCCAAAATCTAGCAAAAATCTGATAATTCCACGTTTAAAATTTGCGGATATTCTCTTGATGTTCATAATAATAGAAAAAATTACTAAATTCATTCTGCCTTCAGTAGAAGCAGTTCCCCAGATCACCATAGATCCACCTTTAAAATGCCCGATTCATATCTGCCTTTAAAAAATCTGCTCTGTCTTTCGCTATCTTCAGACCGTGCCAATAACTGTTAAAACCATTTGGTTAATCAAGAATAAAATGTTTTTCATCCGAAAATGCAACATTTTACCATTTAATATTGTCTTTATTCAACTTTAACACGGACGTTCTTTCCCCCGTTAAATGCTGATTGATTATTACAGGTTTTTTATTTATTTTAACATATTGTTAATTATTTTAAACATGCATAAATGTGAACCCTAACCTTTCGTTAAAAATTACGAGCAAATTCGGCAGCAGTCATTATGAGTAGAACAGTAAGAGGAATTATGAGTCTTCGATCTCTGTAAAACAACTCTGATTTTGCATCAGATCTCTCTCCTATCGAACCAGCAGTTCAACGTTTAATCACATTTCCTTCAGCAATTTTAGACCTTCGAATTTCATTAGAAATTCGGCGGATTGAAATTATCCTTCCACTTAAAAAACACATTTATCATACTTCACTACTTGAACGTTCTTTTTTTCGAGGAATTATCAGTAATGTCCGTCCAAGAAAAATTGAAGGCTTATATATGAATTAATCTAGCCCAGTAGTTAACAAATTTGCATGTCAACTGTAGTTTATCCGCTAGTAATTTAAATAAAACGAAAAAATCTGGATTGTCCCTATAATTATGAACATATAATTATGTGGAGAAAAACACATTTTGCATTATTTTTTATTAATTTTGTTTCATATTAAAAAAAATATAGCAATTTGGTTTTTAGAATACTAGATATATTAAGTGCACTTAGTATAATCTTGTTCACAATTATTTTTACATTAGTTATTTCAAAATATAAAGTGTCCTTATAAATATGAGAAGGAGTGTATAAGAAAAATCTTTTCAAACATTTCACTTGGAAGGAAAAAGAAAACTATAAATAATTTTTTTCAAAATCCAAAAATGAAAGCAAATATTATATCAGTACTTCATCAGAGGCAGAGACTGAGTAATGTATGGAAATAATAGGTGAATTTCTGTATCTTTAAGAATAAAGCAAAATAATATTTAAGATCATCCAACCGATTCGTCTTAACTAGAGCCCTTATAATCGCCTAAACTAGAGCCCCTGTTATAGGTGCCTTAGCCTAAACTAATTGTAATAAAAGAAACACGAAAGTAAGATAAATTTAATATATATATCAAATGGAAGGCAAAGAACAACTAGAAGAAAAATACTTACTTAATTGAAAAATATTTATTAATTATAATTACTTATGTATAGAAAAAATTATAATGGTAAGCATTTAACAAGTGAAGTTTAACAAACTAGTAATTGACATGTAAGTTGAAGTATTTTTACAATTCATTTAAAAAAAAAAAAAAAAAACTAATTAATTAATAAAGAAATATAAAATTAATAATTTATGTTTTTAAAACTAAATTTTTTAATGATAATCCAAATTAAACATGAAGATAATTAAACCTGCTTTATATTTAAATTTAATTAATAACAATATATATAAACACTATTAAATTCTCATTGAAAAGTTAAAAGCAAAAAATATTTCCCATCATGTAATTTATATGAAATTTTGTCCCATACTGCTGTATTATAAATTAGGGGGGGAAAAGGGGATGACAGCGCCACCAGGTCTCTGCAGCCTTTGCAATGCTGTCAAGATATGCGTTCCCCGAGTATAGTTAACTATTACTATTATCAACGAGACCTTTCGAAAGATACCCATCTTGAAAATTTGGAAAAATTAATAATTTTTTATTGATGGGTTATGTAGAAAGAATGCAGTTTTGGCTGTGAACAGGCAACCTGAGCAAGGAATTCACTCAGAGTCTCAAAAAATATTATGCAAATGGCGATTAGCAGTGGTTTACCACAAACCCTAGAAGACCTCTAGTGCTTGCATGATGAAAAAAGCTCTCTACTTTGTGTTCTAGAAATTCTGGATTTTAATTGATTGATTGTCTTATTGGCAATCCATAATTTTGAGTAGGTTAAACTATTTTTTAGCTTTTCATATATATTAATAAACTTTCATTTCAATTTTATTATTCACGTGTAAAAAATATATATGTTCTTTAAATGTCAAAAAAATAAAATAAGCATGTGAACTTTTTTAGCATCAGTTTTACATTCTTTATTTAATAACTTTTAAGCTAATTAACCGATTGAAAAAAAAAAAAAAAAAAAAAAAAAAAATGGCATTAGCCAAATTTTGTCCTGATTAATAAGTAAACCAATTTTCATGAAATAAGTTGAACAGTGTAGATTTGCATAACAAACTAAGGAATGCAGACAGATTTACAGTTTTAAATACATAGGTAACAGGGATGTAGCTAGGCTCTAAGAAGAGAAGTCCAGATGTTTTGGGATCTAAATCTTTCAAGAATCTAAGTGACTCACATGGCCATGAATCGCGTGCAGGTTTGAATTAGTTATAGCACCACATTTCGAAAGAGGGAGTGAAGGCAGAGAGAAGACAGCACTCTGGCGAGTCCAGCCTCTGGAATAGAGCCCCTATAATGCAGGCCGACCTATCATCCTCCATATATGACCCCAATTGAAGTCACGCTTTTCGACTGACGAGTTCATTGCTTTGTTGGCGGTTTTGAATCTAAGTTTTTTTTTTCTAACAATTCAGCGCGGTATTTAAAAACGAAAGCGAAGTACAACGCATATTGTTGCTTTGTTTATTCAAAACTGCATTTGATCAGATTTCTGCAGTAGAGAAGACAGTCGCGGATTTAGGGGGGGGGGCTGAAGCCCCTTCGAAAAGCACTAACATTCCCAATTAGATGTTACAATCTAAATTTTTCATTGATCTGGAATACTGGAATAACATCTTGAAAACTCTTAGCCCCCCCCCCCCCCCCCCAAAAAAAAAAAAAGTTAAGTTCTGGATCCGCCACTGAGAAAAGAGCTTTTCTTGTTTGATATGAGAAACGTTAAATTTTGCTTTGGTTTATTTAATTGTTAGATTAAAAAAAAAAAATTCATTCTTATAATGATTTTATATATACATACATTTTAATTATTATTTATTTATTTATTCTGACTGTGATAATACTGAGTAATGTAATAAATATTTTTAAAGGCACTTTCATTAGTATAGACGCAGAAAAAAAAAAAAAGAAAAAAGAAAACTTATTAAATAATCCTTTTTTTATATATTTTTCATGAATTACAAAAATAGTATCATAAAAACAAAGAAATTATTACTTTCTTATAGATAAATAAATCAAAAGAAAGTATTGGATTTGTAAAAATTTGCGATCGCCGGTTTTCGACGGATTGACACGTTTTCAGATGTCATAAAAACAATTTCACCATTTTTAGAAAATGTCTAGGTGTTTGTTTTTGCGCGTATGTATATCAAAAACAATGTGAGCGCTCTATACATGAACCAATGGCCGAAACTTTACCAAACATGTCAATTCGTCGGACCTTGACTTGAATTGGTACTGATTACATTTTGGTAACCATCACTCAACTGTTTATGCACTTGGCGTTAATTGGGTTGCGATATCGGGCGATTTAGCGATGATTTCGAAAGTTTTTTTCTTTTTTTCGATTAAAGTAAAAATATTTTTTCAGAGTATATTTTTTAGTCTCTTTAGAAATGAAATTACACTAAATTCATTACTTACAATTTATTGTAAATCCATATTACTGCAAATTATGTAATATACTACATTTTACCTTGAGAGAAAAACAAAAAACAAAAAGATTAATACTTAAATATTTTGAAAAAGGAAAAAATTAAATAAAATATTATCTGTATGTACATTTTTTGTCTTTGTTTTCTTTAAAGAGAAACTGATTATATATATATATATATATATATATATATATTTATAATTTAAAAATATAGAGCGTGTTCAGTAGAGCGCCCGAGATGGATCAATGCGACCGGGCGATGACGTCACTGATCCTGGACCGGTCTTGGATCGGGCCAGGAATCTACTGAACGCTTTGGAACAATTCTGACGCGATAGGAGCAGCGCCATCTATCTAATTTGACCTGTATTAGCAAGTTATCTATTGTATTTCTGCTGTTTATTTTGTCTGGACTTTTAATACGTAATTCCATAAAATGCTAAACTATATTACGTTTTTTCTTAAAAAAAAAAAAAGAAAGAAAGATTTTTTATGTAATAACAGTTTTACTTCTTTCTTATTAATTATTTAGAATTCTGTACTCTGCTAACAAAAAATAAGAAGCTATTAATTGATTGTACTGACAAATTACTAATATACATTACTTTGGTTATGATTTTTCTAAATTCACGTATAAATTTTAATCATGAAAATGTTAAGAATGTTACGTTACATTTATTTTTAAAGGAGCAGAGTAGATTTATCTTAACCCATATTGGACCACTCATTAAACGAATTATTAGAAAAATGTAATTTTTTAAAAACATGGTCAGAATAAGATACTTACACATATAAAAAAGAAAAAATTAAAAAATTATAATAATTTTACAGATTTTTTTATTGTGTTTGTTAGTCCAAAAAACAGTCTATACACAGTCCAAAAGTGAGCATTTTGCAAATTGTAAAGATTTTTACGAATGGAAGTCCAAAAAACAATCTCTACATCCAACATTGCACATGTTGCAAATTGTAACAGGTTTTTTATTGCATGATTTCAGTTGACATCGTCTTTGACGACCATTTGGATTTTTCACTAGCACATGCTCACTATTTAGCAGAAGAAGTTCTTTATTATTCTGCAGCATTAATATTTTTTTCAAATTCCATTTTTCACAGTAATTTAATTAATTTAGCCTATTTCTAAAAATTTATGTCAAGTTTTTGCAGATTTTAAATGTTTCTTTTACATTATTGACATTTAATTCAACTGTCCTATAAATAGGACGGCGGTCCAATATGGGTTAAATGAGCACTTAAAACACCTTTCTTTCTCTTCGAATTTTATTATGAACAGAAATGTACAACAAAAAAATTTTTGAAAAAAAAAAAAAAAAAATAAATAAATAAATTATATAAAATATGATATATGCTGTTCAGTTATTATAATGGATTTATATAAAAAATAATCGTATTTTCTTCGATTTATGAATCAATATAAAGAGCTTTTTCTCTTATTACCGACTGAATATTAAAATAAACTAGCAATGTAAACAACACTGCATAATTTTATAACTACTTTTCTTACAGTCTGTTTTGTTTATTAAATTTAATAATTGACATCTTAAACTTATTTTTACCTAAATTAAAAATATGTGGAAGGATTTTAATTTATTTACTTATAGTTAGCTTATTGTTTTAAAGGTAAAAAATACAAGCGTTTACAAACTTTTCTATTTGTAAACAAAAAACAATCGCATGAATGAAAAGCTTTGTCTGAAAAAAAAAGAAATATAATTTTTCCCAGCTTAATTTTATATATTAAATTAACAAAATATGATAGCGTCCGAATTAAAAAAATATATATTTTTTTGTTTCAATTAAAATTGTGTAAATTTTTGTTTTAATTTTATGTTTGAATGTTACGTTCATCAATAAAAAAAATTACGTATCGAAAATCGTTATTACGTAAAAAATCTTTTTTACACAATAAATAAATAAACATAATATAGTTTAGCATTTTATGGAATTACTTACCTCATTTTCTACAGCACAAACAATGCATATAAATAGGTACATATCTGTATTAATCCTCAGTTAATCAAACAAATAAACAATCATTGTCAAAAACAGATGTTCATTGTTCAGGTTTTCACTGCGTAATGTCAATCAGAGCCTGATTTTCAACCTATTGCGCATTTGATCCATCACGTGACCCAATGGATCAAGAAATTTTTCTGGGCTTTCTGATCCACGACCGGTCCATTCCATCGAGCAGATATACTAGTAGAGGGCGAATCCCTATTGCCATTTCGCTCTCTACCTAAACCCACTGAGCTGAACCTAAACCTAAATTAAAGCTCGATGGTCCATTCCACGGAACGAAGTGACTCTGGATCGGTCGACACCACTGAACGCTTTGGCTCGGAATCTTTCGACCGGTCGTGGATCGGGCGCTCTAGCTCTACTGAACACGCCCATACTTTTAAAATATTTCGAATATATTTTGGCAGAAAAATTATTTTATCATAAGCGAGACCCTCGGTATCTATACAAGACCTATCCAATCAGCAGAATCCTACGAGAGACGCTGTCCGAAGCGTCGTCTGCTTATCGACGCTTGCTGCCGATAGATGTCACTACGTATCGTCTATAGAAACAAGAACTAATATACGGAGAAATGTGTTAATGGGAGGGTTATTTATTCTTTATTTTCACTTTTAATTGACGCAAAACATGTTTGAAATATATTTTTATTTTATTTCGAATCAATATCCGTCATCTCTGTCGAATGAAATGATTTATAAATAAAGCGTATGGTCACAAAAAATTTAAGTGGATCACTTATGAATGAATATAGATTGGAAAGCATTTTGAAATTTTAGTAAATTATTATTATTATTTTGTTTTATACATAGAGGCTTTTTTTTCCCTAATGCAAACCTATATGTCAAATAAAACAATAGAAGTAATGCAGAAATATAGTAAATAATAATACTTATGGAGCATTGAGAAATTAATATATTTCAAAAATACTTAATATCACTTGAATAAATTTTCTTATTTTCTATTAAATTAAATGATTACTAAATACAAATACACTTAATTCACTATAAGAAATTCAAATCCATATCTTTAATTGTAATATAATGATAGAAATAAAATCTAATTACATGAAATAAAAATGGGAAAGGATGAAACATGAGATAATAACATGACTACTGGCTTGTTTCCAGGCTTAAATTTTGTTATGAAATTTATGAATTAAAGGATTTCTTTTTAAATTTGAGTTAGAATGAAAATTTTGTTTCATTAACAAGGGGGAAAAAATTCTAATTTTTCCCCCCAAATAAAAACTACAATAAGATTAATAACAAAAAATGGTGGATTACAAGTATATCTTATGCTAAGCTGACTAGAAAAGTTAAAAAATAATTATTTAAGCATAAAATATCATTCACGAATAAAGTAATATTTAAAAAATAAAAAAAAATTCTTACCTTTAATTTTTTAAATGGTGAAATACAAATAATTTTTCCATTGTTATTGCTAGTTGTTTTATGTTAAAGGCATATAATTCTTGTGTAAGAAAATATTTACAAATACAGATGCTGCAGTTAAAAAAATGACAATATGCTGATGATTCTGGAACTTTTTCAAAGGATGTATTAATTGTTGTGAGAAAATATTTACAAATACAGATGTTGCATTTCAAAAGATGACACAATGATTCTGGATACTTTTCAAAAGGCATATAATTCTTGTGTAAGAAAATATTTACAAATACAGATGCTGCAGTTAAAAAAATGACAATATGCTGATGATTCTGGAACTTTTGCAAAGGATGTATTAATTGTTGTGTGAGAAAATATTTACAAATACAGATGTTGCGCTCCAAGAAACGACACAATGATACTGGATACTTTTCAAAAGGCGTATAATTGATGTGTAAGAAAATATTTACGAATACAGATGTTGCATTTCAAAAGATGACACAATGATTCTGGATACTTTTCAAAAGGCATATAATTCTTGTGTAAGAAAATATTTACAAATACAGATGCTGCAGTTAAAAAAATGACAATATGCTGATGATTCTGGAACTTTGGCAAAGGATGTATTAATTGTTGTGTGAGAAAATATTTACAAATACAGATGTTGCGCTCCAAAAAATGACACAATGATACTAGATACCTTTCAAAAGGCGTATGATTCTTGTGTGAAAGAATATTTACAAATAGAGATGCTGCAGTTCAAAGAATAACACAATTCTGAAGTTTCTGGGTATTCGAAGAATACATATAATTCTTGCATAAAACAATATCAACAAACTGGTTGCTACATATATGCAACACAAAATGAGTTTTTTATGTTGAACTTCCATAAAGAAAAAAAAAATGCTGACAATTCAGGACATTGATAAATGCATATAATTTTTGCATGAGAAAAAATTAATGGATACAGATGTTGCACTCACATAAAAAGAAACATTGCTGGTGATTATAAAATTTTGAAAGATCACATATCATGCTTGCATCAAAAATTAGTAGTAAATGCTAAAGACATAAATCTTTGCTGTAAATTTCTTTGTTTATATTAAAAAATGACTTGTGAATTAGAAGCATTTACAGATTACAGGTGATTTTCAGGTTTACGAGATTTAAAAACATGTAAATACAAGAAAAGCTAAATGCCCCCCCCCCCCCCCAAAAAAAAAAAAAAAAAAAAGGAAAGAAAGAAAATACTTTCTTTACCATATAAATGAGAAAGAGAAAGTAAAAATTTAATTAAAAAAAATATATATATATATATATGAAATAAAACATCATGCATTTTGCATAAAATACTTGATTAAAATATCAGTACTTTTTGAGTAATGTTTTTGTTGATTTTTTAGATATAAGAGCAATTTTGGTAATATTGTTTTGTATCAGGCCCCATATATAATACCTTTATCAGTAATTTTTATAGTTATTTTATATTGTTGTAGTAATAGTTTTAAAATACTTATATTATTTTTAAATAGAAGTATCATTTGAAAATTTGCTTGGTGGGAGCAAAGCTTTTAATATATATGTATATATATAATACATATAAATGTTAAGTTTGTTTTAAAATTATCAAAAGTACTTATAATGGAAGTAAAAAATAAAAGATAGCTAAAATTGAAAGGAAAATAGTCATATTATTTTTAAATCCTAAAAATTATTGCAGAATTATTTGGAATTCTGTTGAAAAATTGTAAAATAGTATTTTTTTTTCTAAGTGTGTGTGTGTGTGTGTGGGGGGGGGGGGGTTAAATTTAAAATATTTATAAACAGCTTTCTGAAAGTAACAAATAAAAAAATTACATTTTTTTTTTCTAATGTGGAAAATCATCTATATTATAATTACTTTCTACAATTTCATTGTGTACAGTATTTTTTATTTTTTGAAAACTTAACTAAAAAACCCTCTTTAAATTGAGAAATGCATTAAGCGGAAATTTTTTAGCACAATTATAATTATTCTTGCAATTGCTTATAATTCTTAAGCTGTGAGTTAAGCATTAATCTGAATCAATTACAATCTGAAGATTACATATTTCAATTAAGTTAAAAAAGAATCTTATTTAGAAGACATCGAGAAATACTCTTGCACCTTTTCTAGATATTAAAAGAGAAGGAAAGAAAAATGCAAAGGCTTTAATATTGAGATAACATATTGCAATGAAGTTAAAAGCACAATACTTTTTTAAATATTGACGAGTAATATATGTTGTAACAAAATAAATGTACAATAGTTTTTTGAAACCCTTAAGTATTTAATAGAATCAACATATTTTGTCTCCCATTTTTTTTTCTTTTAAGCAGCGTTTGTTTGCGTATATGGATGATTAATCAATGCTTTATTAAAGGGTTGTTTGTTTCATTTTTTACACATTAAATATATATAGTGATAGATGTGAAAGTATTTGCAGATTCTGATCAACCATAGCTGGAAATCAATAAATGTAAAACCCTAGCACTTTATTATATTTTATACCTTTTCTAGATATTGATGTGATCCATTTTATTTTCAATTTCATATCACTTGGGAACTCATGAAATGAGATCTTTTTCTCCCGAGAATCTTTGTTTTTGTTAGATTTGCAAAAAGGCACGCAACACTACGACATCCTTTAAGCACATTAATAAATTTCACAAAAAAATAATTGATTAAAAACGTCGAAAACAATATGATAGCATAAATAAACCGCGGTAATCGCATATTTAAATACTCTAACCTAACCGCTATTTTGTTGTTAGACGATACCTAGCGGCCCCTATCGGAAATCATAGTTAAATCAAGTCAAATTCCGCGGCGCTGGAAAGAGGCTGATTGTATAGATAGTATAGTCTTGTATAGTCTTGTATAGATAGCGAGGGTCTCGATCATAAGATTTAGAGATGGGCATTCCCGTTCTTTTTCAAGAACGAGAATGAACAGTTCTTTGAAAACTCGGAACGGTTCTGCAGAACTGTTCTGAACGGATCTAATGGAGAAAACCAACCGGAAATTCAGAATGAACGGTTTCCGGTACCCTCCCTGAACTGTTCGCTGCGTTCTGCCGATAAAAGGGCATTGTCATTTGTCTTTCACTAGAAGAGATCGTTCTTTTCGAAATGAGCTGTTTTTATTCCTTAATTCAGCACTTCTGCTATGAGAAAACACAGATGTCCTTAAAGAAAATGTGAAACATCGAGATTTTTTTTCTTTCTAATTGAACTTGTAAAACACGTGGTTCAAATTTAACTGGGAATATGTAGATTTTATTTTATTTCGTTTTATAGAAGGCTAAAACACATTATAAACATTTGATATCTAGAATTCAAGCACAGAGTAAGGAAATTGATTTTTCAGTATACATTGTTATTTAAATTGGCAATTAATTTTATAAATTTCTTTATTAATGTTAAATTTTCTAAAATCTATTTTTGATTTCTGAGGAAAAATGGAAACATAAACGCATGTAATTTTTGTTTTAAAAAATAAATAAGCATGTTCATTAAGATTTATAAATAATAAGATATTATAAACTTGACTGTAAACATAATATAAACATAGCATAACTTTTGAGTATGGAAATGATCCATCAAGAAAAGACAGTAGTGTATGCCCTTAAATTCAATCGGTCGTCTATCTATTTATCTATACATATGGGCATAAACAAAAATGACCGTTCGAAAATCTCTCTCTTTTTTATTATAATTTAATTAAATAAACCGTTAAAACATTTTTTTTGTTCTATTTATTTATTTTTTATTTTAGCAAGCTAAATACCTATATTCATATTTATACGACAGAGTGTATCAGGAATGTTTACTTTCAGTTATATTCATATATGAATGTGTTGGATTCGTAAAAAATTTCGACTTCCGACGTATTTACACGTTTTAAAATGTCTTAAACACGATTTGACCACAAAAATAAATACATAAATAAATAAAATAAAATCTCCGTTCATCTATGTGAGTGACAAAAAGTTTATGATCTCTAGTTTATGTTCCCTAGATCAAGAACTAATACACATAACTTAAAAAATTATATTTAGTTGCATCTTGACATAAATTGGTGACAATCAAACTCTCTTTTATATCACCCAACAAGCAACGTTGATATGATGCGATTGCCCCCATTTCCGGAAAAATTTTGTCAGCTTCTATATAGTATAAAATTTCACAAAACTTAATACTTGAAAGCGCTCTTATGAAAACTATGTATGTCAAAAAAGGTATATATCGGCTGGCAGGTGAATCATTTAAACTGTAATTTCCTCCGTGTACGGAAAGGTTATATCTCAGCATCTAAAGCGTATAAGCATCAAATTTGATATGTGAGCTGTCTATTATTACTGTCAGAAAAAAGAGACTACTTAAAAGCGGTTTTTTTTTTTTTTTTTACTTGGTAACACGAAAAAATATACAAAAATAAAAAATAAATATTAAAATAAAATTGAGTGAAAACGTGCAAGAGAAATGGAAAAATGAATTTTTCCCATTTCTTAACATTGAAAATTAATTATATTGTCAAAATAATTGGCAACAAGTTAAAAAATATATTAAAACTATGGTTCAAAGTAAACTGCAAACAAAATTTAAAGAAATGAATATAGTAACCGTTGCTAGGGAACGCAACCCAGTTACCGTATGTTTTTATATAGGTCAATATGCATTAAAGAAAAAGAAAAAGTGTCCCTAAATTAAGTTTTAATTTAAAAAGAATTATTTATTTATTTATATTCCAAAATTTAAAATCGGCATGATTTTTTTTACACTGTCGAAATTTAAAATGATAATGACCTTCGTCCCATCAGACGAAAACGGTGCATTAAATTATCTTCAACATATAAAAACTAAAACGATAGATTAAACTTTTTCATCAAATAAAATTGAAATATGTTCCGATGCAATAATATATGTACTCATTAAATAAGCATGAAATGAAATGCGTTTCAGAGTATTAAATCTATCTTCATCGGATAAGCGATACATAAAATCGATTATAAAATTACAACGATATTTCGATAAATAAAATTATTACAATAGACTTAATCTATTATAATCTGATCGAGCTGAGACGCACTTTCATTACTATTATTACACTAAGACCCCGCTTAACGCTGTTTCATTTAGTGCTGTTTCGGTTTAGCGCTCTTTTATTTCCCCTGTGGATTCCCCGAAATTGCTCGCAGCAGTACGGGGATTCCCTGAAGTTGTGCGCGCGCTTTTTCGCATTACGCTCTACTTTGATGGAACGTATCCCCTGCGTTAAGCGGGGTCTTACTGTACTTTTTTTTTCTCTCTCTCTCCAGATAAAATTAAAGGGATGCATCTTGTATTTATCGCATAAACTGATTCAATGTATCATCACCGAATGAAATTGAAATACGTTTCAATATAATAAATCTGTCATCATCAGATAAAACAAAATTGAAACGCGTTTCGTTACTTAAAAACTGTCTTCATCAGATTAAAATAAAATGAAGAGTGTTCGATACATTAAATATAGCTTCTTCATTTAAAGTTAAACGAACAACGCGTTTTTAAATATTTTCATCAAATCAAATTATATTGTAAACAATGAATTGAATCTATTTTCACTAGATTTAACATGTTTGTTCGAATAGCTTTTTGTTTATGACAAAAATAATATTAATGTAATTTGTATAATAATTGATAAATTAAACTCCTTTAAATGTAGAAAATTCAAAAACCTCAAAATTAAATTTAGAAAAAAAAATATTTATTTCGGTCCACTGCCCGACGCAAGAACGTGAAATATATATATATATATATATATAATTCACTAAATTCAAATCAAAATAGTATTTCAATTTTTATGCAAAAGAAAACAAATAACAAAATAATATTCCCCTCCACATCTATGCAGTTAAAAATTTATTTTCCAGTAAAAGGCTGGATTAAATATCAATATATCGTGGAATATTGATATTTCTTTAATAACAGGATAACGATATTTTAAATCTTATTTCATTGATATATCCCTTTTCTCACGTTAGTTTTTTATTACACGAAATTTCAGAACTATTTCCTAAAACAAATAAATAATTCCTCGCATAATATACAGAAGTAAATCAGTACTTATTGAAAGCCATCTGCTTTGATTATCGCGCGAATAAGTGCAAAAATTTTCCGACGCAACGCTTAGCGCGTTTTCGTTCTATCCCTCAAAGAAGGAAATACTATCCTCCTTTTCTGAACTGTTCACCTAACTCGCAAGAACTCCACTGTTCCGAGGTTCCCACTGTTCTCCATTTGCTCGGGATCATCTGAGCTGTTCATCTGCTCATTCTGTTCAGTTCAGTTCTCTTGTTCCGCAAACTCGACTGATTTCTGCCTCATTTTTAAATGAACAGATTTTCTATCGCCAATCAAGCGATATTCTATTTTTTCCTAGAACTCCATAGTTAATACTAATAAAGGCTGATTGCCTGGCAACCTTTCTTCCCGATTAAAACCAGCATCCATGTGAAGCAATCATACACAAGAGAGGGATAAATATTCAGTGTTGCATTGGCGAAAGTGAACAGTTCTTTTTGGCGAAAGTGAACAGGAAATGGCAAAGTGAACGGTTCTTCTTGGCGAAAGTGAACAGTTCTTTCGGTTTTTCGTCCAGAACTGTTCAGATGAACCGTTCTTCATTCTTTTACCCATCCCTAATAAGATTTAAACTGTGATTTTTAAGTGGCAGTATCTTCTGTGGAGAAAATTAACAAAAAGTTCTAAATGAACCACGGATTAGGATACAGGATGACAAACTAGATAGGGCGGTCAGCGTGGGGAACGGAGCTTTATTTTCCGCATTAATTCAGCCGAACAGAGTAAGCGATCCGATCGCCGCCTGGTGAAGTATCTTTGAAACTCATCGGAAGAAAGGGAAAACCCGCCCCTTCGGCTTCAGTCATCCAACGAAGGAACAGCCAGAAATGTAAAAACGCGCTGATTGGTGTATTTTCGAGATTGGTCGCCCTCTATCTGTAAGATGAAAATTACTACCTTTCCGTAACATTAGTAATACATCCTTCTCTATTAATCCGTGAAATGAACAAAACGTAATAGATTTTCAATTTGCATTATTATTTACCGGTTAATCAGTAAAAGTTAAAAGCAGTAAAAAAAAATGAGAAAGTGGAAATAGTTTAAAGCTTTTATAAAAATATTAATTTAAAATAAATATAGTGAATTTTCATATGCAGAGGCAATCTCTGTTTACAATTTGTTTATACATTCATTTTGTCTGTATCCCGATTTTTTATGCTAAATGTGAATATTAGAATTTTTATATATTTATTTCTGAATAAAATTAAGAAACTCACAATTTATATGAAAGGGAAGCGAATTTTAATTTACTTGTAAATATGATTTGTCTTGATGTATTTATTTAATACTGATAAACACACACCTTTGCGTCTGCTATTTTTAAAAACTGAGTTGAAACATTTATTTTCATAGCATTTTTAGGAGGTTGGAATGAGATTTTTATAGATGAGAAAGAGGGAAATGTTACATTATTCGATTCTTTGGAATAGGAATGAAAGCATGTCATTTCACGCATTTTTACTTTCCGAACACTATAGTGAGGAAAGTATTGTAATCATGTCAAAAATCCGAATTCGAGATTTTGATGTTTCTATACGTTTTGAGGTCCCCTGAGTCCGTTTTCACTATTTTTACGATGATGTATGTGTGTATGTCTGTGGGTGAACACGCTAGCGTCTAAACGCTTTTTTCGATTAACCTGAAAGTTGGTACGCATATTGTAAGTCACCATAGTACGAACCCTATAGATTTTGGTGAATCTAGCACTTATAGTTTTTTTACAGGGACACAAAGAAAAATTCTTTATCATTATGGCCTATGGGAGCAAAATCTTAAAAGTGCGATAGCATCTAAACGTCTTATTCGATTGAGCAAAAAATTTATACACATATTATAGGTCACAAATACTCAATCTGTATAGATTTTGGAGAATCTAGCACTTATAGTTTTTTTACAGGGACACAAAGAAAAATTCTTTATTATTATGGCCTATGGGATTAAATGTTTAAAAGTACGATAGCATCTAAACGCCTTATTGAATTGAGCTGAAAATTTATATGAGTATTATAAATCACTGTTGCACTAACTATAAGCATTTTGGTGAATCTAGCATTTATAGGTTTTTACAGGGACACAACGAAAAATTCTTTATCATTATGATCTATGGGCTCAAAGTTCAGTAGCGTTAAATAAAACATCGTGTAATAGATGGAGAAAAATACTCAAACACTCTATTATGGTTTTCTCTCTTTTGTTTGTTTAACAACTCCTCTTTCTTTACTTTATCTACAAAACTGTTAATTACTCAATGTTCGGAAAGTCGAGTGGAGTCACTCCAGATTTTTCAATTTATTTTGATACATTGAATGGATAAGCATGCTTTGATATTAATGTGTGATATTAAATTTAAAAGCAATCTTAAAATTTTCAGAAACAATGTTTCCACACTTTTATTGAGGACTATTTCTTTCCGACAGCATAGACTAAATAAAAACGATTTATCTTTTTATTTTGTGATTTTGTTTTCCCTTTGGCTCAGTTAAAAAAATATTAAAGGTAAAATTGAGAGATAATGTTCGACAGAAATTTTCAGAAATTTATATAGTAACCGTTTCAAAGGGCTACAATTTATAAACAAAGTTAAGAACCCCCTCCCATTTTTTTAAGGATATTTGTATATTTAAATCGAAAAATAACTATTGTAGTAAATTATGTAGAGCAATTGCAGAAAATGAGTCAAAATTCCGTCATACTTGATACTGAAAAACTTAGCAATTGAATGAATACCAATTTTGTAGTCATTTGGAATTATTTTAGATATCTGAAAATAAGTTTTTGACTTTTGTGTAGCTTTTGGAAGAACGTCGAGGCATTTTTAAGAATTTAGGAGGCTCTTGGCTCTAAATTCAAATCTCAAAAGATAGATTTATAAGGACGAGAGAACTATTTCTTTCAAAGAGCCAATAATAATAATAATAATTTTGTCGTTAAAATTTTGCGGTAGACTACCTTGATTAAAGGAGGCAGTGTCAGGAGTACATTTTCATGCATACACAATAAATAAATAGGCCACTTTCACAAAATTATACTATGTGTAGGACAGAATTTAAATTTCATTTCAATTCACTTGACCACTATCAGCCTTTATTTATTTTTAATTTAATTTAATTTATTATTTTTGTTAAATAATATAGTTTTTATTCACTTGATGAAATTATTTTACCAACTAAATCCACAGAATTATAAGTAATAATTCTATTCAATGTAAGCTTTTTCTAATCAAAATTTTTTATAATGATATCTTTAAAAGTAAATATTTTAAACTGCAATATAGAAAATCCTACATAATTGCTCTACATATCTTTAAAATTTTGTAATTCCTCTCCAAGGTATCGATCAATTTGTTATAAAGTCTCAAACAGTATTTATTTCCCAATTAATTTTCTTTAAAGAAATATCCATTAAAATAAAATTTGTTTTACAATGTAATGCTTGCTAATTATGTAATTTCGGCTTTAAATAAATGATCTGTCTCCCATTTATATATAAATTGTACATATATAAGTCATATATATATATATATATATGTGATAATTATTATTATTATTATTATTAAAGATAATTATGTTTTTCTTTTATTGTTCTGTTCCAGAAAAAAAAAGTAAAATCTTTAGTATATAGTGCATAGTATAAATTAATGTAAACATTATTAGTTGTTTGTATTGGAAATAAAAATATTTTATATAACAATGCGTAAACGAATTGAAATTATATTATCAATGTAATAATAATAACGAAAAAGAAAAAGTATTTGTCGAAAAATATTTTTTCTTATTCCTGTTAGCTTGAATATTTCATTGACATATTTGGTGTGAATCTGGTGTGAAAATTTCCCAAAAGTTCAAATCCGTTAAAATTTTTACTCTATTTTTAACAGTTGTGAAATTAAAGAAGCGGACTGTGCATTAATTATCTTCAAATTTTCGAAAATAAAGTAATCTATTAGCCCCACCAAACTGTTTCGCACTCACAATAGGGGTTAAAAGGTTGCTTCCGGTATTCCCTCTTCCGCCAATATTTCGCCAACAGACTTTCTTCGCGAAACAATACATTGATATAAATTTTATGCTTATCTATTACAAAAAATTCCATGTGTTAACATAAATATGTTTAGTTTAAATAGTTAACCTTTTTTCAGTTTACCAGAATAAAAAAAATCGAGAAAAAGTTTATTACACTTAAATATAGTAAAGAACTATTTTCTTTCGCGGATGTGTAATTTCTACAGGCTAATACACACTGTCAAGTTATCCTTTCCCCGAGTATAGGAAAAAAAATTTGTGCATGTGGGGCATCGGTTCCCCCCCCACTGGGAGGGAAGTACCCCACTGGGGTGTAAAGTTTCGAGATGGGTATCTTTCGAAAGGTCTCGTCAATACCTTTAAAACGAATGGTTGAACTATAAATCTGTGATAATTTAAAACAAAGTTATCTATTTTTTTTTTACTTTTAACGAAAGATTTTTTTTTTTAAAACGAAATTTGGTATTTAGTTGGTCCCTGACATAAACTGCTGCTGATTACATTTGGTGATCAATCGAATTTTAAATCAGAGTATTGAACCTGCTCACATTAAATTATATATTCTCTCCACATTTGAAAAGTTTTTCTCGCTAAAATTTCAAGTGTTTTTTTAACGAATTCATGATCACTCATGGGAGTATTCTATAGCATGTTATCTTTTTTGTTGAAACATGTGCATAAAACTTTTTTTTTTTTTTAATCCTGAATAAAATAAATAAAAACTTCTCTTTCAGAATCTAGATTATTTATTTATTATTATTATTATTTTTTAATGGCTGTAGAATTGTTATTGGGTGCATGTGAGTGTTTTTATATCTCATGCCTCAGTGACAATGCTCCGGCTAAATTTTTATGTCTTCATCATCTTCATGAATTTCAAATGAAGTTGTGACAGTTGATCTTTCTCATATTCTATATCACCTGGTCTGTTCTCTGCTGTCAGTAAGTATGCATGTTCATGATAGCCATGCGGATAACTGTTTTTCCCCTTACCTGACTTAAGTTTTGGAAAGATTGGACTTAAGTTTTGGAAAGATTGAAAATAAATAACAATAGATAAATTGCATAATATAGAGATATAATAAAACCTATATCCGAGTAACTTAGATAATTTCTGTCAGGTCTGTTTAATTGTGTACTTAATCTAAAAAATTTTAAAATCTAAATTTTCAAGGCTGTAAATATACTTTTTAACCCCCCCCCCCCCCAAAAAAAAAAATAATAATAATAATAATTTTACACTTCCAAAAGTTTGTGTAATCAATTGCTCACCTCCAAATACTTTACAACACAAATTTTCAAGGCCATGTTAGGAACAGATATTTTACATGTATATCGAATCATAATAATCAATCAACATAAAAATAAGTCGCGGCCCTAGTCTGACCCAAAGTAAAAACAGAAATACCAATCATGGCCAAACACTATGTAAAAACAAAAATAAATAAAGCAATTGAAAACAAAAATGAAAACCTGTTTTCTGCCAACTTTTAGCAGTTTCGACAACAATGTTTGTGTCTTTCCCAACATATATGGGAAGTATTTGATAATATTTCAGTGATGCAAGACTTTATTGTATGGCATGCATACACATACACAAATGTCTATGCTTTTCAAGGTGTGTCTGCATTTCATTGCAGCTATACCCTGTATTATAGAGAAATATTTTATTATGCTTTATTTCAGGTTACATAGATAGAAAATGCTTTTATATCAGAATGAAAACTGAAAAAAGCCTTTGTAGGGTAAAATATAGGCTCGAGCTGGCTAATATAAATATGATATAATATAATATAATTATAAAATAATTTTATTTGTTTATATTATAGATCTTAGTTCTGATCATAACTTTAAGATACATGAAAATAAAATTATTTTTGGTCAAAATTACCTACACCGAAAAGGAAAACTTTTTCAAGCAGTCTTGATAATTTGATGTCTTTGGTGTTTTGGGAGTAAGGCTGAATGACTACTCTAGGGACCTAGACCTAAAGAGAAGTGCCCTCTGTGAGGGTCTTCTTAAGGGCCCCTAGCCCATATATACGCAAGTTTTGGAGAAAATCACAGAAAACTCCGAACGGCTAGGCTGATGAGCGTGACCTGGGATCAAACCCGGCACTTCATGTCTACTAGCTTTGAGTGCAGAACCGCTTGCTTGCTGGTGGGTCTTTGGTAATTTGAATGAATGATGGTTACTTTTGTAATGAAACAGTTAAATGTTAAAAGCTAATTATATTCTGAAGAAATATTTTCCTATTAATTTTAAATTATTGCTCGTACTCAAATAAATTATAACTTGCCTAATTACTGTTTCTCTAATCTAATAACTGTGATTTCAAAAATCACTTTTAAAAGTATTTATTTTTTTCATTTAAAATCTTTGTACGAAATTTGATTTCTCTTTCAAGAAAAGCTTTAACTCTTTAAGTATTACAAAAATAATAAATATTCATAGATATTTTAATAAGAAATTTTAACTTCATGTCAGGATTTAAACTGCCATTAAACACTGACCTTTTTAACATTTTGTTAAACGATTATTGTATTTTGTTAAAATGGGTCAGCAAGAATTTTGCTAAAAAGGTAAAACTGGATTATTACATAAAATATCCCTATATAACCACTTCTAATTTTTATTCAAATATTTGCTGGCAAAAATTACAAAACGACTGAAAATATCATGAATCGTTATTAATTAGTGTACTTTGATTTAATTTCTACTTTTAATGGTTGAATTTAAATGAAAAAATATTTAAAAATTAAATTTCAAGATTTCAGACTTTACCTTATGGATGCATTCTTAGTACTAATATTGCACGTGTTGAAATCTAAACATACAATAAACTGATTCATGTTTCTTAAATTCGAATTATGGATACTTGGTTAAAATCATCAGTGAACAAAAGGAATAGAAAACAAAGTTAAGGATAAAAAATACTTAGTACTAATATTGTGTTAGTTTTTTGTATGTTTAGATTTCAACAAATTCATGTTTCTTAAATCACAATTATGGATACTTGGTTAAAATAATCAGTTAACAAAAGAAATAGAAAACAAAATTAAGGATAACCAAATTAAGAAAGAGAAATCAATAGTATCATTACTATCCAAAGGATTAAATTAAATTTCGAAAAAGCTAAAATACTGCTTATGCATTTTAACTAAAATGCTAAAGAAACTTTTTTGAAGGTTAAACCCTGATGTAAATAAAATGGTTAAATGTAATATGATTTATACATACATGTGTATATATATATATATATATATATATATATATACATATCAGCATATATAAATCCTATATAGTCGAACCTTTTTAGAAGAAATTCCACAATTGATTTGTACTTCATTTATGAAGGTCATGCAATGTTTACATTTTTTACTTTAAATGGTTTTTTATTCTATCAGGTATCAATGTAACTGAATCTGACTGTACATATTTTATAATGATTTTTTTTTAGAAATAACAGAATTATATATATATACTCAAATAATAATAATTGGGACAGAACTTATTATTTTACGAGAATTGAGCTGTTAGTCATACATTAAAATGAAAATTATAAAATAACATACATACTTACAGCTGAGGACATTAATAAGAAGGCATGTCAAATGGGAATAAACATATTTATATCATTCATATTATATATTCCAGAAAGCGTTCATGAAAAATGACATGTTATTCACATTTGTCTTAATTCCAGGAAGCGTTTATAAAATTGATCATTAAAAATAATAAAAAGGCATGGAAATTTAGCCGAAAAAATGTCACTGAGGCATATGATGGGAAAACACTGAAATGCACTCAATAACAATTTTACAGCCATACAGGAATATACAGATAATTGGGTACTTTTCATCAATGAGAGGTAAAAATATTATTTTTATCGATATCATATATTAATGAAATCTCAATATAAATCCAATAAAATTTCAATGAGAGCATACGGTTTTAAGAAGATGGCCTTGTTGTTTTCCGGCCTGTTTGTACAACTGAACGCTGAACTACCAACACAATTTAATACAAATCCAATAGAAATTCCAAAAAATAATTTTTAAAAAAATCTTGATTTTATTTTCAATATGATTTTTTAAAAATAATTTTGATAATAAAATCAATATCTCATGCAATCATGTGCTAATCGCCTGATAAACATCAACAACAACATGTGCTTCTTATTAATTGATTATTTCAATAGTAAAAGGTGAAATAAAACAAGGAATCATGGTCAGAATTATTTCTTATACATAAAACTTTAAATTTAACTTTCATCCAAGTGTCGAAATTAAAAATTATATCTTTTATCAAACACTTTTTAGCATGCAGAAATGCATTTATTCATACTACAAGAGAAAATGTTTTGGGACAGATAGCGTCAGGGCTACTCCATATATTGAACCTTCTTGCTGTTTACTGTTCTTTTAAACATGCCTCTCCACTGGTCAAGGTCCACCACGTGGCGGGTGGGGCTTGATGACCAGTGGAGAGGCATGCTTAAAAGAACAGTAAACAGAAACTACAAATGCAAGGATTCTGACACCACAAATGCTGGTGAGTTCCGCCAGTGAAAACGCGTTACAGCTTATCATGAAGTATGTAAAACATTTCAAGTCATTGGGAAAAAATTAATATCTTTACTGACTCCAGATTGCCAAAAATTGTCTGTCATTTAATAATACTAATGACCTTTTTAAGAAGTTCATCAATGGTTGCTATTTTTGGTTGATAGACTTTCAGTAACAGCACACTACACAGAAAATCAGATGAAAAAAGTTATCCTGCTAAATGAAATAAATTTACTTTTAAAAATGATTTTTTGCAAATAATTCTTCATTCAAAAAATTGGAATTTCTATGTGAAAAAAAGCCCACTTTTGAATTTTTAATATAAGCAACTAAAACATTGATATTTTACAGAATTTTTAATTAACTAAGTTTAAAATAAGTAGGCAATAGAAAACTTTCATGTCCAAATTTTGTGCTTATTGAATGAATGTCTCATTCATAGAGGAAAAGTATTATTTGAATTTCTTTTTCTAATTTATCTGTCAGTGTAATGTAGTTTTAACCTTCAACAATATTTTAAAATCATTGCAATGTAAAATATATAGATAGATTCTTTCTATAGATTCTTTTTCCTTAACCCTTTATCTTTTTATGGCCATTATTCTCTAGTAATGTTATGTTAAAACATTTTTGGGATTGAGATTGATTTATAAAAAGAAATTAATTTAGCTTAGTACCTAAAATTAATTTGACTTTTAAGATCTTTTTTTTTTTTGTTGTGGTAAGTATGTTTCCCACTGCCCACTGGGAGCTGTTCAAAGGTAAGACATCATATATTTTGCATTGCATTATATTTTTTGTAAAGTTGGCATATGGTCACCAACTTTAGCCAATTGTTCGTCATCTGGAGCAGTTTTGCTGCTCAGGAAACTTACAGGGCATCCTTCGCGTTTACGACTTGAAAATACAGAAATCAGTTGTTGTGCTATAGCTGAAGTAGAAAATTTAATTGGTCTCTCGGTCCCGAATCTCTTCTACTTACTTTCCAGAGAATGAAGGCATTTACAATTGCCAGATCATTTAGGAAGTATAGGATTCAACATTTAAAAATTAATAAAGTTGGTGGGAAGTATACTTCCCATGCACAGTTAGAAGTAAGCAGTCGTTAGTCGTATTTTGCAACCAGTTTTTTTCATTTTGACACAAGAATTCCAATCATAGGTGCCATATTTGACGCCTGGATTTTTTCCTCATCATATCTAATTTTCCAGATCCCATCAGACTGTAAACAAGTTTACGTGTAATATTGTCAATGTAATTACATTCTTTATATAAATATTTTTTATATAATCTTGCATATATTAATTTACAAATTGATGTTTTATTATTTTTTTAATATACTTACATATTTAATTATGGATGGCACCTAGATTTTCCATTTTGACACCCAAAAGATTTAATCCAGGCGTCATTTTGACGCCTAGTTTCAAAATTCTTATTTCTAACACTGTTCCCTTGGCCTTATAAAGGGTTAACTAGAAATACTAGACAAACATTAAGAGTAAATTGTCTTTTTATATCTACCTAGCATCTCTCTATAAAGATTTTAGTTAAGCTTTACACATTTAGAAAATTGGGTCTAGTCAAGAATGAGTGATGATTGACAAATAGGCAATAAGCACACCATATGTGGTGGGCTTTTTTTCTTTTCACCAAATTGCATACGAGGAAAACTACACGATGTCCTGTTGGCATCGTTGAAATTTGAAACTGTGCCAAGGCTGTTGCTCATTCTTGATTAAACCCAGAAATTTATATTCCCATATAAAACTGCAGAAAAGGTGACCCCCACCAGAGGTACATGTAGCCACAAACATGAATTTTGCTTTAATTTTCTGGTTAATCACAAGGTTTCCCTCCCTCACAAAATTTTAAAAAATCGTAATCCACCGGAGGGCAGCACGACAGTATTAACTGAATGAAGGTGTTAAGAATTGAGAATTGTGTCTATTTAGCTATTTCCCTCACTGATTTACATATGCCTTAATTTTTAATATTAACATCTTAAATAACATAGCTTTTTTTTCCCTAAATTTTCACTAAAGTGACTGTTAAATCCTTTCATAGTGCAGGTTCTACCCTTTGACATTGCTGGAATATGTTTTTAAGAACAATGCATCAAAACTTAAAACAAATATGAAAAAAAAAAGATTTATTTCTAATAACTTACACATATCAAAGAAAAAGATCCATTTAAAAATGACACAGTATAAAACATTTAGTAAATAGTAAAAATATTGATATATAAAACACAAATCTGAATATGATCTTATACTTTTACACCAGATGTTAAGTTAAAACTTCTATGAATCAAGGTTGAGTTCACAGTTGAATCTTGTTGTGCAGCTTGCTCAACTAGTTTTACAGTACTTGAACTTCTAGAAGAAACTTTTTTTTTTTTCTTCTTTTTAAAAGTCAACTAACACCATACGGAGAGGAAATTCCTTCTCTACGGACACATAAACACTGATTATAAACACTATGGTCAGAGCCTGACCAACAAAATTTTGTTTCCAGGCAGGGCCGTCGCTAGGTATGCTGCTGCCCTCAGGCAAGCTCCAATTTGCCACCCCTTTATATGCTGAAACTTTGCTTAGACGAATTTTTATAACTCGAAATTTTCTATCAGTTGAAGTTTTTATAATGGTAACTCCATTTTCCACTTTGGTAACTTATATACACTTAAATTTGGTTTAATGAAATTTAAGTGTATGTACACTTAAAGACCGTAACAAAATAAAATGTTTAAAAAATTCACGGTCTTCTTTTAGATCTATTCTAAAATTTTAGTATCCCCCTCCCCACCCCTTCACTTTTGCGTATTGTCACATTTTTTAAATCTACAATTTTAAGTAGACTAATTAAACATTGCATAAAAAATGGTTTAAAAATAAATTAGGTACATGAAACTTTACACAGGTTTGTAAAACAAATAGAAAATACATTGACGAATCTATTGGCCCACCAGCGGCTCGAGTGGTTCTGCACTCAAAGCTGGTTGATGATAAGTGCCGGATTCAATTCCAGGTCTAACTCACCCACCTAGCCATTCATAGTTTTCTGTGGTTTTTTCTGAAACTTGCGTAAATACGGGTAGAACCCTTTAGAAAACCTCCCACTGAAGACATTCCACCCATATGCCTAGGACCCTAGCGTTGTCAACCGGCCTCAAAAATCCTACATCACTGTCGAATCTATTGAAAAGCATTGTAATTATTTTAAGCACAAAAATTTGAGATATGTTTTAAGGAAAGTTATCAACCGATAAGTAATTATCCATTTCTAGAATGAAAATGAAAGATTTCATCTATATTTATTGAAAACGTCTAACTAAAAGAAATTTTTCGTTAAATTTATTTTATGAAAAACTTTTGAAATTGATATCATGTAAAATATTAGCTGTATTGTTGTATTAAATTTCTTGTTTTTATCCTTCAAGTATTGGCAGATAGTAACATTACAGAATTTATAACGTTTTCCAATGATATCATTTTTTAAATTGCTCATCTTAAGCTAAAAATTTAATTATGACATTTTTAGAGACGAATTTTATAATAGGAATACGTATAAATTGATTTTAATGGTTGGTAGTCAGATTTTCTCTTACTCCTTTATGCTTGTTATCCTACGGGATTCTTGTTGCTGCTTATTATTAGAATGTGAATCTATGCAGTTCGTGTGACTGTGACCTATAATATGAGTATAAATTGTCAGCTCAATCGAGTAAGGCATTAAGCCGCTATCGCATTTTAAAAAATTGAAACCGTAGACCCAGGGTTGGCAAGTTTTTGATGGTTTAAACCACAGTTTAAACTGTCATGTCAAAAACCCTGTGTCAAAAACCTTATGTCAAAAACCTCAAATTTTACACCTCTTGGCATATTTTAAACAATTAAAAAGTCATATTTATTATAGAAAAGTAAAAAACTGTACTCTTAAAAAGTGCTTAGTTTATATATATCTCCCAAGGTTAAAAATTTTTAGAACAGTATTATGTGCTTCTTATGAATGCCAATGACTTCTATTTAAATACAAAAAATCGATATTCATTACCTTTACAAAATGCAAAAATTTAAATATAAAATTTTGTGTATTCTAAGGCGAATTACTTACTTATTGCATTTTAAGTTGTCAGAAATTTTATGAAGTCTTATTTTCAAAAAGGAAGTTCAAGTAAATGCATACTGATTGATAATTAAAAGGTGTCGTAAGTAATTTATCCCAATGAATGATTTATATACTGTGCTATTGAATAATAAATCATGCCTTTTTATTTTGGGTTATAATCAACAGTATGTTTTAATGTTGCATGATTAATAATTTCTAAGGATTGCATGGCTAGTTGAACTAAATTTTTAATATTAATTACACAATGCAATTTTAAACTAAATATTTTTAATTAAGGAAATGGACAGTTTATTTTTTTGTAAATTACAGTCTTAAATGTATGAAAATTTACATTTATATGCAGTGAAATGCAATAATATTTAATACATTAAAATTTCTCAAGCTGTATTTCTAATAAAATACCAGAAATTAAAATTTTCTTCACTTTAGTTAGCTCTGTGGTAATTTTTTAATTTTATACCTCGATTTTACCTTATTGTAGTTTAAAAATATGTTCTAAAATATCTGGATATTATTTTATTAATTTTTGATAGGTTAATTAAAAAAATGAAAAAAGTTTGAATGCTAAAAATGTTCATTAAAATTTCAGCATTCTACTTAATATTAAAAAATAACCTATAACTGAATGCACTATACGTAATTGTATCACTATAATTTTAATCTATGTATGCAAATTTTCATAGCTCTAAGACAATTTACATAAAAATATTTCTAATGTTCACACTCCCCTTAAGACTATGCATTGATATGTTTCCTAACACAATTTTTCTTTATCTGGGGAAAAAAAAAACATATATATATATAATATATAATTAATGTTAATACATAGTACATTGCAACTTAAAAATATGCATAAAGTTATTTTAGATTATAGTTTTCATTTTTCTCCTGTGGTTTTCGACAGTTTTTGACGGTTTAAAACACTTTTTGACAGTTTAAACCAGTTTTTGACGTCAAAAAACCAACCCTGCGTAGACCATAATGATAAGGAATTTTTCCTTGTGTCCCTGTAAAAAATCTTAAGTAGTAGATTCACGAAAATTTTACAGTTCGTGTGTAATAACATATAACATGTGTATAAAATTTCATCTCAGATGAATAAGGCGTTTGGACGTTATCGCTTTAAAAAAAAATTTAGGCCCATAGGTCATAGTGATAAAGAATTATTTTATTTGTGTCCCTGTAAAAAAACTATGAGTTCTAGATTCACCAAAATAATAGAGTTCGTACTATGATGATTTACAAAGTATTTAGGCGCTATCGTGTTCACTCACACACACGCACATCATTCTAAAAACAGTAAAACTGAACTCAGGGGACAACGTGTAGAAACGCCAAAATCTCATAAATTTTTGACATGATTACAATATTTTCCTTACATAATATGTTAGGAAAGTAAAAACAGTTTAGTTTAAACTGAATGATTCCTTTAAAATGTTGTATCTCAAATTCAGTGTTTTATTTTTCTTTCCCACTGATGGATTTTATTCTGTTTCATACTTGTAGAATAATTTTGTCTTTTTCTTAAGATCACCCATGTAGAATTTAATACGCTATATATATATATATATCCCTTATTTCATTTCAAATTTACAATATCCGGTCAGTAATAGCATTTTGTTGCGTACCGATAGGACTCGGTTCTGCCATACTCATCTGTAGTCTCCCAATTAAAGCTTTCTCAGAATGTATCTGTCTAGGCAAGCTAGGTGTTATCTGTTATCTTGAAATTTTCCAAGGTATCGAACATCAGACCTATGTAAAGATAGTTTCCTATTCCAAGCGGAAGGCTTTGTGCCTTCACATTTCTCATACCCTCCTTTTCACACATTTTGTTTTATTTATTGACGAATTTTACTAGCAGCAGTTTTCTCAACCAATTTAGATTCTTTTGTGAGGAGGGTGATGTGGGGGGGGGGGGGGGGGGGGGGAGGGAGAGGGCTTTTTTATCAATGTATATTTTTGTAAATATTTTTTTTTCAATCTTGCATAATTTTTTACTTTTGTTTCTTCGTTTTAATGTATCGGGTGCCGCCCTCAGGCATTGCCTGAGTTGCTTAATGCCTAGCAGCGGCCCTGTTTCCAGGGAACTTTTCATTTTTCGTTTCTTCGCAGAATGGGTAGGGGAAAAAAAAATAATAATTCAGCAGCATAATGGGCAGAGAAAGGTGGAAGCAGACTGACAACCCAAAATACCCCCAAAAACAAAGAAAAATATATTGATGGTGTATCTTTAAAAAAAAAAAAAAAAAAAAAAAAAAAAATGTACAGGCAAACAGATTGACTATAACATACAAAATTTTTTATTGAAAATATCAACCACTAGGTGGGCAAAGACCAACTGATTTTAAAACATTCTCCAAACATAAGCTAGATATGAATGAATATTAGTATACTATCTATCTTGTCTTTAGTACATATTCAATGAGAGTATAAACAACACATGCAACAATACATTTGTTACTCCATATAAAAGTACAAAAGTTACAATATATATATGACATACCATTAGTAAAAATGGCTCCCGACATAACTGGATTAATTTTTATATTAAGATTTCTAATATTCTACAAATAAAAGATATAATATGATGGCTGAATTCTGCTTAAATCTTTTTCAAGTAAAAAAAAAACATAAGCATATATTTTAGATTCTACTTAAGCACATATACACAAAAAATAAATAGGTTGAATCTGAATGCTTTCGCATTTTGATATAAGTATGAACACATATTAAATTTCTCGATATACTGAAAATATGTTTAAAATAATGATAAAATATATCATGTGAGCTCCTGATTTTTAGCATTTTCATCTAAACTTGAAGAAGTATTTAAAACTGGATTGTCAAAGATTACATGTGATGAAATTTTCTTTTTAGAACCAGAAAAACTTTTGAAAGGTAGATAATTTTTATGATACCATGTTAAAAGCTGAGATGATTTAGTCTTAACATCGGTTAAATTTAAGGCTTCAGCAATGCTTTGTATTTTCAAAGTGGAGTCTAGAATCAACTCATTTACTTCTGTCGTGTTTAATTTCCTAGTCATAATATTTCTTTCAAAGAGACCAAAAGTTACAATAAGTATTATAAAAAAAACTGGAATTGTATTCAGAAATATATTTAAAATTAGTGCACGTAGATTCTCTTGGTCCATTTGCATTACACTACGAAAAGAATGCACATTTGGACGTTTCGATTTATTAGAAGTTTTTTGCTTCTGAGATATCAAACCTCTAACAGAATATTTCTTAGCTTTATTGGCAAGATCTTGAATTGAACTATCTGACTGACTGGAAGTATTTTTGCCAGATTTCTGATTATTTTCCATTGATGATGATAAAATTTCTAGTTCACAATGGATAGTCACTTTACCGTCGACAATAAAAGACGATGATTTATTTTCATGATATCTGAACAATAATCGATGGCCCAAATGAGTTTCTCCGAAAAGGGAAGCTTCTTCTTTGGTGATCGATGACCCATCAGCAGTGACTAAGCTGAATTTATAATTAATAAAATATCCGGAATCACTTTTCTCATTTTGCAGAAGTCGAATTTTCACTTTATCCAATTTACCGTTCAAACAAAACATCTGTAACCAAAGTCGCCACTTAGTACCTCCGAACTGAAATTCGGGACTGAGGATTTTCGGATTAAAAAATTTCGTACATTCTAAAAAATTACTCAAAGTCCAAGTATAATGAAAAGAATCGGTAAAAAGTTTGGTATCATCTGCAGCTTTTAATGTGCTAGATGTATTATTGGTTTCTTTGCTGATATCTTGAACTTCAGTCATGTTAAATTCTATTTTGAATTCACTCAAAACAAGCTAAGTAAGTTTAATCTTATAAACATGAAACAGATAATCCTCTCTAAACAAATTTATACTTACAGAAATTAAGTGAAAAAAAAAATAATAATAAATAAAAATTCAGCAGATAATCTTTGTTTAAAGCTCAATAGAACACACAATCAGCTTGTTGTTGTTGTTGTTGGGGGGTTTCTTTGAGACCTATAGCTGCTGGGGCTGTTGTCTCAACTGATCCATGGCCTATCGCAGAACGACGAGAGGACAAGCCACAACGATCTATAGCTTACATGCACATTTTTTAAAAACGATTAATAGAATGCAAGAACCCAAGAGTGCAATGACGAAAGTTACTTAATGAGCAGAATTTTTGCAGGAAAACAGGAAAGGACCTAAAATTATCACTATTTAGCAGCGCACCGAAATACTGAATGCGAATCTGCTGGTAGCGACTACAAGATAAAAGAATATGTTCAATAGAGTCCATTATGTGACAGCGATCACAAATGCCATTGTCAATAAGGTGGAAGCGATGCAAAAGAGCTGGGGTAACGATCATCTTGCAAAGAAGCCTGGAGATCAGCACATCGTCCCTTCTGTTGGAAGACCAGGAACTGGTCATATTGACCGGAGGAATGTCACCATGAGAGAGCGCATATTTACTATGACAATAAGTATAAGAAATCGATTCTTTGAAACAATTGGTAGCGTAATTGATAAGGTCCTCAGGAGAAATCCAATCCAAGAGCACGTCCGAGGGACCAGTATTCTTTGCGATTCTGTCGGCTTTTTCATTTAGAGAGATACCTCTGTGACCAGGGACCCATACCAGCCGAATACTACAAGCAAAAGATGAGGCACGGCAAATTTTATTGTGGAGCCAAAGTATGACTCGGGGAGATTTGATGGAGATTGATTGAAGAGCAGATAGGACCGATAGGCTATCCGTAAGGATTATGAAGGAAGAGCTTGAGGAAGCCAGTTCATCAATCGCTGTACCGATGGCAAGGGCTTCAGCGGTGAAGATTGAATTTATATGAGAAATCCTATACTTGAATTGAGAATCAGAGGAGCAGCCGGCAATAGCCGTTAAGGTATGAGTTTTGGTCGCATCGGTAGCAAAGATATCGTGACTCGACGAGAACTCTGAGATAAAGGCCGAGAAAAAGGACTGGATGATAATATCATTCAAAGTTGTGTTCTGGAAAGGAAGGTCAGAAAGATAAAAGAAAACTTTCCCATGAGCCATGGGTTGAGGAAACTGGAAAATTACTAAACTCTCCAAGCAGGAACTAATATCATCAAGCCCATCTATGCCATACGGTAAAAAGTCGAGCTGTAGTTCTTTGTCATAGTCATCAGCTTCATTCAGAAAACTCCAAAGAGGGGACCAGGTACCCAGACAGAGCTGACGGATCCAGAATCTGAATGATTGCAAACGAATTCTGTAACCTATAGATAGGACATCAGCATGTTTGTGAAGGAGGGCTATGGGAACCCAAGAGGGAAGACCGAGAGCAGCTCGAAGGCCACAATTCTGGAAGACTTCAAGCCTCTTGATTAGAGAGGCACCCGCCGAAGACAGAGTAGCAGCACCATAATCGACTAAGCTCCCGACAGAGGACGTGAAGAGCGTAACTAAGTGATGTGACCTAGCGCCATAACTCTTTTGAGAGAGGGCCTTGAGAAAGTTAATTCTTTTAAAGGCTTTTACACGCAGGTAGTCAACGTGCTTCTTAAAACCACCCCGACGAGAAAAGAAAAATCCTAGAAATTTCACATCATCCGACCAATTGATGGGGCCGCCGTTAATGCTAAAATTAAAATCACAAGCGCCATTTCTGCGGGAAAAATTAATCGCATGGCATTTATCCGGCCGAATGGAGAGTTTCCAGTAAGAACACCACCGGGAAATATTCTGTAGGACAGCCTGTAGCTTCTCGTGGCAATAGCTCAAGGAGTCACCAAAGCAATAAATGAAAATATCATCGGCATAAACTAAACACCTGGTATTAAAATTCAAGACTTCAAAGAAGTCAGATAGAAAGATTGTAAACAAAATAGGGCTGAGGACCGCACCTTGCGGAACCCCGCGCCGAGAAGGATGAGGAGACGAAACCACGCCCCTCCAAGCAACTTTAATATACCGGTTTGACAAAAATTTATGGATCCAACGGAGCACATTGCCCGTGATACCGACTTGGGCGCACTTCTGGATAAGGCCATCAATATAAATGGAATCATACGCAGACTGCAGGTCTAAGGAGATGCCAAGAATAAACTTTTTGTTTCTTTTTGCCCTCACAATATCCTGGTGCAGCATCATGACAGCCGTTTGGCTGTCCCGAAAGGGAGTAAAACCCAAATGTCTGTAATCAAGAGACTTATTTTTGAGAAGAAAGGTATTTATTCGTTGGGCAATCATACGCTCACAAATCTTGCAAATAACAGGGGTGAGAGCAATAGGACGGTAGGAAGAGGCCGAGCACTTAGGCTTGTCAGGTTTTGCAATGGGCAGAATCAGAGCAGAGGTCCAATCAGGTGGGATAATCCCCGTAAGAAGAGATTCATTATAGATTTTTAGTAATAGCTCAAGAGAGTGGGAACCAAGATTCTTGAAGAAACAGGCAGGAATCCTGTCCTCACCAGGAGAGGTAGATTTTGTACGTTGAATAGCAGAAGTCAGTTCGGACATGGAGAATGGTTTGTTGAGACTCTCATCATGATCAGTCCCATAAGTAAGAGGAAGAGGAGGAAGGTCAACCCCACCGCAATAAAACTCCGCGAAGATCTCAGATTGATCGCCCGCGTCAGACACAAGGGAACCGTTGTGCGAAAGGCAAAAGTTAGAAACAGGAGAGGACGAAGGACGATTTTTTAATTTATGGAACACCTTGAACAGTAAACGGGGGTCACTAGCATGCCTGCAAGCAGAGTCCCAGAAGCGCCTTTTGGCGTCCTTGATGGCCTGACGAAGTAAAGCGGAGGACTTTTTGTATTTGATCCAAAAGTCAACAGAGGCCAGCTGAGTAGCTTTCTTGAGGAAAAACTTCTTCTGGGAGAGAAGGGCCTTACAACGAAGGGACCACCAAGTAGGAAAAGCTTTCTGACGAGAATGTACAACCCGGGAGTTTCTAGCCATCGCCCGCTGGACGGAATCCGAAAAAGACTCATAGCAAACAGAGGGGACAGACAGCAAAGAAGCGTCAACTTCCTGGCAGATACGAGACCAAAAATACCGTACACAGACGGGCTGAGGGACAGGAGCCGACTCAACAACAAGAGACACAGGAAAATGGTCACTGCCGACAGGATCATCCAAAACCTGAAAAGAGATCTGAGGAAGGATTTCAGCCGAACACAGAGAGAGATCTAACAGTGAAAGAGAACCATTGGGAGACATATGGGTAGGGCGTGAAGAATTGATCAGGCAAAAGGAACTGTCAGCAAGCCACTCCACAAAAGCCTCACTGTAACGAGAAGCATGGGAAGCACCCCAGAAGGGGTGATGGAGGTTGAAATCTCCCAAGATGAGAGAGGGACCAATAAGACCAAGACAGAAGGAACGGAGATCCTCAGTGACTGAACCAGAGCGCGAGTAGACATTAGTAATGTTCAAAGAACCAGAACCCGTAAAGATTCGCACGCACATAATCTCATTCTCCAAGGAGGACAAATGAGTTGGACCTAGGGACGAGGAAAGAGATTGATTAACCGCAATTAGGAGGCCCCCGCCAGAACGGGAAGGCCTGTCCAAGCGATACACGACCTTGCCAGGAATAAAGAGGGACTTCTCAGGACGAAGGAAAGTCTCTTGAAGCACCAAGATATCAAAGGATGGAGATAGGGTGTGGACCAGCAAGTCTAGCTTGTTTAAGATGCCTCTACAATTCCATTGAAGTAACTTGAGGGAACCCATAAAAGAAATACAAACAAGAAAAGACCAGACAAACAAAATGTCGGACAGGCTACACCCTGCAGCTCAACAGAAGAATAAAAACATGGTACAGGGAACAGCGAAACCATTATCCCTTGGAAGTCGCCGGAGAACTCCGGCGTTTACGCTTATCAGGCGAAAGGTCCCCAATGGATTCTTGAAAGCTTTTGATTAAATCGCTTAAGGCAGAGATAGCATTAGACAGAGAGTCCGAGTTTTTTCTAATAATTTCATTTAGCACTTTCACCATAGCATTCGTGCGATTCTCTATATAGTTTTGGATAGTTGTTACGTCGACGTTTTTTGCGCTACCTGTGACAGTAGCGTATGATGACTCTTTTGGAGTTTTTTTTACAAATGTTCTGCGAGCTTCTATGAAGGATAAAAAGTTTTTGCATTTAAAGTTCAGAAGCTCAATTTCCTTAAGTCGGGCTGGACACTGGTTGTAATCAGCACGATGCTCGCCCGCGCAGTTAACGCAGGATAAAGAGCCCGTACAAGGTCCCTCATGTGAAGTACCACAAGTCGCACATATTTGGGCTAATTTACACTTGGCAGAAGTATGGTTGAATTTATGACATTTTACACATTGCCGGGGTCTATCTATGAACTGGCGTATGGGTTGGATGGAGAACCACAGTCTAATTTCTGATGGGAGGGCTGTCCCGAGAGTGGTAATGAGAACAGGAGAAGATTCACGAGTACATCCTCTTTTCACAAACCTACGTAATTCCAAAATGTGCAACGGATTGCTATTTTCTATTTCTTGAGCAAGCTCGCTCAAAGAAATGTTTACAGGAATGTTGAAAATTAAAAACCGGTTGGTGATGTTCTCCCATATTACCCGAGAAGAAACAGTCACCCCTGCGAAATTGGACAAATTACAAATCTCCTGGGCACAACCAACATCAGAAGTGCTAATAATTAGGCTTCCCGCTCTTGTGTGACGTATGTTCACAATTTTCCCATATGACTTAATTTTCAATTTTATTTCCGCCTGAGTTGAGCGCGGATCTCGTTTAGGAATACATCCAGATTCTGTACTGTTTATAAAAATATTGTAGTTTGTACCACCATTATTACCAGCCTTTAACAACATATCACTAATAGGAGCAGACGAGCGCAAAAAATTCTGATTAATATTCTCAATAGAATGGCTCTCGCCATCTGCAATAGACATTTCCACATTATTCGTTACAATATTTGACATTTCCGAGGACTCCACAATTTTAAACCAAGAGTGGGCCATGCCACCAGAGTTACGACAAACTCATCATAAACAAACCAATACAAAATAACTTAATTGAATAGCCAGAAAGCAATAAAACAAAACAGCGCTTACCTTGCTTTCAAAAGATAAGAGAGATAGAAACACAAACCGTTTAAGAATACCACAGAAGAGAAACGAACCGAAATTAACAAAACCACACAGCAGCTAGAGGAAACCTTTTATAGCGATACGCAAACAAACACGATAATCCACACAATCAGCTAATCAGCAAAACAAATTTATTAAAAATAAAAAGGAGAGCGGTTGTTATTGACTCTCAGAATCACAAAACTTGCGCATGCGCTTCTGCTTGTATTAGCTCTTGCGTTTCGTTCGTTCTGCTGGTGATCGAACATAAACAAACAGCGCGAAGTATATGAGTACAGTGCCATATAGTATAAGTAAGAATTAGGATACACAAGGAATGAATGAATATTTTCTTAGTTGATTCCGTAGAAGAAGGATATAAAAAAATCAAAGAATACGAAAATGCAAAAAGTTCTCCATTCAAGGACATTTTGTGAATTATTTTATTAAATTGTAATAGTACTAGAATTAAGAAAATGAAAGTAAAAATTTTAATATCTAAATATTGGAAAATGTTGAAAAAATTCTAATCTCAAAAGATTTTACAACTGATGTAGAGTGTTTTCTTAAAATAGAAAATTTAATTTGAAAAAAGCTATGAAACTTATAATTTTTTTTTTTAAATCTCTTCTTAATTATATTATTATTATTATTATTTCCCTAGTTCATTAAATTAAGAATTTTAGTGTTATTTATTAAGCTAATTTTTTATTATTAAATTGTAGGAAAAGCCATATTAGATTTAACATTCATTCTGAAAAAACAAATTTTTGTCAACTCACAGTAATTCTATTAATTACAATTTACACCATTTTAATGAAAAGTCAATACTACAATTATGGAATATTTATAGAAGTTTTGAATATAAAAGATTTTAGCTATAATAAAATTTAATGCACTTTGATATAACAGTTCTTATTCAAGAATGAGATTAACAAAAGTGTAAAAATAAATAAATAAATAAAACTTTACGAGGACGATAAACCTTAATGAAAAATATAAGAATTCAGGTGGTAAAAACCCTGAATTACAGAAATAAATGATTTGATTGCTTTATCCTTAAACATAAAAATAAATAAATGTTTTATTAATATGACTATGTGAAAACTTATTTAATTAGATGAGATATAACAGAATTTCATGTCTGAAGCACAAGCTTTGTTTCTTGTACATTGTTACAGAAAGAAAATCACAACCTACAAAAATGCTGAAAAAAATCTCGTACCTTTTTATTATTATCAATTTAAACTATTTTTAAATGAAGTTATATTAGAGTATTAACTGCTTTTAAAAGTGGTAATTTTATTTACAAATATGTATAATATGACTGGGAAACATATACTAATAAAAACCTGGCTTAAACAAAAATTAAACTGGGTTTTTTGAAAAAAAAAAAAAAAAAAAACCTGTTTTTTTGACAACCCTGCTTATTCTACAGTGAACTTTTAACTTTGTAATTAGTATTACAGGGTTCCCAGTATAAAAGACACTCAAAAATAGCTGCTTTAGTTGCCTTTAATGTATAAAATAGTAGCCCTTAGGATATGAATAGTAGTCTTTGATTGAAAGTAATAATGATAAATTATTATTGTACAAGTATTGTACAAGAAATTAAATTTTGCAATTTTGCATAGTTTCTCCAAAGATTATTCAATAGCATTATTATATTTAGATTTTAAAAATCCAATATACTTAAAAAAAAATTAATCTAAATTTTAACTCAAACAATATGGTAAAAGACATTTTATTTTTCACATTTGCATGGTATTTTCAAAGATTATTTTAATGTATTATATTTGGATTTTTAAAAACTAAATATATTTTTTAAAAATAATAATAAATTTCGTAAAAGAAATTAAATTTTTCTATTTTGCATTATTTTCCCAAAGATTATTTTAATGTACTATATTTGGATTTAAAAAACTAAATATATTTTTAATTTATTCAGTATAGTACAAGAAATTTAATTTTTCAACTATGCATGGTTTCTCCAAAAATTATTCTATTGTATTAGAAAATTTGGATTTAAAAAAAAAAGAATATAATCTTAAATAATAATTATTATGAATAAACAGCATTGTGTAGCACAAGAAATTTTACTTTTTCAATTTTGGGTGACTTCATATATGGTTTTAAATAATTCCGTTAGATGGCAGCACCAGCGGTATTTATTACAATTTATTTTTAAGTTGAGAAGAAGATTACACATCTTACGTGCGCATGCGCAAGTTTTGTGATTCTGAGGTTGAGTTCACGATACACAGCCTGGGCGAGCACGGGCTTGCCCAGGTTAACCCACACCGTTCACAGACGGCATCACGTGATCATTTTTGGGTTACCCATGCATGCCCAAGGCGTTCACAGCTGGTGAATGGGTAGCCCGGGCTTTGCACACTTAACCCAGAAAAATTTTCTGGGGGAAAGTGGTCACGTGATGGGTAAAATGCATGTTGTTTGTCAACATCGTAATATCTGATGAGAATTACGATTTTTATTCGTTGTATTAGAATGTTAAACCTCACTTATATTAAGTTATTTTTTCTTACCAATTTTATCCCTTGAAAATTTCAGCAACACATGTGTATTTCAACAGACGTAGAAAAATTTATTTCATAAAATTTTAAATATAGAAATATTTTCATAATATACACCTTTACAGTAATTAATCTATATTTAATCATTTGTTTTAAAAAGAAAATATTTTTATAAACTAGATTTCATTTATATAAACTGTGCGTTAAATAATGATGAGCAGTTTGAGTTATTATTTCAAATTAATATTTATGTTTCTTTTTATACATTTTCACAAATTATTTTGATGATACAGGTATGAAACTTTTCAGGGGCTACCCCTGTATTCAGGGTTTTTGAAAAAAATGCTATCCTTGAACTTCATGTTGAATTATTGTTGTATTTTAGAGATTTCTCATTTCGGATATTTTATTTACCTTGTAATGTATTAAGAATCCTCTAAATATCACTTATGATAAGTACTACTTGTACTATTAATAATAGCCATATGATATCATTAAGTCTGCCATTGCCTTTCATTCTACATTCATGTAGCAGTTTTAGGAGGGTTTTGCATATCAAATAGTTTCACCCGCTGACTCTATTACAAATGGTTTAGATTGATAGCATAAATATTTTTTCATTTTTATGCTATTAAATTCATTTGATTTTAATCAGGGTTTATCACTCAATCTTAGCAGTTTTAGTTTTCTTCTGTTCCATTGTTTGTACTAATCTAAAAGATTTTGTAAAGTTGAAACATACTTATAAATGTTTACAATTTTCACTATATTTTGATAAAAAGTATTAATATATATTTAAGTCAAATACAAAGAAATGCTGATAAGTCATTTGATGTCAGCAATGATATTTTTCCTGAACATATTTCTTAAAATTTATTTGTGTTAAGTGAAACTGTATTCAATGTGCTTGTTATTATTCAATACTGCAATGATTGAAATGATATCTCTTTATATTTTAAAATAAAACGACATATCACATGCCATTTTTTGAAGGCAATTTTAAAGCTTTGCAGCATTGAGTAATATTTTACACAAGGTTGTTATAGACTAAATCACTAAATGTCAAATTTGTTTCCTAGCATAGCAATTTTACTTTCGGATGTGTTTAGTTACTGACTATATGATACAATTTGCGAACTAGTAAACAGTCATATTTGGGAGATACAAGTGAATGGTTGCTGTAATCATAGGCCTGATGTATAGTGTGTTGTGCTAATGTATTTATGCTTAATTGTATGGTAACCTCTCAATAAAGAAAGTTATTTTCACTTTAGTAGAAAGAAGGCAGGGTTGGCTTGATTTTATCCGACCCAATAAAACCCACCTGAAAAAACCCAAGTGTTTTTTTCAAAGTCCTTATTTAAAATTCCACTTTTATCTAACTTATAATAAACATATAAATATAAAACAAATATTATATACATTAATAGAACATTGAACAAAGAATTTTCAGAAATATTGGAGGTTCTCAAACTGCTCTGTAGGGAAAAAAATCTCCCATGGAAAAAAATTATAATTATCTTATTAAAACATAATAAAAAATTACCTATACAAAAGCAAGAAAAACTAGTATGTTGTGGCCACCACATGACTTTCTTCTATATTTTCATAAACAAATTCACTCAGTACAAATAATTTATTAAAATTATTATTTAAAAAAATTATCTTCCATGATAATGCAGACAATTTCCATATTAGAGAAGTATAACATAAAATATCCAAAAAATGTGAAATTTATTCTCAATATTACATAAAAAAAATCTTTTTTTGATTAAAAATAAAAAAAAATTATAACTTTATTTTAAATTATCGCAGATCGATGGTTCAACCATTCGTTTTAAAGGTATTGGCGAGCTCTTTTGAAAGATACCCATCACGAAAATTTACTCCCCTCGAGGGGAACCTCACCCACAGGAGGGGAAGCGAGGCTCCTACATACACAATTTTTTTTTCCAATTTTTACCGAAAGTTGATAGGCACTAATTTATGTCAATGTGTAACTACATACCAATTTGTATGAAATTCTGTGCAGTAGTATCTGAGATACAGTCACCACAAAATTCTGTCACACACACAGACAGACATTTTCTAAAAAGGGTCAAATCATGTTCTACAGCTCTCAAAACATGTAAATCCATCAAAAATCCGAAGTTGAAAATTTTTACGAATCCAACACTTTCTTCTATTGAATATAGAAGAAAGTAAAAAGTTGTTTATTAATATAAAGAAAATTGTGAGACTCGAGGAATATAAAAAAAAATTTAAATTTAAAAAAAAGTCTTGAAAACTGTTGTGCAACACTGTTAAGTAACGTAGAGGGGCAATAATTAAAAATATTTTATGAGAATTTAGTGACTATGAAAAATTTAATAAAGCAACACTAAATAATTATTAAAATCCAGTTTTTTGTTGTAAAGGGCAGATAAACAGAATTTTAGAATAACAATTATATAATTAAAAAAAATTTTACTTTATAACTTAATCATAATAAGACTTTAGAAATTTTGATTTTAATGTATAATTAATGTTTAATTTTTTGTAATTATCTTATTATGAACTAGCCGCCTACGGCGACCAGCTGGTTCACGATCCTTGAAAAATCATCCGACTTTCCGACTCTCGCTCAGTGGCACCTTTTCCCCATTTCAGGTCCTACAACAGCTTATTGATATATAGTGAAAGTAGCTTTATTAAAAAATTTAATCTCAGTAAATTCCTGCTTGGTAGCACCCTCTTCTCATTTCAATATCTGAAACAGCCTGTTCGCTCATCGTGTTATGATCTTTGAAATTTCTGACTTTAGCAATGTCCCACTTGAAGGTGCCTTATCTCCATTTTAGAACTTACAACAACTTCCTTGCTCATACTGCAAATAGCTTTGAAAATTTTAACTGTAGCAAATTTCTGCTCTGTGGCAACTAAGGCGCCGCTTTACGTTTCATGATTTGAAACTGCCTGTTCGCTCACCATGTAAAGGACCTTTGAAAATTGTGATTGTGGCAAATCTGCAACCTGGTTGGGCCTATGGTCTCCCAATCTTTTCCCTGTAAGTAATTCACTCATAATCAGAATTGGAGATATTGAATTATTAAAATGTCAAATCGTCCTCTGGCGACAAAGATTTGAAATATATTACTCTTCAATTTCAATTTAAATGACTTTTAAAATGATATTTTACCTATGAAATTATCTTAATTAGAAGCTGAGATACAAAGGTAATATAAGCATTGTTATAAAAAAAGTTGTATCTGATTTTTCTCTGAAACTTGCATCTGCGGGCTAAATAGTGTTAAAAATCCTCAATACAAAATGTGAGTGGAGTATCGGAATTCGAAAGCCTGCATCATAATTAAAATTAGAGATACAGTAAGACCCCGCTTAACGCGGGGGATATGTTCCATCAAAGTAGAGCGTAATGCGAAACAGCGCTAAACAAGGCGTCTGTGTAAAAATATAAATGCGTCCGTACAGCACCGCACTAAACAAGAAACACAACTACATTGTTTCGGATATGTTATTTGGAAACCTAGCGCTGCGCGCGCACAATTTCGGGAAATCCCCGGGTTGAAATAAAAGAGCACTAAACCGAAACAGCGTTGAGCAGGGTCTTACTGTATTGTAATAAAGGCGGTCTGGCTTTGAGTCCTTCTATACAAACTAATTTAATTTATGTTACATATTAGTTTTAACAGAAATCATCTTACGATTTCTCTGAAAACTGACTAACATATATATTTAATGGAATTCTAAAAATACATATATTATATATGGATATGAAAACATGTACAAACTGACCAAAACCAAACTGATAAATACTTTTAAAATTCGTTAAAAATAACTAAATTATACTCTAATCTATTCTTAAGATATTAAGAATAAACAATTTACACATCAAAATTTGATTTTTTTTTTCCTCCTTGAATTAGAAAATACATTAAAAAAGAAGTCTTTCTGGTTCAATTGGAAGAATAGTTTTCTCTTTTTGGAATTGGTCACTATTTTTAAAGAAGGTGGTGATTAAACTTGATTAATGAACTCGGTTAAGATATATGTATGAGCTCAGCAAGGTCAATGAGTGTAGCCTGGAATTGAACGTGGCACTTCTTGTCTACCAGAGAGAAGAATCTCTCCATTTAGAAATGTTTTTGTAGAAGAATTAGTTCAAGTATGTTAATATAATAAGAAAAACAAAATCATTGCTAAAATGCTTTTAAAATTCGAATAAACTAATAATAGGCAATAATTATGAAATATATATTTATGTATATAGATGAATAATGTAAATATGAATAGTTAAAATTATCCTGCACTCAAAGCTGGTTGACATGAGGTACCGGGTTCGAACCCAGGTCGGCCTAGTCGTTCTAAGTTTTTCATGGTTTTCTCCAAAACTTGCATAAATACAGACTAGGATCCCTTAAAAAGACCTCCATATAATGCCTTCCCTCTCACGCCTAGGACGCTTGTGCAGTCAATCTATATATTAATTTGAAACATGTTTTTGTCTGTCTCTACTATATTGAGAGAACGGCTAGGTGTAAAAATTCGGTTGAGGTGTCTAAAAAAAGGTCTTGGTCTGTAGATGTGCTATGAAAAGAGAAAAATAAAAAAAAGTCGAACGTCCCAATTAATATACGAAAAATGCAATTTTTTAGAATGACGTCATTTTCGGAAATGCAACAATATAGCGAGTTAATCTGAATTTTTATTGCCTTATAAAAACAAAGTTCACATGTTATCATTTTATTTTTTAATTATTGTTCCTTTTTTACAGTGTGGCAACAGGAAAAAATATTTATTTATTTCGCCGTTTTTTCTCTTATTTCTTTATTTCATTTTTGGAAATGCAAAAATACAGCGAGTTAATCTGAATTTTTATTGCCTTATAAAAGCAAAGTTCACGTGCTATCATTTTATTTTTTAATTATTGTGCCTTTTTTACAGTGTGGCAACAGGAAAGAATCTATATATTAATTTGAAACATGTTTTTGTCTGTCTCCACTATATTGAGAGAACTACTTGGTGTAAAAATTTGGTTGAGGTGTCTAAAAAAACGTCTTGGTCTGTAGATGTGCTATGAAAAGAGAAAAATTAAAAAAAAGCCGAACGGTTTCAGGGGGGAAACGGGTTGAAAACACGTTTACGAGCTTAACTAAGCTCCAAATTACTTCACGGTGAAGAAATTGTACCTTTTGGTACTAGAGTCGAACACTAAAAAATAACTTTCTGCGAATTTGGAATTTTCGATTTTAAAGGGGGAAAGTAGATTTGGAGGAAGGGGGGAAATTAGTTTGAGAGGGAAATCCGTTCTAGACTCACACATGTAGCACCTCATTTTAAAGGTTTTGAAAAATCATGTTGATTGGAGATGTTTGTATACAATATAGGGCGTCCCCTGGTGGTGAAAAATGGAACAAGGTGATTTTGCAGTAAGCCCTATCATGTTACACCTTTTTTTAAAGGTCTTGGTATTTCCTGACCGTTAGTGATGTTCGTACAGAACACACTGTGCCCCCTGGTGGTGGAAAGAGCAACTAAAGGATTTTGCAATTGACACCACCATGTGACACCTTATTTGAAAGGTCTTGGAAATTCAAGACAATTGGTGATAAAGGTCTTAAAATTTCAAGTTGATTGGGAATGTTTGTATACAATAAGTGCGACCCTGGTGGTTAAAAATGGAACTAGGGGATTTTACAGTAGACCCTATCATGTTACACCTTATTTTAAAGGTCTTGGTAATTCCTGACCGTTGGTGTTGTTCGTATAGAACACGCATTGTCCCCTGGCGGTGAAAAGTGCAACTAAAGGATTTTGCAGTTGACACCACCATGTGGCACCTTATATGAAAGGTCTAGGAAATTCAAGGCAATTGGTGATGTTCGTATACAACATAGTGCACCCTCTGGTGGAGGAAAGTGGATTTTGCAGCGAGTGCGTAGCATGTCTGCTATACAGTGCTGCAGCCACAGGTAGCGGTAACACAAGTCTAGATGTTCGTTCGGTTCAAGATTAATTTTTGAGAATTTTTTCATGTTATTAGCGGGCTGCATATATGCTGCCGCAGGCACCGGGTCATGAGCCCGAGTTCCATTCTGTTTGAGGTAATTTTTTTTTTGTTACAGATGATTATTTTTTTTATGATGCTTTCTTTTAAAAATAGAAATTCAAACAAAATCGAGTTAAAGATATAAAACCATACACATTTAAGATTCATTTAAGGTTATTATCATGGGCTCGGACATTGCCGGGCGGGTTCGTTCGGTTCCAGGTTATTTTTTTGGAATTCTTTTATGTTATTAGTGGCCCGTGTATGCGCTGCCGCAGGTACCGCGATCACAAGGCAGAGTTTTGTTCGGTTCGAGGTAATTTTTTTTTGTTACAGCTAATCATTTTTTTCGTGATGCTAATATTTAAAAACAGAAATTCAAACAAAATTGAGTTAAAGGTATAAAATCATACAAATTTAAGTTTCATTTAAGATATCATGGGCCCGGGCAACAGCGAGCGTTTTCGTTTGGTTCCAGATTAATTTTTGGGAATATTTTTATGTTATTAGCGACTGGCGTATGCGCTGCCGAAGGCACCGGGGTCACAAGGCAGAGTTTCGTTCGGTTCAAGGTAATGTTTTTTGTTACAGCTGATTATTTTTTTGCGATGCTTTTATTTAAAAATAGAAATTCAAACAAAATCGAGTTAAAGATGTAAAACCATACAAATTTAAGGTTATTACCATAGGCCCGAACAACGCCGGTCGGGTCAGCTAACATGTAGTATTTAACGGAATAGAAAATAAAAGATAGCAACTGTTTATTTGGGTCAGTTTGACGTCACATTGACAGTACTTTGTAGAAAGTGATGTCATATATAATATTTCTAAGTGTTTTTCCGAATTTCTTTTTTTTAAGTGAAATGTCGTAAAATATATTACATATTTTAACTTGAAATACATTTATAATGATGCAATGATTTTTGAAACATTACAATCAATAAAGTGATCGTCGAATTTGACGGGTTTCAGCTAGTAGGCTTTATTCCCAAACACATCTTATTTATAAAATCATTTGCCTTAATTTTAAGAGGAGGGATAGGAGAAATCCGTTTTTGGCATGAAATTTTGGATTTTTGAATAAAACTCTGCAAAGAATGGAACAAAGATGTAAAAAACAGCCATGCGACTTCTTTAGGATATTTCCAAAACACGTTTTTAATTTTTTGGACCTGCCATTGTTTTTTTTTTTTGGTTGGGTGGGGGGGGGTGTATTGTATGTGTTACAAAGGGCAAATTTGAGACACCCTTTTTAGAGCTAAATTTGTCCTGAGAAATTTATGAGAGCTGCAGTCATGAAGTTTGGTGCTTGGGTTTTTTATATGTATCTGACAACTAAAGAAACGGGATTTATCGAAATACCCCCACTTTCCCCCTGGAGGGCAGGAAGAAAAAAACGAATTGCTTCATGGTGAAGAAATTGTACATGGTGAGATTAGAATTGAGTATATATAAAACAAATACCATTTTTAATTATTGATTCTTAAAAAAAGAGAGGGGAAAATCGTTTTTTGGGGGGAAATTTCAGAAATTCCGGATTTTTTAGTAGCTTTATTAAAGATGTTACAAAGGTATTTCCAAAGATATTTTCTCTCTTGTGATTTTCGATTTATTTATTTATTTTTTGGGAAGGGGGGGGGGTTTAAAGTAGCAAATTCAAGACCCCCCCCCCTCTTTTAGCGGTAAATTTGTCTTTGGAAATCTATGGAATGTACAATAACGAAATTTGGTGTGTAAATTGTTTATATGTATCTGACACTTATTGTAATGGGACTTTACAAAATCCCCCCCCCCCCCCTTGAGGACGAGGGGGCTATAAACACGTGTAAAAACACATTTTTACATTTCAATTTACCTTAAATTATCTTAGAATGGCAAACTTTGGTGTGTGGATGTTTATTAGGTGTACGCAGTATGTACTTTGTCGAGATTTCGCAAAACTTCGAACTTAGCCACTAGGGAAGGGGAAGTAAGAATCGGGTAAGTTGCTGCCGAAAGCAGTGGGAACATGGACTCCTCACTTTGCAAGCAAGAAAAATCTCTACCGAACACAACGGGAACTTTAACTCAGGTTAATTAATAACGATAAGGGATTGTGACAACTCATTTAAATATTGTGTCCGGCAAAGCTTGCTAGTCTATATATAAATAAATGGCTAAGAGATTTTTGACTCTGTCTGTGTGTTGAGGCAAGTTGCCACCAGATTTTCATACTTTAGTTAATTTTAAAAAATCTAATAGTCCGATCGATAAGTTAATTAAACCGACGGATTCAGAAAAAATGCCCCTTTCATTTGGTACCTTATTTGTAACAAAACTTTGATTAGATTTTTTTAAAATTAATTAAAATGTGAAAATAATAATCTGGTAAAAGCTTTAAAAATGGACATTTTACTTCATTTTTTTCAATACTGTCTGTTTCAAAACTGTCATCTGATAAGCACCCAAATAGAAGCCCACTGGTAAGCTATTGTCACAGGCAATAGGGACAGACACCCGAGAATGAGTGGGTCACTGCCAAAGGCAGCGGGAAACCAAAGCGGGCTTTAAAGTAATTTCATGATGTCTTTAAATTTTATTTTTGTTTGTAAAACGATATAGAAAAGAGTTTTTCTTCACACATTCACGCCGGCGTGAACCACCGGTGGGTCACAGCTACAGTCAGCAGAAAAATATCCGAGCACTAGCAATGATCTCTGTCCAAAAAAAGTACACTTAATAGTGCTTTGTTAAATAAATCCTTGACTAATCATGTTCTTAGTCAGTCTAAGAACATGATTCGATAAGGATTTATTGAACAAAACAGTTTTAAGTGTACTTTTTCGATATCAGAATTATTGGCTAGCGCTCGGAAACTTTTGAGTAGACTATGCAAACAAAATGTGCCGGCATGAATGTGTTAAATATAGTGACCAGCGAAGCAAGAAAAGCCTTCGTTGATTGACTACCTTCATTGATTTCATTAATTAAAAAATGGTTTCGTTAACAAACTTTGATCTATTGGCATGCAGGCCGAGTTTTGTACATATCGAGTTTGATTTTGAAATTTTTCCCGCATTCGGAAATCGGTACGTTTCTGAACCGGGGCTTTGCTAGTAGTCGATAAAGATTTATATCATTTTCTTTCTAATTGGTTGTTATAGTTTCATAATTTTTAATAAAATTATTAAAAATTGTATTGAAGATGATTTTTCTTGTTTTCTATGTTTGTTTCTGATCAAACTGCTTTTTTTCCCAACATGTTTTGTTGATTAGTTAGATCACTGAAAAGCTCACTATCTTATGCCGCCAATGGGCTATTATAACTGCGGACAATTGGATGCAGAATGGTAAAATATTAATAATTAAAAAAAAAAAAAAAAAAAAAGCACCAAGTGGACCAACAGACTAATTTTTCCCTTATAAATGTGAATTGCACTATTAAACACTATTTGAATGCATGCTTGCAGCCAATATTATAAAAGAATTGAAAGATTTATCATATTTCAGAAGACACTTTAGGCTCAGGAAATAGAAGCTCTTGTGAAAATATTAGTTTTTTTTTTTTTTTTTTCAATTGTATTTACAGTTGAACACATTTCTTTAGTTTCTATTAGTACTTTATACTGGAAGTGCTTAAGCAGATGAACGAAAAGTCACATTTTTCGGTTCACATTGGTATTTTATACATTTCTTCCTTTTTTTACATTAAAGTAAACTTGTTAATTGCAGTTGTATTAGCCAGACTTCACAATACATTTCAGATTTTATAGATTCTGTTGTTTTAAAAAAATGCAATTTGGATTTTTTTTTTTTTTTTTTTACAGTTTAAAGTAGCATTTATTATTTTTTTTTATGGATGATCAAGTTTTCATTGGTATTTGGTGTTTTAAGATTAAAGGCAACTGAGTACTCGAGGATCCCAGGCCTGATAAAGTTTACATTATATAACTACATTTAAAGTTTAAATTGCAAAATTTTATAATGTGATAAATATGCTAAGAAAAAGATATAATATCTGTTGTCCTTAGTGAAAAAGAAGAGATCACTAATTTATTTAACAAACATATTTAATTCCTCTGAAGAATCCTGATTATCTTGATAATGAATATTAAGGGAGCAATCAGTAATATGAAACAATATTTTGCCCAATATATATCATGAAAATATACACATGTCATGTATGTTTTCGATTCCCAAGGACAACATATCAAATCTATGCCTATGCTAAAAGCAAAATATAAATGCATAAAGCATAAATTACTACGTTCTCTGGGACTTTTAAATTTTTCTTTTATAAATATTTGAAAAGCTTTAGAAGGACGAATTAACTTTAAAGAACATTAAATACCTTTTACAACATCTGAGGACGACTACGAATGTAGTCGAAATATATAATAATTAAAGCTGCCAAAAATGAAGGATTCTAAAAGGTATTTAATGTTCTTTAAAGTTTTTCTTTTATTTTTGGTTTTATTCAATGATTGAAAAATTCTCTCCACACACAAAAATTTTTAAATGATAATTTATAATTAATAGTAACTCCACTACATACACAGCATCACTTAATAAGAATGTAATATATAGATTAATCAGGATACCATTTATTATATTTCATAAACCAAAGTAATTACTTACATAAAACAAAGAATGTTGAATACATTATAAAATAGATAACATTCTAAAAAATTGAACACAATTTTATTTTTTAAATAAGACGCAATAAAACATATACGTGATGAAAAGTATCCGGTTTTAATTCAATCTTTTCAATGTAAACTTGATCTGATCATCCATAAAATTTAGTACTTCTTTAAATTTCAACATTAAAACATTAGCATGTACATTTTATAGGAAATTACATTTTTCTCAAATGATAGTAATACATAAAACCAAATTAACACGCGAAGCATGAATCTGTTAAATCTGATATGCATTACGAAGTCACACTAGTACAACTGCACAATTAACAAGTGCTATTTAATCTAATGTAAAATACAAAAAAGAAACCTGTATAAATAATACCAACATAAACCGGAAAATGTGATTTAACCGCTCAAATACTTCTCAGTATAAAATAATTTAAACTAAAGAAAAGAATTCGTCTGAAAATACGATTTAAAAAACATACCATGCTTCCAACAACAGCTTCTGTTTCACGATTTAGTATGAAATATCTCCTGAAATTTGTTTAATCATCCATTTCTTTTATAATTTTCATATATCTTATTCTTGGAAGATAATTTCTTTTTATTAAGCTATTTATTTTTTGTGACTCCTGTTTTTGGAATCTTAAAATATACACAAACATCGACGAAATCCGCCATGTTTGTAATTGTCTGGTTGATTTGCTAGCGTCAACAACAACAATGGGGAAATGGAGAGTGGGTAAAAGCGTTCACGAAAACGATTACCCAGGTTAAAGTTATGACGTCATTTTCGGGGGATGTGCATACCCAAGCCCAAGCCCGGGCTGTGTATCGTGAACTCAACCTGAGAGTCAATAACAACCGCTCTCCAAATAGAAAGCACCGCTGCTTGATTGATTGCTTCAGCTTGTGTCGGCATTACCTCAATTGATCTCAGCCGACGCAGCATCCTAGCTGGCCAGCAAAACACACCAACAAAAAACGAAAAAAAAAAAGAACAAGAGTAGGCAAGGGATATGAACTATGAAACCAAACATTAAAAAAAGAAGAGAAAAACTCGTTGTACTGAAACAGGAAAAACCAAAGAAAAAGTATATTACAGGAAGCAGGAAACAAACAACTCAGTTTCTTACTGTTGATAATTTAAAACCGCCCACCACGGATTAGGAGACCAGGATAGAACACTAGATAGGGCAGCGAGCGCGAAAATAGAAGCTTTCCTTTCCGCATTAATTCAACTGACCAGAGTAAGCGATCCGATCGCCGCCTGGTGTAGTATCTTTGAAACTTATCGGAAGAAAGGGAAAGCCCGCCCCTTAGGCTTCAGTCATCCAACGAACGAACAGCCAGAAATGTATAAACGCGCTGATTGGTGGATTTTCGAGATTGGTCGCCCTCTATATGAAAGATGAAAATTACTACCTTCCCGTAACGTTAGTAATATATCCTGTAGAATCTCCTAATCCGTGCCGCCCACTGTGCAAAATCAGTCTGATGAAAAGCCGATAGAACATAGTGTTGGAGCTTAGAAGGTCCCAAAACTCGGACCATTCTAGAGTATTCGACGAGTCAATATTCATTTCTTTAAGCAGGTAAGTTCTTTCGTCGGCCCAGGCGCGACAATTAAAAATGTAGTGCTTTTCAGTTCCGTAATCCGCTCCACAAAATGAGCACATGGACGAGTCCCTAAACTAAGGTGACCATACGTCCTCGAAATTCGAGGACTGTCCTCGAATTTTGGCCTTTTCTATTTTTTGTCCCCAAAAATTCTTTGACTACTCGGGGACGCTAAATGTCCCCAAATTTAAATATCTGCGTGTATTTCTTTCAAAATCACAGTCCATTCCGTGGAGGATCAAAATTGTGATGGCATGTCTCCGGACTACCTCTGGGGGTAAGTGCTAGACTGTCGCCAATTGCCCATTGTACAGCACTAATGAGACGTAAAACCCATCTATTCCAATCCAATCAAAATCGCAGTCTAATAATTGGATTATCTTGAAAATCAACGGAACTTTGAAATAAAGACCCTCATACTTCATGAGCAGAGAAAGAATCATGCACTACTAATCAGTATATAAATTCTATCTTGCCCGATTTATGTTAAGTGAAAAATAAAATTTGCTTAATGAAATTATTTCTTGTAGTTATATAATCGGGAATAATTTCTGCATTTCAGGGAGTGGGGATTCTGAAGATTAAAATGAAATGGTGCTATTTTGTGTTTTCTCCTATCATCATAATAAAGTGTAAATGGGTTCTATAGACTTGATTATTTTAATAATGCTGGGATAGTGTAATTTGCATAAACTTACCTTAGGCTCAGCAATTTTTCATAGAAAAAAGTGATTCAAAGCATTTTGTAATATATAAATCTGAGTTCTTTTTATTAATAATACATATAGATATTGGTCTATCGTGTCCTCGAAAAAGTCCCCAAATAGAGTTTTCAATGTCCTCGAAATTTACTTCGATTTGGGGACAAACGGTAATTTGTCCTCAAATCAGTGTTTGAAAATATGGTCACCTTACCCTAAGCTTGCATTTAAAAAGCCTGTATTCCGTAGGTAGGCTTTCGGTACGAAACCGAGCTAACAAAACGGCTTCCTTCCTATTATGAATATTAATATAGTGAAGCTTCCCAAGGTGATTGCAATTCTCTGCATATTTGCTATTATTCCACCATTGTTCGAATTTGTATTTGAGCGTTTGGTGGAGATGATTCTTAAGGTCTTCTTGAGCAATACCTACCACTATACGTAGAGGTAGCAAACGGTCCGAATTTGGCCAGCTGGTCGGCGCATTCATTGGCATGGATACCAACGTGTCCCGGAACCCACATTAAAATTAGTTTTTTAGCTCTCTGTGTAGCTTGCTGCAAAGTATGATAGAGATAGAGGATATACAGGCAGGGGATTTCTGATTGGAAGATTTGAGAGCTGCGAGAGCTGACTTGCTGTCGGTGATAATGATGTAGTTTTCATTTTACACGAAAATTTGAACTGCGAGATTGATTGCTAAAACTTCAGCAGTAAAGACTGAATTTAAGTGCTGGATTATATGGGCTTTTTTTTTGTTGGGTAGCAATATTAATGGAGGTTTTGACCATGTCTTTAGAGGCGTCTGTTGCAATAATTTGATAATGCCGGTAATTTTCTGCGAGATATGCGTAAAATAATTGCTGGATAATAGTGGGAGGGAGATCCTTAGTTTGAAAAGGGAGACCGCCATCAACAATCTCCACATACTCTGAGATTATTCCGTTGGGCCAATGCTTTTGAATGAGCATGGAGTGGGAATACATCGAACCATTAACAAACCAGGAGAAGTCAGCTGAATAGGAAGCAGGAGAGAGAAAATTATAACTTGCAGCCTTAGAGCAGCGAATATAAAAACAGTCAGCTAAATAGTTTCTTCTAAATGTCAGAGGAATTTGATTGGCTTCGCGATATAATTTGTAAATGCGGGTCCATTTTGGAAGACCAAGGGCAAATCTTAGAGCAGCGTTATATATAATGTCCAGAGTCTTAAGCACAGTTTTTGATGCAGTTTGATAAATCACACACGCATACTCAATGGTCCCACGAATCATGGCGTTGACAATATGAATCAAATGCCAGGAAGACGCACCCCACCGAGGGGATGCGATTGCTTTAAGAAAATTGAGACGCTTAAGACATTTCCTTTGCACCTGTTGGATATGCAGCCTGTAGGTCAAATTTTTCTCAAAAACAACTCCTAAGATCTTCATGGAATCTTGCCAAGGGATGGTAACACCTTTAAGAGAGAGGAAAGAGTCTGAAGTATCATTCTTACGTGACAAATTAATGGCTGCGCACTTGTCAGGGCGGACTTCTAAATGCCAATAGTTACACCATGTATTGATCCTGTGCAGGGTTTCATTGAGCTTACGGCTAACGTTTTCCATTGAAGTATCAGAGTAATAAAGAATTATGTCATCCGCGTAGACGACCATCTTAACACCAGAATCAATACATTCAAAGAGATCTATCATGTAGATCAGGAACGGAATAGGGGAAATGACGCTGCCTTGGGGGACACCACGATTGGATGCTACAGAGTTGGAAACAACACCACGCCACCTAACTTTTAAGATCCTGTTATTAATCCAGTTGGTGATCCACAAGGCCACATTACCACCAATTCCAATGGTAACCATTTTGTAAATGAGGGCATCTCTCCAGATAGAATCATATGCTGATTGGATGTCCAATTTAACAGCACACACATAATTATTTTGGCACGTAGCCTGTCGAATGTCTCTCTCCAGAACCCATAAAGCTTTACAACAGTCGCTGTTTGGAAGAAAGCCAAAGTGTCTCTCGTTCAGGATCGGATTAGACATAATCCAGTCTAACATACGTTTGAGGATCATTCTCTCCATTACCTTGCAAACAGGCCCTGACTAACGGCAGGGCATACGGGGCAAATGCCCTGGGCCCCCCTTCTGGAAGGGGCCCCCCTACAGGCGTATGCAGAAATTCTACAACCTAAAGACCTCTTATGCCACTGCAAGGGGGTCCCCCAGAATAGGCTTGCCCCGGGGCTCCAGGCAGTCTAAGTCGGGCCCTGCTTGCAAAGCACAGAAGTCAGGGCAATTGGACGATAGGACTCCACCTTGAGCTTGGGTCTGCCAACTTTCCAAATGGGCAAGATAATAGCAGATCTCCATCCTTCAGGGACATGACCACTTTCAAACATGCGGTTTATCATGTTAAGGATATTCGCCCTACTTTGCTGGTTGAGAGCTTTAAGTCTGCTGACGGTGACTGAAAAAATACTGCGCCATGAAAAAAATTGTACCATGAAAAAATGCAGAATTATATAATCATAAAAACACTTCAATATCTATAAATCTGTAATTCAAGTTTTCAATTTCAGTCACAGAATTTAGTCAGGTTGGGAGAGCTTATGTTCTTTATTACAGAAATTAAACACACAAATAAAATTACTATTTGCAGTATTTTAAGGATGAATTCACAATTTAAAATTTATATTCAGGAGTTATTCAGGAAAAATATTGTTTCTCCATAAAGGAGCCAAGATCAAGATATGTAAATCATAACTTTTCATGTTCAAGAAGAAGAAATACTTCCTGTTTAAGACAGGCCGAGAAACTAAACTAAAAAAGTAACATTCTCAAAGAGAGAAAAATTCACCTCTCATTTGGCAAAGAGCCAACTACAAGTCGGGGGGGCAAAGCGTGAAGCGAAAGTACGATCCACGCTGAAACATGCTCCGCCCCCATGAACGAAGGTTCATAAAAATATCCTAAAAAGTACAATAACAACATTAGTGTTGTCACAGGTTTTCATTTTCTGTCTTCAACTGCAAATAGATAAGAAAAAAAGAGATTAATATACATAATGAAACATTGTAACTAGATGATTAACATAAGTGGATTAAAAACAGGAACACAAAAAAAAAAAAAAATAAATAAATAAATAAAATAAAAAATAAATGAGCTAATTTTTAACTGTTCAGTTCAAAGTTCTAAAATGGCAGAGGAGATAGTTTGGCGATCGGACGCTTCAACTCTCCATAAATAGTTTTCAATAGAACTACACGAATCTTGCCATCTGCTCCAGGAAATAATTTGATTATGCGACCCAGTTTCCACTTCAATGGGGGCTGATTATCGTCTTTTATTAAAACCAAATCGTCTTTCTTGAAATTTGGTTAATTTATTAACCATTTTGATCGCCTTTGCAAGTCTGATAGGTAATCTGAGGACCATGTCTTCCAGAAACTTTGAAAATTTTTTTGTAGAAGTTTCCATCTTTCTAGCGGGGTTAGGTTAACTGAAGAATAGTCAGGTTCTGGTATTGAAGTCACGGCAGTGCCTATGATAAAATGTCCTGGAGTTAGAGCATTTAAGTCACTGGGATCATTCGAGAGCGCAACAAGAGGTCTCGAGTTCAAGCACGATTCAATTTGAGTAATTAAAGTAAGGAACTGTTCATAAGTTAATATTTGTTCGCCAATAGTTCTTTTTAAATGACCTTTCATCTGTTTTATTCCAGCCTCCCAAAGTCCTCCAAAATGGGGGGCTGATGGGGAATTGAAATTCCATTTGATTGTTTCTTCGGACAAATATCTGTGGATCTTTTCGTCAGAAGAGATCAAGGACATCATTTTTTTTATTTCGTTGTCGGCACCTACAAAGTTCGTTCCTCTGTCTGAAAACAATTCTTCAGGTTTTCCTCGTCGATTAACAAACCTCTTCAAGGATGCGAGGAATGTTTCAGAGGTGAGATCACTGAGTATTTCCAAATGAATTGCTTTTGTGGAAAAACAGATATATAAACAAATATAACTTTTATAAGATCTAACACCTCGGCCCTTACGAGGTTTGATGAGAAAGGGGCCTGCAAGATCAACCCCGACTTTCGAAAACACTCGCGATGGCACTACACGAGCAGCTGGAAGATCACCCATTAGTTGAGAGGCTAAGTTCGATGTGGTTCTAAAACACTTCATACAGTTCCGCAGATTCCTTTTCACAGCGTCTCTTGCATTAATTATCCAATATTGTTGTCGCAGGACTGAAATTGTTAACTGGGTTCCACTGTGAAGATGTTTTTCATGAAAGTACTTTATAATTAAATCTGTAATGTGATGCGTTTTGGGAAGTATCATTTGGTGTTTTTGACTCTCAGGTAGGTTTGCGTGTCTTAATCTTCCACCAACACGAAGAATTTCATTTTTGTCTAGAAAAGGATTTAAAGAAAGGAGTTTGTTACTAGCATTCAGGTTTCTTCCAGATTTTAAAGTCTTTATTTCCTCTCCAAATTCATGTCTTTGAACCAACTTCACAATAATTTTAGTTGCCTCATCAAGTTCTTGTATAGTTAAAAAGCCAGTATTTCGCACAGATCGACATTTAGTATTTTTTATAAATCTAAGACACCAGGCTGTAACACGTCTTAATTTAGACCAAGATGAAAACTTATATAATAATTCAAATTCATTATTGCCATGAGTTAAAGAGCAAACAGTAGTTTTCCGTTGTTCTCTCAAAATCTCTTCTTCAGGTATTTTGACTTCATTTTCCGGTAGTGGTGTCGGTAAGTGCTCTTCTTTCAACCAGATTGGTCCCTTTAACCATTCTTCATTCTTCAACAATTCAGTTGCTGTGCAACCACGAGATAGCACATCAGCGGGATTTTTAACCCCTGGACAAAATCTCCACTGAGATGGGGCCACTAATCGTTGAATTTCACGCACTCTGTTCTCTACAAAGGGCTTCCAGTTACTAGCACCTCCTTTGACCCAATAAAGGGTAATTTGGGAATCACAGAAGCATAGTATGTTTTTGACGGGAATTGAGAATAGCTGCCCAAGATAATGAGCTAATCGAGCAGCTGTTAAGGCTCCCATCAATTCAAGTCGAGGCAAAGTAAGTTTTTTGAGAGGAGCTACTCTTGTCTTTGACATAATAAATGAAGTTTCACGGGAACAAGGATCACGAAAATAAGCTACTGTACCATATCCCTTCAAACTGGCATCGCAGAAAACACAAATTTGAATAGTTTCAGGAGTTAATTTTTCAAAATTCGTAAAATATTTTCTAGGCACTTCAAAATTTTCTAAATCCTGTATTTCACTATGCCATTTCTTAAATTTTTGTGTTAAAGCATCAGGTAAAGCAGAATCCCAATCAACACCCTGCTCCCATAATTCTTGCATTAGAAATTTAACTCTTATTATAAAAGGGGAAATAAACCCTACAGGGTCATACACCTTTGCTACAGTTTGTAAAACAATTCTCTTAGTGATAATTTCATTATCAAACCCTTCTAACAGAGATTGAAAGTCTATTCTTAACGTGTCATTATTAGTTGACCACATTATTCCCAATATCTTAGAGATATTTCCCTCATTTATTTCTTCATCAACGTTTATTCCATGCTTTTCCCACAATTTGCTTAATTCGTAAGAATTACTTTTAAATTTTCTTAATGTCATATTGGCATCTTTAAGTATTTTCACAGCACCAGACGATAAAATAAATGCTTCATTTACAGAATTAGCGCCATGAAAGAGATCATCAACATATAAGGAAGTATCAAGCATATTAACAACTTTCTCAAACAAGTTCTTATATCCTTTTATATGATGTTTAATGGTAGCTGAGAGCAAAAAGGGTGATGTTGTAACACCAAAAGTTACACGAGTCATGCGGAAAACCTTTAATAGAGGATTTTTACTATTTATATCCTCAAACCATAGAAATCTCAAAAAGTTTCTATCATTTTCTGCAACCTGTATTTGCAGAAAAGCCTTTTCAATGTCACAAACAAAGGCAATTTTATGAAGGCGGAATTTCAAAATAATATCCAAAATATTAGGATTTAAATTGGGGCCTGCAAATAAACATTCATTTAAAGATTTTGCTTCTTTTTCTTTGGAAGAAGCATCAAACACTATTCTGACCTTTGTAGTGGACTTATCTGTTCTTATCACCGATCTGTGGGGCATATAATATACACCAGTTTCATTTTTGTTTAATTCACACTCCTCTATTATACCCATTTTCTTTTGTTCCTCAAGAATTTTTTCATATTCATTTTTAAGCCATTCATTTTTAGACAGTTTTGTTCTCAAACCCCAAAGTCTATTTTTGGCTATTTCTATATTCGATTTTAATTCATTTTTATTTTCCTTCCACAAAAATTGAATTTCATATCTTCCCTTAACAAAATTTAAACTTTCATTAAAAGAATTAATAATTTCTATATCTCTCTGTGACAGAGAATCATTCTTACTGTCACATATTCCAAGTGATTCTAAATCCCAAAAACGCTGCAAATCAAAACTGTCAAATTTATTGACAGATACAAAATGCGAATTAATTACCTCTGTACTATTATTATTCAATTTCCCCACTACAGTATATCCGAAAATAGTACTAGCAACATATAAATTATCACTAATTTTTTCAATGATACCTCTCTGTATTTTCCAAAAATAATCCGCTCCTAGTAATATATTAATTTTGGAATCACTTAATGAATTGTCTGCCAATTTCCAGTTTTTATTTTTAATATAACTTTCAATTTCTGGTTCGCCCCTTGGGCTTTTCAAGGGAGTCGCGGTTATTAAGTCTGTAGCTAATACTTCAACATGGATGAGCCGACGAGGATTTATTTTGCTACGCAGTTCAATATTAAAAACTTCGAATTCCTCTTCTTTACCTTTATTTATGCCAAAGGCAAAAACAGTTAGCTTTTCTGTTCTTACACGGGTTAATTTTAATTCGTGGGCCAATTCTTTAGTAATAAAACTTTTTTCACTTCCGGAATCCAATAAGAGTCTGACAGTTTTTGATCTAGAATTAGATTGTGCTATTACGCAATATGTTTGCAATAACGCTGCCTGATTACTATTTTTCAAATGTGAATTCGATACTATAGTGTTCTCTACTACTTCTGGTTTCAAGTTTTTTGAAAAACAAAATAATTTGTTATGATCTGTTGCTTTACATTTTTCGCAAGGCTGCGATTTCACTCTGCACTGTGATGAGAGATGAGATTTTAGAAAGCATTTATAACACCTGCCATCCTTCTTTAATTTTAACCTTTTCTCAACATCAGTTAAATTATTACATTCAAGAGAGGGATGATCATAATTCTTGCAAAATATGCATATATTTTTTACACCTACATTCAATGAATTCATTTTATTTGAAAATTTTCTGTCATTAATTTCGGCTTTATTTTTATTTACAATTACCGAAGCATTTTTATAATTAATCATACTAAGTGATTTTTCACGTGATTCAAGTTCTATTTTAAGAAAATTAATTAAGTTGTCACATCAGACTCATCCTTCCTTTTATCACTTTGCCTGTAATATTCAACTACTAGATCGCTTGGCAATAATTTTAATAAAATTGGATTCAGTAAATGACCGTATTGGCCTTTTGTCACCCCTAAATTAGATAAACTGCGAATATTTACTTCACAAGCGTCATATAGCTTTCGCAAAGCAGTTATATTTGATGAACTCCTTACACATTCTAAGTTTAGTAATTTATTCATGTGAGCATTAATAATAATATCCTTTTGCCCAAAACGTGACTTCAACATCTCTATGCAATTATCATAATTTTGCTCCGTAAGTGAAAACCCTTCAATAACATTGTACGCTTTGTCAGTTAAAAGCGTTTTCAGGTAAGTAAATTTTTCAATTTTTGTAAGATTTTCATTTAAATGGATTGAATTTTCGAAACAATCGAAAAATTCGTTCCATTTTTCTATTTGGCCACTAAATCGTGGTAAGGACATTTTAGGGAGTCTTATGGCGGAAGTTTTTGTTTGGGTTTCACTGACAGAACAATTTGAACCATTCTCTTCTATATTATTGCATCTTTTTAATCTTAATTTAATTTTGCATTTGGCAGAAATTATTTGATCGACATATTTATCGCTGGTCGCGATATCTTTTTCATACTCTTTAATATCTACTATTAAATTTTCTATTTCTTCATTTAATTTTTTTAATGCAATTTCTCTTTCACATATCATTTCCTGAATTTCAATCATTTCGTCTGATTTTGTATTTTCTATATCATCTAATAATAGATTCTCTAATTTATTAATTAGTTTTGTAACATTAGAGCGTTCCGTAGAACGCTTAGCTTTTAATTTCTCTATATTCATAGCGAGCAAATAATCAAGTAAAAGAGAAACAATCTAATAAATGATTCAAAATCTAATTTGATTTAATCAATGTTATAAATAATAATAAAATTTTGCTTACCTGGTTCAATATCCAGGCAGCTATCCAATAACGAATCCGGAATTCCAGTCATTATTATTTTTCAGTTTCGTTTTCACATTCTAAATCCAAATAAATTAATTTCTGAATGTAATTCCAATATCAAGGGATTTCACTTATCCCAAGTTTCGTGCACCATGAAAAAATACTGCGCCATGAAAAAAATTGTACCATGAAAAAATGCAGAATTATATAATCATAAAAACACTTCAATATCTATAAATCTGTAATTCAAGTTTTCAATTTCAGTCACAGAATTTAGTCAGGTTGGGAGAGCTTATGTTCTTTATTACAGAAATTAAACACACAAATAAAATTACTAGATATTTGCAGTATTTTAAGGATGAATTCACAATTTAAAATTTATATTCAGGAGTTATTCAGGAAAAATATTGTTTCTCCATAAAGGAGCCAAGATCAAGATATGTAAATCATAACTTTTCATGTTCAAGAAGAAGAAATACTTCCTGTTTAAGACAGGCCGAGAAACTAAACTAAAAAAGTAACATTCTGAAAGAGAGAAAAAATTCACCTCTCATTTGGCAAAGAGCCAACTACAAGTCGGGGGGGGGGGGCAAAGCGTGAAGCGAAAGTACGATCCACGCTGAAACAGTGACCCTGTCTTCACCAGGAGTTGTGTTTCTTGAAGCACTAATAGCATTATTTAATTCCTCTAAGGAAAGGATTTATTCCAGAGGGTGCATGAGTTGCTGAGATCATAGGGAATCCCAGGAAGAATTTCCCGGTTCCTGAAATTTTCAGCAAACGCTTGAGCTTGCTCCCTGCGATCTGCAATATTTACGCCATTAAGGATGATTGAGAACTGCGAGTCAGCTTTCGGGGCTCTCCTAGAGATCCCTTTGATAATTTTATAAATGCTGCCGGAATTGGCGGTAGCACAAACGTGGCTCCAATAAGCTCGAGCTAGTTTTCTCATATAAAGTTTAAGCTGAGCAGAAAAGTTTTTGTACTGACGCCAATGGTCCCTACTCAGGTAGACTTTCGAGAGACGGAGAAACTTTCGTTTTTGTCCCAACAGCCAAGCGCACTGGGAATCCCACCAGGGAGGATTATCATTCAGTTTAATATTAACAGGGAAAGAGTTCTTTTTTGTAGACACCTGAAGGATCTGTGCAAAATCTACAACAGTAGGGTTAACTTCATCTGTAAGCCAATCATTCATATTCATGTCAACGGCGGACCAATTAGTCCACGAACGCCTACAGTAAACAGGACTAGAGGGAACGTCAATGTGAATGGTAATCGGAAAATGATCAGAGTCAAAAGGATCGGGGTGCACCTCCAGGTAAGTTCTGCGAAACAATCCTGGGCTGGAAATTGATAGGTCAATCAGCGACATGGCCCCATTAGGATTGATGTGAGTGGGCTTACTAGAGTTTAAAAGACAAACATTGCAGTTGAAAAGCCAATTTGCTATCATGTCAGAACCCGGAGAATTGCAGGAGTTGCCCCAAGCCACATTCTTTTGATTGAAATCGCCTAAGATTAGGAAGGGGGGATGAACGTTTTGAACAAGATTTTGAAGCCAAGATTCTCTGAAGTTGCCATGGGCAGAATATAAATTTATAATGGAAAGCCAACGATTAGAAAGCCAAACTCTAATACCAAAGGCTTCAACTCTATCCGGATAGGAGAAGTCAGTATGAATCCGGGCTGAAGAGAGCTTCCTATTCACAGCAAACAACAAGCCCCCACCTCTGCCAGCACGATCAAGGCGATAGACGGTTTTCCCTGGGAGGATAAACTCCTGCGAGGGGGAAAGGAAAGTCTCCTGAATAACCATAATATCAGCATTGGCGAAACTAGAACTCTTAAGCCAAAAAATTTTAGACCGGATGCCCCTGGCGTTCCACTGAACAAGACTAGAAGAAAAAACTGACGCACCTTGAGCCATAAAAAAAAAAAAAAAAATGAAAAAGGGGAAAAACATAAGGAAAACGAAAGAGGGGCGAGGCAAGGAAACCAAGGAGGGAAAACTAAGTATCTCCCTCCATACCTTCCTCGGAAAGGTTGGTAGCAGGATCCTGGTAAAATTCAGCATCAGAGGAGTCGTTGACAAAGGCAGACAGAAGGAAGAAGTTCGTTAACTGGAGACGAGGGTTTTCGACGCTTACTTTTAATAAGCTGAGGAGACTGTTGAGATTTGTTTACAGTAGACTTATCAGTTTTACCTTGAATATTACCGGTGGAGACGGTTGTCAGAGAGGAGGTTAAGCCCTGAATAGCTTGCAGAAAAATTGTTGCTTGTTGCTGCATAGCTTGCACTATTAACTCTTGAGACCGTTGAAAAAAAGAGTCTAAGGTTTGAGTAAGCTCTTGTTTAGTAATAAATTTATCAAGTTTTTCAGGAGCAGAGGAAACAGCTGTTGCGTAATTTTTTGTACGGGAATGTTTGGCGAAACGTCTTCGAGCTTCTGTGATAGGTAAATGGCTATCTGTCTTGAGTCTTAAAAAGTCCATTTCTTTGGCTCTAGCAGAGCACTGGAGGTCAGAAGCTAAGTGGGCAGATTCGCAATTAATGCAAGAGAGAGTGTCACTGGTACAAGCATTAGCGGAGTGAGACCCACCACATTTACGACACACAGTTTCATATTTGCATTTCGCCGTGGCGTGGACAAAGCGCCAGCAATTTAAACACTGCCGTGGCCTGTCGTAAAAACGCCGTATTCTTTCCAGCATATAGAACATTTTTACTTCCCTTGGAAGACTGGTGCCAAAAACAGTTACAAGTACCGTTTCTGACAATTGAACTGAACCAGAGCGGTCTTTCCTCGTAAAGCGCCGCATCTCTTTAATTTTTAAATCATTCGAATTTTGAATTTCTTGGCCAAGCTCATGGAGGGGAATACTAGAGTCTATGTTGTGGACCGCGAAACGGGAGGTAATGTATTCTTGCTGTACGTTAACCTGAACTGGGATGTTCATAAGTGAGTATTTCCGCAGCAGCGAGAGCACGTTTTTCATCAGAAGTTTCTATAAGAAGTCCGCCTGTTCTGGTAAATTTTATATTCAATGGGGCGTTAACACCGAGTTTATTGTCTATCTCGGCTTTTAGTACTTGAGGTTTATTACGTGGTAAACCACCGGTAAGTGGGTCAAGAAACATACATACATTAGTAGCACCATTAGAAAAAGCAAATTTGAGTTGGAGCACTGGGCTAATTATTTCTTTAATGTATATGTTAGGGTCACTGGAGCTCGTATCACTGATTTTAATTTCAGAATGCATTTTGAAAAAGAGGGGGAAGAAAAAATACACCCTCAGTCGACCAAGGGCACTTAACCTAGCACTGCCCACAGAAAAAAGAAATACCAAAAAGAGAAAAAACAATAAAGTAATATATAATTAAAGAAGCACTCACCCAAGAACTACCAGGAGAAACTAAAAAAGGACAGAAAACTAAAATAAATCACTACCCTTACGTAGCCGAAAAGAGCCACGTCTACACCTAAGTCCGCTGGAGCAGCTGAGCACAAGTGCAACCTACACCTCCGAGAACCAGAGAGCGAAAAAACGCACCGCTGCTAACAAAGAAAAAGAAAGTGACGCCAGTGATGCCAGATGGTCGAAAATTATTTCCCCAAACGGGTCTTCAAATTTCCCCAAATCAGGGTTTTTCCCCGAAAAAATCCCCAACTTGATTTCTACTTGGTTGGTTGGTGGTTGGTGTCATGTCCATGGGGAGAACTATAGAAAACCATGAGTGTGCAAAACACAGCCGGCCAACTCCTTGATGTTATCGGAGTACAGTACAGACTCTCGATGTCAAAGGGGGAGAATTCCCCAAGCTGAGCCAGGGATCTTAAAATGGCTGGGCAGTCAAAAATATGTTTTGGTGTTAGTGGAACATCATCACAGTTGCTGCAGAGACGGTAGGTTCTATTGCCATCTGTCAGGATCTTCATACCTCGATAATGACCAGTTCTAAGGCGGGTGATAGTTTTGGTAAGGTCTCTGTTAGCGTTTATTTCACAAATCTGCGAGTCTTTTTTAATGGCGTTTTCTCTCAAACGGAACCTTGCCTTCGCATTAACATCGTCAAGAGTGACCTTGGCGATATTTTCATTATTGAGATTTCTCCCTTTCTTGGCAAGTTGATCTGCCTCTTCGTTTCCAGGGATGCCGACATGCGCGGGGATCCACTGTAGAATACATATCTTGTGTAGTTTGTCAATTTCTTCTAATTGGTGTTGGATATTGTGGGTTAGCCTTGATTGACCTTTATTTAATGCTTCTAAAGCAGCTTTGGAGTCACAAAAGATGACTAGACCGTTAGCTTTGTCAGTGTTGTTGAGTAAGATGTATTCATGCAATGCATTGTATATTGCTTTAAGTTCACTGGTGAAATTTGAGGCAATGAAACCGGTGCCCAGTGAATGGTTCGTAGTTCTGCCGTTGGGTAGTACAAAGTGTACGCCCGCCTTTTTGAAAAGTTTCGTCAGCTGAGCTATCAGTATATGCGTTGACAAGGTTATTTTCCGACATTGCATTGATTGTCTGCATACCCTTTTCAAAGATAACTGATGTTAATTCCTTTTTGGAGCATGGAACAACAAGATTGGTGTTGATAGTGGTATTCTTGGGTAAGCACTTGGAGAATGCAGGCTCTTCCAGGAAATCAAGGGTGCTGTGCTCGAGACCGATCTCTCGTCTTATATCGGTATCAAATTGTAGAGTGGACGATCTTTTAAGTCTGGTTTTCTTGGACCAATTTTCAAAGGTTCTTCGTGAGATGTGGTCTGAGTCACGACTTCGTATTTTGTTAGTAAAGTTTATGGTTTGGTACTTCCTTCTGTTATTGAGTGATGCTAAGCCACATTCTCGTATCACTTTTTCATTGTTTGTAGAGGAAACTGCACCGCAGATGATTTTGGCTGCTCTAGCCTGGATGCTGTCCAAGTAGTGGAGTGTTGTGGCTGAAGTATGGGCCCAAATGGGGTGGCATACTCAAGATGTGGTCTTGCCAGGTCAGTATAGGTTGTCCGAAGGGTTTTAGGGTTTGCTCCCCAGTTAGTGCCACATAAGCTCTTTAGGATTTTTAGCCTCTTTAGAGCTTTGTTTCCACAATTCTTGATGTGTTCACCAAATCGCAATTCGGGATCAAGTTGTACTCCTAGGTATTTTGGATAATCTGTTTGTGTAAGGGGAACGCCATTCAGCATGATGGTAGGTCTGAATTGGTTTCTGTGTTTTCGATCCGCTGAAAACACCGTGAATAACGACTTCTGAGGATTAAATTTCAGTTTTAGATTCTGAGACCAGGTTAGGACATTCTTCAGTGATTGGTTAAGAGCGAGGGCAGATTTATCAATATCATTGCAGGTATGCCATATAGCTATGCCGTCTGCAAAGCAGGCAATTTTTGTTTCATCATGTAGGTGTTGGTGGATATCGTTAACATACAAAAGAAAGAGTAATGTGCTAAGAACTGAGCCCTGGGGAACACCTGCCCAGCTTTTCCTGCTTTTCGAAAGAGCTCCATTAAAACGAACCCTTAAATTCCTATGTCTCAAGAAGTCTGAAATCCATATAAGTGCGTTTCCTTTGATCCCGTGATTATGGGCAATGACAATTAGTTTTTGCCTCCAAACAGTGTCGAAAGCTGCCGACATGTCAAGAAAGACAGCCGTTGTTTTTCTTGGTTTCTCTTGAAAGCCGTCAATGATGGATTGACAAAGGTGGAACAGTTGATCTACTGTTGAGTGGTGTTTCCGATAGGCCCCTTGGTAGTAGATTAGTTTTTTCTGTTCGGTGAGAGCACCCAATATTCTAGAATGAATAATGCGCTCAGTAATTTTACAACGAATACTTGTAAGAGCGATTGGTCTATAGTTCTTGCATTCATCAGCAGTCTTCCCCGGTTTCAGGATTGGGACAATGATGGACATCTTCCATAACCTTGGCAGTTTTCCCGTTTTCCAGGAGGAATTGATTATTTTTAGAAAAAAGTCTTTTGCGACATTGCCAAAATGTTTGACCATATATCTAAAAACAAGATCACTGCCTGGTGATTTCCGGGGGTCTAGTTCGTTAATTGCACGATTTGGTTCTTCTATGGTGATGTCATCCGACATTGGGTCGTTGCCATCTTGCGATCTCGCGTCGCTTAGTAGTTTCTTCATTGTGGCACGAACAGATCTATCTTCCTTGCCAAACTCCAATCTACTGGTGCTCGAATAGAATGTAGCCAGCTCATTTGCAATAGCCATATTTGAAATCTCTGATGGATTTGAGATGTCCACAAAGTTAGACCGTGGATTGGTGTGGCCAGTGAAGCAGTTGTGTAAGGTTTTGGCTACCCTCCAGAATTTGGAGTCTTTTCTAGGATCTAGGTTTTTGCAAAATTCAGCCCATTTAAGACTTTTACCGTTTGCAATTGCTTCTTCGACTTGAGTAGTTGCTTCAGAAAGTAGTTTCCTATTTTCTTCAGTATTGTCCGTTTTCAGTTTTTCATTTAGGCAATCTCTTTCTCTAATGAGGGGGTCAATATTTAAATCTTTCCAGTAAGGAACCCAGTTGTTTTTTCTCTTCCCTCTGGGAATGTAACGTCTTGCAGCTGTTGTGATAGAATTTATAAAATATTTAACGTTTTCATTTAGATCTGAAGTGAAAGGTTTATTGGAGCACAGCTCATCCAATAAAAGTGTAAAATTTTCCCAATCTGCTTTTCTAAAGTTCCAGGATCGTTTAATCTGAACAGTCTCGGGTCCAGAGCAGAGATTTATTGATGTGATTATAGGGCGGTGGTCGCTCATAGCATTTTCAAGAATCTTCCAATTGCAGCTAATGGCAAGGCGATAGCTGACAGCCATAATATCAAGAGCTGATTCAGTGCCTGAAGTTCTTGAGAGGTAGGTGTTTTGCCCATTATTGATGACAGACAATCCTAGGTCAATCAGGATATCTTCAACTTGTTGACCTTTAGGGTCGATGATGGGAGAACCCCAGGTGGGACTTTTCGCATTGAAGTCGCCCAGCAGTACAATTGGGTCAGATGGTAAATTGGTGAAAGTGTTGAACACTTCAGTATTTATTTCAGAATTGTATGGATGGTAAGCGTTGATAAGGAAAAACGAAGCCTTGGGAAGAAAAATATGTAACGCCTGGAGTTCTTGATTTCTACTAAAATGAAAAAAAAAAAAAAAAAAAAAAAATCAAGCAGATTTGAAGAGCTTGTTTCCAAAAGGCGTTAAGGCTCTCTGTCAGTGAGCTTCAAGGTCATCCAAATCCCGTATTAATCTATTGTAAAATAATCCCCATTATTACTCATTACGTAATGCATATTTTTAAATTCTGTTTTCGCATTCGGAAAATTCATGGCCGTTAAGAGTTCCCCCATGTTTCAAAAATTGATTTTTTAAATTTGTTTTTAAGCTGTAAAAGTCGAAATTTTACTTGATTTCCTTTATCGCCCTCAAATTATTAACAAGTTGTTTTATCAATAATATAATTAATACTAGACCTTTTTAAATGATGTAACTTATTATTATTAATTTTCATAATATTTAAATTTTAAAAACGTATTAATAATTTTGGGGAAAAATGCAATTTTTAGCTGCAAAAACTGGATTTTCCCCCTTTCCGTCCTGCTGTAATTTATCACTGGTGGGACGTAGAAAGCGCATTAAGGATGACAGGTCATTAGTTTTCATTCTTATTAGTTGAAAGTGTGAAAATGCCCTGAAGTGAATGCTTACAGTGCCCCTCAGTAGAAAAGGGACAGAAGCAATACGGAATAAGAACTATCAGTTTGTTTTTCTGAACATAAACTATTCAGATGTATTTATTAGATAATTTCTTTTTTCAATATCACAAATATGCTACTTTTTTTTAAAAATAATTTTTAAATAGATTTTTAAAATAAATCTAAAGATCCCCTACTCCATTAATTAATAAATTTTTATCCTATATATATTTACTTATAAATTTAAATTCTTCTGGCGGAATTGAAGGGGAAATAATAATTTTATCTTCAGCATTCTTTTGCGCACTGCAACAAGTTTCAACTGTCCAGGACACAGTTTTAACTGATTATTAAAAAAATTCATATTATGTTCTCAATATTTTTAAAGTGAGCTAATACTAAGTGCATAAAAATATTTAAAATATTGCTCATTAGGGAAATTCGACTGTATTTCTTCTTACTAAACAATTGCATGAGGACATTAAAAATTAATTAATTAATTAATTAATTAATTAAAAAAAAAAAAAAAGAACTTAGCTAAAGCATTTAAATTTGGTCGATGCAGAGATCTTTGTATAGAAACAACATAAAAATCGAAAGAACACAAAATATTGTTTCGGACTTATCGCTTTCACGCTACATTCGTGCCTACTTTTCCTTTTCTTTCTTTCGTTTTCTATATTTAATTTTCTGATGATTGTAACACTAAATAATTATTTTATTCTTTTGATTTTTATGATATTTATTATACAAAGTTCTTAATATCTAAAGTTCACCTCCCCCCCTTAAAAAAAAAAAAAAAAAAAAAAAAAAGCTTTTTGCTGCAAATTTAGATGTGGCAATTTTTAAGGTCTCTTCTCTTCTTTCCTTTCCTTTTCTTTTTTTCTTTCTTTCTTTTTTTTTAATAACGAAATTTTCAGTTGAAGATAACCGAAAATTTAAATTAAAAAAATCAATTTAATTAGCTAGGTATGTCATACTGTTTAATACGTATATTTTTTGTAACTTTACCAAACAACATAATTTTTACTTTCCGAACACAGCAGTGAGAAAAGTATTGCAATCATGTCAAAAATCCGAGTTTCAGTTTTTGGTGTTTCTACGTATTTTGAGGTCCCCTGAATACATATTTACTATTTTTACGAAGATGTATGTGCGTATGTATGTGAGTGAACACAATAGCGCCTAAACGCTTTGTTTGAACGAGCTGAAAGTTGGTACACATGTTATAAGTTACCATAGCACGAACCCTATTGATTTTGGTGAATCTAGCACTTAGTTTTTTTTTTTTTTTTTCTTTAAACAAAGAAAAATCTTTATCATTATGGTCTATGGGCCTAATTTTTTTAAAGCGCAAAATCGTCTAAATGCCTCACTGGAATGAACTGAAAATTTATACACATGTTATGGATCCCCGTGGCACAAACTATATAAATTTTAGTGAATGTATCGTTTATGATTTTTTTTTTTTTTTTTTTTTTTTTTTTTTTTTTCACAGAGACACAAAGGAAAATTCTTTATTATTATGGTCTATGGGCCTAAATTTTTTAAAGTGCTCTAAACCTCGCTTCAGGTACCCGCTATCTACGGCATCTCTTTTCTGCTCGCATTGTGTCTGGTCCAGGTTCCCACTGCCTTCAGATAAGTCCTTTCCTGGACAGGTGGATCTGCTATTATTTAAGAGCTACGATTTTGAAGATTACTGTATCTCAGCATCTATTAAATATTTTAGTTTTTGAACCATGTATTTTATAGACCTTGTTTTTTACACTATATTATCATGTGATTCCGGCTAACATAATAATAATAATAATAATAAAAAAAAAAAAAAAAAAAAAAAAAAAATAGATTTTCTTGTAAAAGGAATTACATAAATAAAATACAAATAAATGTTAATTAAGCTTAAATTTTAATCAGCTTTATCTTTTCTATTACATACCGCCCTTTATTTTCCCCGATAAATTCTGTAAATACTAATAATAAAAGGTTATTATTATTATTTTATTTATTTATTTATTTGTTTTTATTTTTTATTTTATTTTATTTTATTTTCATTTATTTTTTTTTATTTTTTTTTTTTTTTCAAGAAAAAAGAAAGAAAGAAAAACATATTTAAAAATTATTTAAAATTTAAATATTTCATTAAAAAAAAAAAAAAAAAAAAAAAAAAAAAAAAAAAAAAACTGTTTTCCGTTATATAACCAAGCTGTATATCAAATTAAACCATATAAACTTCTTTTTAAAATGAGGAGTCAAAAACTTCTGTATCTTTTATAGACTTTGAGAAATTTGAAAGTGTTTATGTGAGCTAAAATGGTGATTTTACAAAATTTAAGAAATTTATAAAATTAATATTCAATTAAATGAAAAATTTCCAAAAGTATATTCTCACTTATATCATCAAGAAAATTGATTCCAGAAAGTTTCATTGTAATCTGAAATGTTCTGGTTAGGTGACTGGTTGATTCGTCATGGAATGACCTTACGAGAAATGACAATCTCAGTTTCTATAGAACATTACAGCTCCAGCAAAATGTCTTTTTACATGATGTATCAATAATTGCTTTAATTAAATTTAAATGAAATTCTTTTTTGTTATTACTTTATACCAAAACCATTAAAAAATATATCCATAAACCCGTAATGCCTGTTTCCCGTCGATGTTGGATTATCGATGCTTCACTGTGTATATTAATTTACTTTTTTAATTAATCGATAGTGTAAATTAAATTTTCATTGGTATATGTTTTATACAGTCTAAAATTCACGATAAAAATTATTATGAGAGTCTTGAAACTTTTTTTTACTTCCATCACCCCACTACCGTAGGTAATGGAAGTATTATATCTGTACTGATATGTATAAAGGATTTAAGTCCATATTCTTGATTTTTCAGGAGACGAAAAATAAAGTTAAACTAACTAAAAAGAAATCAGAAGAACCGATTAGGAAAAAGGGATTTCGTTGACTTATACCCTTTATACCATTCAGTGATTGTCAACCTTCATTTAATAACGGGAAAAAATTGAATTAAATATTTTATACCATACATGAATGCTAAATTTCTGACTTGAACCTTTTTTTACCAATGGATTTTCTCAAAGACTAAATGACATAGACCTAAATCCTTTATACCAATCGATAGAGAATTTTTTTTTGAGTCTGACTATGTACTTAACTCAAATAAAATGAAAAATAGATTTTCTTGTAAAAGGTATCCATATTTTGGTGAAAATTAAAAACAGAAAGTGTGACACCGGAAACTGGAAGCGGACCGTAAGTCTTTATCTCAAAAACAGCTCTAACGATTTTCTTCAAATATGCTCTATAAACACTCTATTAGATGTCCTTTAGAATGATATAATTGGCTAGTTCAGGAAAATTGATAGGCGTACTGTATAAATAGCTCGATTTCAGGTCTCGCAAGTGCGTTTTTTTTTAAATGGTTGTATACAATTTTTTTTTAAACTAGCCATATTTAACTCCCTTTTAAATATTCTTTTGTATGTAATTATTGTTTTCCGGTCAATAATTGATTTTTTGTAAATGTTGGCATCTCAGAAACGGCTCTAACGATTTTCTTGAAAATTGTTATATAAATCCATTTCTTTCTCATGCATTACGTGGTTATTAGAAAAAATTAACAGTCATCCTGCTTAGGTAGGTCATATTCAGATATCGGAAATTTGTTTCAAAAAATAACGCGACCATTTTTTTCTCTTATTTTTTACCTCGCTCTATGTAAGCTTCATTTTATATGTCTTTACATGTGTATAAAGTTTCTCTTACCGGAAAAATTTTAGGTTTCTACTTCTTTAGGTCACTTTTATGTCTTCTGATCACATCATCTCCCAAAAATGCATATAGTACATGTAATAGTGGTAATGGAAGGTCGCGTGTGGTTGTTTCACATCAGTTTCTTTTCTTTTTTCTTCTTCTTCTTCTTCTTCTTTTTTTTTTTTTTTTTTTTTTTTTTTTAGAACATGTGCTTTACACATGTGCATTAATTTTGCTAATTGTATGGCTAATAATTGAATTCTAAAAATATTCTTGTACATTTTCACATTATAATATTTTTACTTTCTTCTATATGTAATATAGAGAAAGTATTGGATTCGTAAAAATTTTCGACCTCGGGTTTTTGATGGATTTACACGTTTTGAGAGTTGTAGAACACGATTTGACCATTTTTAGAAAATGTCTGTCTGTCTGTCTGTCTGTGTGTGTGTGTGACAAAATTTTGTGGCAACTGTATCTCAGGAACTACTATACAGAATTTCATACAAATTGGTGTGTAGTTGCACCTTGACATAAATTAGTGCCTATCAACTTTTGGTAAAAATTGTCTTACAGGTTGCGTTGCCATCCCGCTTTTTCTAAATTTTTAACATGGTGATATAGGACAAAATTTTGTATAAATGTGCATAAAGAGAATTATATTTAAGTAATCATTAGGAAATTTACAAGAATTATTTATAATAGAGATAGTCAACAGGAAAAAATTTTTTGTATGCGTAGGAGCCTCGCCACCCCCCTGGGGGGGGAGTCACCCCTCGAGGGGAGTAAATTTTCAAGATGGGTATCTTTCGAAAGGTCTCGTCAATACCTTTAAAACGAATGGTTGAACTATAAATCTGTGATAATTTAAAACAAAGTTATCGATTTTTTTTACTTTTAACGAAAAAAAAAAAAAAAAAAAAAATCGTATTTTTTTTTTTTTTATTTTTTTTTTTTAAACGAAATTTAACCAGACTTGGTATTTAGTTGGCCCCTGACATAAACTGTGGCTGATTAGATTTGGGGATCAATCGCTCAACAGGTGGCGCTGTGATCGTATTTTTTCTAAATTTTTAACATGGACAAAAGTAGTACAAAATTTCGTATAAATGTACATAATGAGAGTTATTCTTAACCTGTGATTGTGAAATTAATATGAATTATTGATAATAGTAGTAGTTAATTAGGAAAAAAATTTGGGGCATCGCTTCCCCCCCCCTAGGGGGAAGTACTCCCGGGGGGGGGGGAGAATTTTCAAGATCGGTATCTTTCAAAAAAGCTCGTCAATACCTTTAAAACGAATGGTTTAACTATAAATATGTGATAATTTAAAACAAAGTTATCGATTTTTTTTACTTTTAGCGAAAAAAAACTTTGGAAAAAAATCATATATATATATATTTTAAATATTGTTACTGCGTGAATTTGTATAAGAAAATATAGAAGAAAGTCTTGTGGTGGCCACAACATACTAGTTTTAAATTGTATATGAAGGTGTATATCAAAATTTTTATTCTTTAACTTGCATATTAATATTATACATGCGTCATTGACTTCGTTCTTTTTTCTAAATGTTAAGACAGTTTTATTTATTTATTTATTTATTTATTGAGAAATGGCTAGATTGTTGTTGCAAAACAAATAAAAAAAGTCTGGTGTGAAACAACCATACGACATCCATTACTTACTTATTACATGTATTATATGCATTTTTTGGAGATAATATGATCAGAAGACATAAAATTGACCTAACAAATTAGATACTTAAAAATTTTCTGGTAAGAGAATGCTTATACACATGTAAAAATATATAAAATAGATTTACATAGCGAATTTAAAAATAGTAAGAAGAAAAAAATCAGTTTAGCCATTTTTCGAAACATTAATTTCCGACATCTAAAACTGATCTACCTGATCAGGATGACTGTTAATTTCTTTTTAATAACCACATAATACATAAGAAAAGTTATCTAAAGTGTAACAATTTTCAATAAAATCATTACAGCTATTTTTGAGATACCGACTTTTGCCAAAACTTGGCAAATTTAATTATTGACCGGAAAGCAATAATTACATACAAAAGGTTATTTAAAAAGCAGTTAATATGGTAAGTTTGAAAAAAATCCTTGCATCCATTTTTAAAGGAACGCACTTGCGATGCCTGAAATTGAGCTATTTATACAGGACGAATTCAATTTTCCTGAACTAACCAAATATATCATTCGAAAGGACAACTAACAGAGTGTTTACATAGCAACTTAGAAGAAAATCGTTAGAGCCGTTTTTGAGATACAGACTTACAATACCACTTTCGGTTTCCGATGTCCCACTTCCGGTTTTCCAATTGTCACCAAAATTTGGAAAATTTATCTGTACACCAGACCTGTTTCAATTCTAAAGTCTCGTAGTTCTATCTTTATTAGTTTCCGAGATATAATAGCCAGAAGATTCTCCACATACATACACACTGACCAATTGCAAAAACTACTTTTTTGGACTCAGGAGACCTTAAAACGTGTAAATCAGGCGAAAACTGGGTATCGAATTTTTGGACCAAATACAAAACTTCCATTACCTACGGTAGTCGGGTAATGGAAGTAAAAATCTGGTGTGAAACAACCACACGATTTCCATTACCCACTACTGCACGTATTATATGCACTTTTTGGAGATAATGTTATTAGAAAATATAGAATTGACCTAATGAAATAGACACCTAAAAATTTTCCGGTAAGAGAAAGTTAATACACGTGTATTTTTTTTTTTTTTAAACACCAATTTCTTAGATCTAAAACGGATCTGTCTGATCAGAATGGCTATTAATTTTCCTGTGATAACCAAGTAAAGCATGTGAAAGCATATCTATAATGGGTTTATGCAAAAATTTTCAAGAAAATCGTTAGAACCGTTTTTGAGATACCGACTTTTACCAAATCTTTGCATAATTAACTGTTGACCAGAAAAGAACAATTACATGCAAAAGGATATTTAAAAGAGGGTTAATATGGCAAGTTTGAAAAAAAATCATACAGCCGTTTTGAAAGTAACACGCTTGCAAGACATGGAATTCAGCTATTTATAAAGGACGCCTATCAATTTTCCTGAACTAACCAACTATATCATTGGAAAGGACGTCTAATAGAGTGTTTGTACAGCAACTTTGAAGAGAATCGTTAGAGCCGTTTTTGAGATACGGACATAATGTTAATCCTATGGATACATTCCGTTCCGAGAAAAAGTGTCCAACTTAGAGGGGTGTCCAACTTGAGAAGTTTCACTGTACTAAATGAATGATGTATCAAATCAAATGAATTTTCTAAAAATGTAATTTGAAAGTCATTCTTTAAATTCTTTATTTGATATTTATAATTTTGCGATTTGAAAAAATGTCTTTTTCTCCAGTGCCCTTTCTTTCGGATGCCCGTTTTTCGGGATCCCATTTAAAAGTTATACCCGCGTATATACATATATATATATATATATATATATATATATATATATATATATATATATACCTAGTTATAATATTTAGCCATTTTTTAAAAGTTATTTTTCATTCTGCTTCTTACGCTTTATCTAATATATCTAGAATGACTCCATTGTCCATTTAACATTCCAAGCATCAAGTAATTAATGGTTAAATAAATATAGTAAAATAAATCGTTAAATAAACAAAAAAGAAAATTATAAGGTTTTTTTTGTTGTTGTTGTTTGTTTGTTTGTTCATAAAATACGTTTTTTTATTTTACGCTATAGCCCTTCAAATGATTATAGCCCATAAATCATAATAATAAAGAATATTTCGTTGTGTCCCTGTAAAAACATATAAGTATTAGATTCATCAAAATCAATACAGCTTCTGCGACAGTGTTTTTTAAAATGTATATAAATTTTCAGTGCAATCAGATAAAGCATTTAGATGCTAGCACATTTTACATAATTTAAGCCCGTAAGCCGTAATAATTAAGTTTTTTTTTGTTCTGTGCTTGTAAAAAATCTATAATATATCCCCCAAAATCTATACAGTTTCTGTGACGATTATTTGTACAGTGAAACCGGTCGAGTTGGACACCCCTCTAAGTTGGACACATTATATCGGAACGGAATATATCCATAGGATTAACATTATGTCCAACCTCTATAAGTTGGAAACCCCTCTAACTTGGAAGTTGGACATTCAAATATTATCCTAAGTTGAACACTTTTACCCAATGAGACTGGAAAAAAAGATATAAAACTTGCATTTTCTCCCTTTTTTTAGAAAATTTACTTATGCCTTGTAGAAATAACTGTAAATATCTAAAAAGCAATGTTTCTTGTCACACTATATTCAACTCTGTATATTCATCTTGTAAAAAAAATATTTATTTTGTTCAACTGAAAAATTCACAAATTACTTAATTTTAGCGTTTAATGAAATAGTCTTTCTTTTTATTGATTTGCATGAATTGTTTTTGTCCATTTCTCCAGGAAATATCCAGTAGAGAGCCTACAAGCATGTTTTGACTTAGACTGTTTTAAAATGAGAATTAGGCAATACATTTCGGTAGTTAGAGCTCCTCTTCATTTGTTCTTTTTATTTTTTCTACCAAGTTTTACTTGAGTGTATAATTGCACTAAACATAATATGTGAGAGATCTATCTATAGCGAAAAAAGATGCTAATTCAATTTGGGTGCATATCAATCGACAGGTGTCGCTGCTAGGCTGCAGTTTTCCTCTTTCACAGGAAAACTATATCACAGTTTCTAGAGCGAATAAATTCACCAAATTTCATAAGCTATTATTACAATGAATGTTATCTTAATTTGGGTGTATATCAGCAGACAAATTGGTACTACTTTTAATCACATTCTCCGATTTTCCATATGACTATCACAGCGTCTATTGAATAAAATTGCAGCAAAATGCATATGCAAAATTTTTATTGTGAGAAGTTATATTGATTAAATTTTCGTGCATATTAACTGGTGGATGGCGCTGTTATATAAAAAATTATAAAAGAAAGTGTTATGGCCATAATATACCAGTTTAAATTTAAATTTTAAATTAGCAAATTAATCATTTTTTGTATATAAGTTATGAGTACTTAATTATGTTAAATTTAGATGTGATTAAATGTTAAAAGGCATGCATAGATACCGTTTAATTAAATCGAAAAATGTAAGCACCCCTATAAGTTGGACACGTTTTCCTGGAACCGTAGGTGTCCAACTTAGAGAGGTTTTACTGTAATATGTATATAAATTTTCAGTTCATTCAGATAAGGCATTTATTCATTATATATTTTTTTGTATTTTTATTTACATAATTAATTTTGCTTTGCTTGTTTAATTTTTACAAAGCATTTATAATATTGAAATAAAAAAAATTTCTTTCTTTCTTTCTTTCTTTTTTTTTTTTTTTTTTTTTTTTTATTGAATGCTTTTTTTATAAATGCAGTATCTGTCAAAAATTATGATATACTAGCTATTAATTTGCTTTCTTATTCTAGAACGATTTTTAAATACTTTTTCATTGAATATTGTAATCAATTAATATAGTAATATTAGTATTCGCAGTAAAAGTTTTAATATTGCACCTGAAGTAATAAAGCAGGGGGAGGGAGCCCTATAAATTTTCTCTCACACCGGCGTCCCCAGCTTACTTGTTACGGCACTGATTAACAATATATATTACGTATAATATATTTATCTTATTTAGTTATATTTATCTTATATTTTTTAAATCCTCTATTTTTGGCTATGTAACATATTTGAAAATGTTAAGTATGCACATATTTCATCATTTTTATACATAAATTAGTTTATTTTCTGAAATGTAGATACAATAACTTTCTAATAAATGCTGATTTGTAAATTTTCAAAAAAAAAAAAAAAAAAAAAACGAGTTATAATAAATACAAGATGTTTGAATTATTATTTCAAATTAGTCTATTGGGCAAAATTAAAATCATTCAGTTTATAGTTAATATCAAATAAATTTGAAATAATGTTTGCCAAAAGAATAATGAATTTTTAACATGTATACATATTTTCAGTATTTTTAAATTTCCAATTTTTAACATATGAAGATCGAAATTTGAATGTTAAATTTATATTTTAAGAACACTAAAAATTTATATTTAAAATTACCCCCTATTTGCAAAGCACGATAGCTTTCGAAGATTACTTCATAAAGCAAAAATACATCATTTGAGTTATTATAATTGTTTTGCAAACATTTAAAGTAAACAATTTGAAGTCATAAATATAAGATGTTTAAAAAATATTTCAGATTAATATATAAGAAATTTTGGATCATTCAATTTAAAATTACATGGGCCGAAAAATATTTAAAATATATTTAAAAAATCTGTTTCAGATAAATTTATAATTCTTAAACAAATTCACGCAATACAAACTACTTATTACAATTAATTTCCACAATGAATAGAGACAACTTTCATATCAGAGAAGTACAATGCTAAAAATCGAAAAAAATAATTTTATGCTCTACATTCGAGATTGTAAGAAGTCTTTCTTTCTTTTTTTTATGAAAAAAAAAAAAAAAAAAAAAATCGATAACTTCGTTTGAAATTGTCGAAGATACATGGTTCAACTATTATTTTTAAAGGTATTTATTATTTCTTTAAAAAAATATTTATATTGAAAGTTTACAACATTCGGGAGAATTTTCCTCCAAGGATGAAAGATGCTCCTATTTATACAACTTTTTCCTGTAAGTGTTTCGGCCCACCAGCGGCCGAGCGGTTCTGCGCTCAAAGCTGGTAGACGTGAAGTGCCGGGTTCAATCCCAGGTCGCACTCGTCGGCCTAGCCGTTCGGAATTTTCCGTGGCTTTCTCCAAAATTGTGTAAATGCGGGATAGGAACTCTTAGAAAAACCCCCACGGCCTAGGACCCTAGTGCAGTCCTCACAACCCAACCCAACCTATAAGTATTTCTTTTTATTTCACGATGATTCGTTAAAAATAATCTTAATTGTGCTCATTTATACAAAGTTGTCTCCTATACTGTCATATTAATAATTATCATAAAACGTTATGGTATCTCCAGCTGTTGGCGATTTTCAGCAAAAGTTGAAGGACATTTATAAATCAAGAAGCAACTTAAACTTTTATGAAATTTTTCTGTTCATTAGTTCCTGAGATACAGATACCACAATATTTTGTCACACACACACACATATTGACATTTTCTAAAACTGATGAGATCGTGTTTGTCCCTTTCAAAACGTGTAAATCCATCGAAAACCAGAAATAGAGAGTCTTTACAAATCCAAGACGTTTTTCTATTGAATTCAGAAGAAAGAGAAAAATAAATAAAAATGAAACAAAAAGTTGAAAATTAAAACCTTTTAACGAGTGGTGATGCCATTCCGCTTTTCATAATTTTTAATGTGCCCGTATAGGACAAAGTTTCGTATAAATGAGAATAATTTTTAATGAATTATTGTAAAATTAAGAAAGAATTATTCATAACAGTAACAGTCAATCAGGATAACAGTCAACCTTGCGTGGGTGGGTGTGTAAATTTTCAATATGGATATCTTTTAAAAGAACTCGTCAATACCTTTAAAACGAATGATTGAGCAACGATCTGTGATAATTAAAACAAAGTTATGTTCTTTTTTTTTTCCACTTGGGGAAAGTGTCCTTCGTGGGGGTCATTTTACGGGGTCCTAGCCCTATATTTAAACGTTTCGGGGAAAAACAAGGAGAACTCCGAAATTATAGGTTGACATGTGTCACCTAGGATCGAACCCGGCACCTAATGTCTTTGAGAGCAAAACCTTTTGACCACTGGTGAGAGACTTTCGTAATTTTTAAAGAATTTTTACGTAATTTCTATCATTTCTAAAGAAATATTTAATTTTTTTTAGAAATATTACAAAAATTTAAAAGAAATTAATTGACGCTTTTTAAAATCTCTGTTTGACACCTTTTTTTTAAAAAAAACTCTATTATTTACAGTTGCTAATTTTCTGGAGGATCTACTATGAAAATAATCATTTCATGTCTCTGTATAATTATTCAAAAGAATGTTACACATTGTTTTTAAACATTCATTAATTAACTGAGTTAGTGATTTACCACAATTACAAATTCCTTCAAATTCTAATCCGTCATCCATTAGTTTTTCTTTAGACAATTCACATAATAGAAAACATTGATTTTCAGATTTAAAAAAAAATTCCTCATATTCTGCAGTAATAAAATGTAAATGAAAATTAACTCAATTGATGTATTATATTAAATGATGGAATCTAAAAATTCATTCATGAAAAATGTAATTTAAATGTATGTGAGGTGTGAGATGAGGACAAACATTGTTTGCTACATGTATTCCAAGCAGAAGAATAACATAATAAACGGACCCGATGGACATCAGTTTCTAACAGATTTTTTTTCCAAAAAGAATTAAGTCACAAGTAAGTTTTGTGCCAAAAAGGATTAAGTCAAGTTTAACCAATTGTAGCGTGCCTTGAGATCACGTGGTTTGTCAGGCCTTGAATGAAAAGTCAAAAGTAAGGGGGAAAATGTTGTTGTAGATTGTCACATTGAGACATTTTTTTTTTTTTTTTTTCCCATAGAAAAATATAAAGATGAATGTATTTATAACCTTTATTATAATGTGTTTGTAAATATTTTAATCTTGGTTTTGGAGCCCCGAAAAAAAATATTTGTTCCTTCTGCATTAGGAAAAAAACACAAATGAATTCAGAAAAATGTACAGAAAAAAGAAAAGACCATGTTAACCGAGCTTTTGATTCCTAAACATCGGAGCAAAAAAAAAATATATATATATTCACTTTTAGGGAAAAGTTTATAGGAGAATATGAAATTACAATATGTTTTGAACTGATGCAAAATCAGGAATTACCACACAAATAAAAATTATACCATGTTAGGAATGTTTTCAGCAGTGGCTGCTCAAAAGGACCTCACCTTCACATACTATTTACCAGTGCGTGGTCACTCCTACTTACCAGCAGATAGAAGATTCGGACGAGTGGAGACTAGTTTAAAGAAAATGGATACTATTTTACTTTCTAATGAATATTTTGAACATTTCTATAAGGTTGGAAATCTTTTCGAGTATAAGAAGCAGTGGAATATTTTAGACTGGAAAAATTTTGCACATAGTTGTCTAAAGCAAACAAGGTTTCTTGATTTCAGAGGCAAAAGTACTGGAAATTACGAAGAGAGATGTAGGAATCAAGATAACGTACTGTGATTCGTTTTGCCGCAAAAACATCCTGAAACGAGGGATAAAAAGTTTCCCGTGCGCCGCTTCTGAAATAAAAACAAAAAACAATATGAAACAAGCAAAGAAAAACAGATGCTTTTAAATTACTTAACGCTTTGGGAATTAACAAATTCCACAAATTTTTTTATTCTTATGAATAATTTCTCATTGGTACTGCTAACACAAACACAAGGGAAAATAATGATAAAGGTGGCGAAATAGAATTTGTAAATTGAAGATTTGTAGTAACTAACTACCTTCCGAAATTGTATAGCTAAAATTTATGCTGTATTTACATGAAAAAAAAAAAAAAAATACTTGGATTACTTTCAAATGGAAGTAAGTCATTTCATTTCGTTATTTGTTTGTGCCAAAAGGGCTTAAGTCATAGTTTTGTTCCAAAAGGAGTAAGTCATTTCTTTCTTTTTTTATTTCTAAATAACTATACTGTCAGTATTTTTTTAAACATGCAATTTAGTGTTATTATTATTCATATATTACTGGGAAAAATTATCTTTTCCTTAAATTCAATAATAAATCTTACATAACAAAACCGCGTTTTCTCAAGAACTGAAAAAAATGACTTTGGAAACAAGCTCTTCATTTAAGCTATGATTTTTCTCCACATGAAGGGAATTTTTAAAAAAATCTCCAAATAACAATAAAGCTATTGAAAATCCCTGATCGTAGGGATAAATCATTTCGTTGCCAACATTGACAGAAAGTTGAAGAACTCCCCAGATTTGTCCCCAAAAAAGTCCCCACAAACATTTGGTTCCCAAAATTGTCCCCAGAAGTCTCAAAAATCCCAAAAATGGGGACAAAATTCCCAATCTGGCATCACTGAGCGACGCGACCACGGAGTAATAAGACAGGAGAAGAAGGTAACGTTGAAATCTTGTGATGTTGTTTTCTAATGTTTACAGATGGCGCCAGCGTGCAATCCTTCCTTCTCTCCAGCTTCCGCAATGTTATTCAATGGGGAAATGTCTCGTTTTAATTATTTTTTTAAAAATAATATCAAGCTGAAAAAATTTCGATTGAAAGCAAATTTCATTAAATAGAGTATTCTAACCAACATGTTTTTTTAAGAGCCATTTTATACTAATTTTACTTTGAAAAAAAGCTTTTAAAAAATGACGATTCTTATGAACCGAAGCTAGCTAAAACAGACAATTGGGAGGAAGGAGAATGGATGAAACTTTGTAAAGAAAAAAAATAAACTTACTTTAGGTGCAGAAAACACGAACTCGGACTTTATTTTTCTCCTACGGCCTTTTTTTTTTTTTTCTTATCACTATCATAGCCTGTTTTACAACTAGGAACGAAGCATTTATTTGAAACATCTGAATTATGCAGTTTTAAGAACTTACAAAGAAATTAAATTGCTTAAAATAAAAAATTTTAAATGTACTCCAGCAAAATTCTATTGAAAACAACAGTATATCCGCGCCGAGGTAGGGAGGAATGACAAGTGGCGCCCTCAATATTTACCAAAAATTCAGATCACAGTTTCGTAGCTTTCTCCCATTGGACCTTCAACTCCTATTAATATTACTCCGTGGACGCGACGCCAAACAGCAGTGTTGCCAACTCGTAATGGGAAATTAGTGCTAAATCAACGGGCGGGTTCAGGCTCTCGACCGATCCAATTGGTCGTGGAACAATGCGTCCAGTCTCATGCGACCGGTCGTGGATCAAATCGCACGCCATCTATCGGTCCTTACAAACGCAAATATGCATACAAGCATTTTTTTTTTGGTAAATAACTGTATAATTGTTTTAGAATTATAAATATATGCATGCAATGGATTGAAATATACAATAATGCTAATTAAAATTCATCGAATATTATTTAAATTTAATAAAATAAAAATTTAAAATGCTCCCTGCTAACATCTTTTTTTTTTTTTTTAATTTGAGTTCAACAAAAGATTTTAAATTTGTTTGTGAACAACTTTGGGAATTTATCGATCAGTTAATTTTTATGAAACATTTTTATGTTTGAATACTAATATTTGCATTAAATTTCAGCATTCAAACATAAAAATAATTAACAATATTTAAAAATCATCATTTAATTTGTATTTAAATAATAATATTATTAATAAAAAATCATAAATATATTAAACATATAAAATATTATTGATTGAAATCAGAATTAATTGAATTCAACAAACCAATTTAATGAAGATTTAAATCAAATGAATGATAATTTAAAAAACTGTTATAAAAATCTTTTTTTTTTTTTTTTTTTTTTTTAATCATTGATTTAAATTTAAATTTTTATAATTTTTTGGCAATGTGTAATAGTTTTTATATTTCTTACCAACGAGATATATAAATTAGAGTGCTGATTCAATGGATGAAGGATTAGCTTTCCGTGGTTCAAGATGAATCACGTGACATGCTCGAATAGGTTGCTGTGTTTGGCCCTTTATCGCTATTTTGGCATTTAAAATATCAGTTCGACAAATTATCGTTATTATTAGGTATCATGACAGTCCTATGACCGAAATAAATTGTTTTTAAAATAATTTTTACATATATTTCACATTTTATTAAATAATAAAATACCTTTTTTTCATCGTTTCCCAACAAAGTTTAAAAGTGTTTATAAAAGAAAATTTAAACTTTTAAAGAGCTAAATTTAACAACGAATAATAATTTTCAAACTATTTTTAAGGATTTTGTCGGTTAAATTTCGACTACACGAAATGAAACAGAAGTAAAATCAAAATCAAAATGATTTAGAACAAAAGAATATTAAACTACATAAGTAAACAAAAACATTGGCGGTTATGAGTTGGTAGGTAGGTAGGTAGGTAGGGGGGATACTGAGATTAGTGCTATGTCCCAAGGGAAAATGAGTTTTGCAAAGAACAATCTCCAAACCGTTGCCATAGAAATTTACTGAAAATAAGCTGTTACCAAGGGAACCATCGAATACGCAGGTGCAAGGAGAGCATGTCACATGACTCATCTTGGACCTTCTCAAGGGTTACCATTTATCACTCTACTTTATATATCTCGTTCTTTCTTACCTTAGATCATAATAAAACTTGAATCTACTTCTTATTTACATCGAATATTTGAATGCTAAATATCTGTTTTAAATTTCAGCATTCCAACTTAAAAATATTTAACAAAAATTAGCTTGATAATAAATCCACAAAATAAAACTTAAAATTGTTTACAGTATATCATTAAAATACAATAATTCATAATTGAGGGAAATAATTAAAAAAAAAATTGCCTGAAAAACTTCTAAAATTAAAATTTTATTGTTATTATTTTTTATTTAAATAATTTTCAAAAAAGAATTATATAATTAATATTATTGTATTTCAGTGAATATGTACCCAACTATGCAGAATACAAAGAAAAAAAAAATAGCTATGCATCTATCTTTTTTTTATTGTTCATAGTTAAATTACATTTTTAATTAATGAATTAAATTTTTCTTTAATTAATTTAACTTTATAATATTCTATAGCTAATTTCAAACTAAGCCTACAGATGGCAGCACTGATTTTGATCCAATAAAAATAACGGAGTTGTCCAGCCTCTGCTTTCGACCGGTCGTAGACCAAATGTCTCAGGGCCCAGTTGGATCGGTCGAAGTGTTCCAGAGGCTGGACTCACCCACAGATTATCATACAGATAGGACAGTGAAGCTAAAACGCGAACCGGAAATATAGTAGCACCACTAGAGTCAACAGAGGGGAACTACATGTGATAAATCTACATGAATAGCATCTTTGATCGAAAATTGTTTTCCTATTTCACGTCGAGAGTACTTAGTAGCAGGTTAGTATTATGGGAAGTTTTCTTTTTATTCACTTTCGATTGTTTTTGAATTCACAAAATTATCCTCAAAACATTCACAGCTATTCTTCTAAGAAATGAAAATTAATTTTTATAATGTTTAAAAATATGCTTTGTCAAACACATTCATATTCAAGTACAAATTAAAATTACAAACTGTAATTCTGAAATAGCAGTAGGATGAAATCATTAAATATTTAACGTTAATTGGTTTAAATAATACAAAATGTTTTTATTTTATGTATATTTTCAAAGTTTGTTTTCTTAATATTTAGCACTTGCTTCTTAAAATAAATTGCTTTTGACAATCAAGTTTGTAAACAATAATAAAGTTGCCAAACGAAAACGTATGTGCAGTTTTCTTTCCTTCACATTTTCTACTACTTTTAAATTCACAAAATCATAACATTCACGGCTATTTTCTAAGAAATAAAACTAATTTTTATTATGTTTGAAAATAAATTTTGCCAAACACATTCGTGTTCAAGTGTACAAATTAATATAACAAACTGTAATGCTGAAATAGCAGTATTGTATGAAATCTTAAATATTTAACATTGCTTGGTTTAAATTATACAAAATGCTCTAAAATGAAAAAAATATTTTTGGTTTATGTATATTTTCGAAATTTATTTGCTTAATATTTAGTACTTGCTTCTTAAAATAAATTGCTTTCGACAATCAAGTTCGTAAACAATAACAAAGTTGCCAAATGTAAACATTATACAATGGTTAGTTGGGTTTAACGTTGCACTAATATTACGATATGAACATAGATAGTAAAAATAAGACGAGCGATTGCGTAAGCTAGAGAGCTCGAGAAACTTACAGCCGTTGACAATAGGGTCTTTGCACTTAAATTTTGGTTACAGAAGAATATACGGGAGTGTCCTATCTGTATAATAATCTGTGGACTCACCCAACCTTGAAAAAGTGCATTTTAATAAATTTATGAAAAAAGGTGCTAAAATTTGAAGCTAAAAAAAGTGCTAGATTTTAATAAAATTGTGAAAAAGATGCTAGAATTCTAAACTAAAAAAAAAAAAAAAAAAAAAAACTACACTTTTATAAATTTAAGTGGAACTGGAACAACCATAATGCTGAATCCCAGATAGATGCTTAGGACCTTATGCACAGCGCGTCATTGCGGGTATTTAAAAGTTTCTTCGTCAATCGCTGAGCTCGAAACTCTTGTTTACTATCAGCCAATACCAGCCGCTTAAATAGGTAAATACCCGCAGCCGTTGCCACTCGTGCATAAGGTCCAATGCTTAGCTGTAGTTGGTGATTCACTAGTTGGTGATCTAGTTTAAAAATCCACTCAACATTGATAAATTTAAGAAAAAAATGTTGAAATCCAAATGCAACTTTTGTGAACAAATTATAAAAGCATCAAGTATTAGCAGTTTCAACCATATGACTAATAGGTCTCAGGTTACATCTAATTAATGAATTCTGAAAATTCTTTCCCCCTTTCACTAAAAATCAAAATTTTGATGACATGTCTCCAGATCACGCTTACAATATAATTCCAGATAGTAGCTATTTGCTCACTGTGTAACCTTAGAGTGACATTAAAAGCTGTCAATCTGAAAATGCTTTATATTTACCTATATATTTTTGCATTATAATATCAGTTGATTCGCCGTTAATTAGGCTATATTTACTGTCAGCAATCTCCTGTAGCAGAGTAGACTCAAAATGGTTTGCTAAAGCTCTTTTTTATTATTTCACGAAGACTAGAAATATAGCATAAATGCCAATATTTTAAGTTATTCGGGATTCCGAAGTATTTTTAGCCTCGCTTTTATTCCATAACGCTTATTTTTTAAAAGCAATATATTCTTATTTTATGGAATTTATATATTGGAGAAAATTTTTCTATAAATAAAATGGTGGAAAATAAAGGCGGTGCTAAAAATACTCCAAAATAAATTAAAAAGTTGGAATCTATGATACAGTACTCATTTAAATCTAACATGTTCCGATAACTTTGAGTAAAATTCTATTATTGAATTTTGTCTAATTACCATGGGAGCAAGGATACTTTGTTGTCACTTGAAATTAGAAGTTGCCATTCATTGGCCGCATTGGCCTAATTCTGAACGAGTGGAATCAAACGTCGGTGACCTTTGCCTTTGAAAATGATTTTTTTTTTTTTTTTTACTTCTATGCATTTTGCGCTATGTAAGTTCATTTCAAAAAAAGGCTTTAGAAAGAATCTTGGAAATGATATCTTTATCGATAAATAATGGTAAAATCACAACCACGATGACCTATATATCAACAACATTTTCTTCTAAATCAACTTTCAGACAAAGCAATAAGGCAGTTTTAGGATCAACTTTCAGATCCTTTATCCTTTCGCTGACAAGTCAAAAAAGGTAAAACAAAACATATTCTCAAACATTGATCAAAGTCTGCTAATCCAAATCGGTTGATATCGAGTAGGTTTTACATCATTGCGATTGGCAACGATCTGGAATTCATACCTAAGGGTGATCCGGAGACATATTATTACAATTTTGATCCTCCTTGAAATATAGAAATATAAATACCAGGAAGTCGTTTGCGATTCACATATGACATTAGGCATTTTTTTTCAATCGGGCATCCGCTGTATTTAGTTTTAAAGTTCATTTTTTAGTGCTAGACGAGCGGAAAAAGGGCTAGATTTAGCACCAAAAGTGCTAAGTTGGCAACACTGCCAAACAGTGATGTCAGATGGTCGAAAATTATTTCCCCAAACAGGTTTTCAAATTTCCCCAAATCAGAGTTTTTTTATCGAAAAAATCCCCAACTTGATTTCTACTAAAACGGGAAAATAAAAATTTTTTTAAAGAAAAATATCAAGAAGATTTTTCTATGATTTAAGCTCAGATTTTTTCCCAAATGAAGGCAATTTTTTAAAAAGATCCCCAAATAACAATAAATTTATTGAAAGTCTCTAGTCGTAGGGATAAATCATTACGTTGCCAACAGTGACAGAAAGTTGCCCAGATTCCAGATTTGTCCCCAAAAATTTTAGAATTCCCAAAAAAGTCCCCACAAACATTTGGTCCCCAAAATTGTCCTCAGAAGCCTCAATAATCCCCAAAATGGGGACAAAATTCCCAATCTGGCATCACTGACGCCAAATACAAACAAAAAACAATGACAAATCTCATGTTGCCATTTGTTTCTAGATAAAATATGATAAATATATAGAGCTGCCGCACATGACGTCATTATGATAAACATTCACAAATGATACACTGCATGCCTTCATAGATATAGTAATAAGACATAGATTGATCATTGAGAGGGGAAAAGTGATACATTTTTTAATCGTGAAAAGACGGCCATTTTACTCTCTTATGGATGTATTTCTCCGAGTGAATATACACGGGAATACACATAAGCAAATAAAATTTATGCACTAAAAGAGAATGAAAAACTCCAGATACCCCTTTTTCTTTCTTTTCGTTTTCCTTTCATTTTATTTTTCTTTTTTTTACTATACTCTAGTATATTCATGTCTGCACAAAACTGTCTTTCTTTCGGCATTTATTATTATTATACTTCTTTGAGATAAAAATCGTCTGCATTCATCTCGAAAAATAATTATAATAAATCATAATTGAATAAATTATTTGTATTGCATAAATTTGTATAGGATTATATATGGAAGAAAGTCTTGTGGTGGCCACAACATACTAGTTATATATTAAAACTTTCGTGGCTGCTAGCTATATTTAAAAGAATTTTGAGAATTCCATATTAATTACTAATGTAAAATATTAAAATTTAAAAAAAGTATTCCTTTAAATATGAAAACAGAAATTATCTCATAATAATAACAAAGCAACTGATTATAAAAATTATATTTTTCATAAATTACTTGAATATAACTTATTTATGGAACCTACCCCCATTTCTTTTCATATATTTATTAGAACACTTAAAAGCCATGCAATATTTCGGCATTTTCAAAATTCATTACATTCTATTCTATTACTGTTTTCGTGTTTTAACTCTCTAATGGATGATGCTAAAAAAAATTTCCGGCATCAGAAATCTTTGCTCGTTAACGTGGGGATGATAGATCTATATAAATTACTATATCTATGTGTGCCTTAGAATGTAACTAAAAAAACAAAGTGTAATTCACTATTTCACCATTTTTTTTTTCAAGATCTTTTAAATTTCTGTTAAGATAAACATGATGGTTACTGCTCGTTGTATATATAAATCATAAATGAATGTATTTTGATTCTTTTAATTAAGAAACCTATATCAAAATACTTTTAATATAAAAATATTTTTTCTATGGAAGATTATAAAAAAAGATAATTAAAAAATTATTTAATAAAAATATCTAATTAAAAACTTTAATTAAAAAAATCTAGAAAACTAATTTAACAAATAAAAGAACATATTTTTATTAATTGAATTAGTTCAGATTGTTTAGTTCTATTGTTTCGGTTTTTAACAGAAAAGTCTATTTTTGAAATACCTTTAATATTAGAACATTTCTTTTTCTATAAATGATTATATATATATAATATACACAGTGGGTGATCAAATTATTAGTATATATATATATATATATATATATATATATATTACAGTTTTTTGATTTTCTAAAAAAATACTGGACAAAACGGCCAGGGACTTCAGACCATAGATATAGTAATTTATATATACAGATCTACCATCCTCATGTTATCGTGCAAAGATTTTTGATGTCGAAAAAAAGTTTTGGCATCAGCCATTAGGGAGTATAAAATTCGGAAATAGTTATAGAATTGAATGTTAATGAATTTTGAAAATGCCGATATATTGCGCGGCAATTAAGTGTTTTAATAAATATATGAAAAGAAATGGGATAAGTTTTCATAAATAAGTTATATTCAAGTAATTTATGAAAAATATAATTTTTATAATCAGTTGCTTTGTTATTATTATGAAATAATTACTGTCTTCATATTTCTTTTAATAAAGTTATTTTAAATGTAGTTAGCAGTCGCGGAAGTTTTAATGTGTAAAGTATGTTCTGGCCACCACAAAACTTTCTTCTGTATATAATCGTATACAAATTTAAGCAATGCAAATTATTTATTAAATTATAATTTATTAAAAAAAATTTCCATGATGAATGCAGACGATTTTTATCTCAAAGAAGTATAATAATAAATGCCAAAAGAAAGTCAGTTTTATGCAGACATGACTATTATACTAGACTACAGTAAAAAAAAAAAAAAAAAAAAAAAAAAAGAAGGAAGGATGACAAATGGATATCTGGAGTTTTCATTCTCTTTTAGTACATAAATTATTCAGAAATTTTATTTGCTAAATAATCTGTGTGTATCCCCGTGTATATTCACCCCGGAAAAGACATCCATAAGAGAGTAAAATGGCTGTCTTTTTCCAAATGAAAAGACATCGCTTTTCCCTCCTCGATGATCAATCTATGTCTTATTACTATATCTATGCTTCAGACAGGAAAAAACTCACATTTAGTTCAGAGTGCAATTGGGAGCCCAATTACAAATTGAAAAAGACTGCAAATATTTTGGATCACTCTGTATCATAAAAAGCTATAAATGACTTGTAACTTTAACACATTGTTTCACATACTATGTATAATATTTATACGTTTTGTTGTGAAAATTGCGCAAATATTTAGGCAGATATAATTAAAAAATGATAATATTTATTTTTTTTGTAAAGTTTTTTGCTTATAACTAGAACGATTTCCACAAAACTTTAGCATTTATATTTCATATTAGTAAATATTATTTTACTGCGCATGCGCGAAAGATAAAAAAAATTTATTGCATAATTTAAAAGCTAGATTTATATATATATATATATATATATATTGAGCAACTTTTGTCAAATGATCATTTGAATTAAGAACTAAGCAAACTGACGGCAAAAGAACGAGCTAGATTTTAGGTATTTTAAATAAATAAAAATATGTTAAAGTTCTAGGCTTATAAAGGGTTTTCCACACACACAAAAAAAAAAGAATTTTCCAACGTGGTTGAAAAAATTGGATCATCAAATTAAATACGCAGCATGTGAAAATCCCCGTATGAAATTTCAATTCTTGAATACTACCTAAAATCTAATTTGTTCTTGTGTCAAAAATTTGCTTAATTTTTACTCTATTCAAATGAACATTTGACAAAAGTTGACCAATATAGATATATTGGACACTAGCTTTACACCTATGGAATACAAAAAATTGTATTTTACATATGCACAGTAAAATAATATTTACTGATGTAAAATATAAATGCTCATATCACAGCCAATATTACACGTGGGAATTTTATATTTCAAAACAATTTTTCTCTAGCGTTTTGCCAATTTTTCAGTAAATTTTGTAAAGTATTATGGAAATCCGTTCTAGTTATAAGCAAAAAACTTAAAAAATATAATAATAATTTTTGAAAAAAAAAAAAAAAAAAATCTGCCTAAATAATTCGCAATTTCCACATCAAAACATATCATGAGACGCGGCAGTGTCTCCGTGACGCAGCAAAGCTCAAACGAAGTTTAGCCGCGACACTGTATATACAGCTAACTTAACATGAAAGAAATTTGCAAACGCCGACATTGAATATCTCAGGAAATAGGAGATATATTGATCTGTTTTTTTCTGCATAGTCTTTTATATTCTGTCCGGTCCTATCCTGAAATTTTTATATTTCTACATCCAGTATATTTTGAGATCTGGAATTGTAATGAAGACTTTAAAGCAGGGGTCGATACAGGCAAAATTTGGGTCCCTTTTGCAGCCCCTTCACAAAATTCCACATAGTAAAAAGGGACCCTTCACAAAATTCAAATTCATAAAAAGGTACCCTTCACAAAATTCAAATCCATACAAAGGGACCCTTCACAAAATTCAAATTTATAAAATGAGTCCCTTCACAAGATTTTGTTTTATAAAAATGATCCTTTTATTAAATGTTTTCATATTTTCAGTATTATTTTTAATTTATGCCTTAATTTGGCTCAACAAAACTCTATTAACTTGATATTAAACATTACATAAAGTGATTGTAAAAACTGAAGATTTTACACAATATTTTACTTTTTCACAAAAATATTTTATATTTCACAAAAAAAAATAAAAATGTCACAAAAATATTTAGTTTTTCACAAAAAAGGGACCCAAACATTAAAACCTGGATCGACCCCTGCTTTAAAGGAACAGGAGTAACGGAATAACTTTTTTCCCCTCGAAAACAGCTCGGGCAATTTTTTAAAAATTGATACAGAGGAACTTGAATAATTCGAACTTGTTTAATTCGAAAATTTTACCTGGTCCCTTGAATTTTGTATTAAAATAATGTTAAAAAAATCATGGATAATTCGAATTTTTCATACGATTATCTTTAAAGTATTACAGCAAAATTTGTTCCCGAGATTTTTCTCAGCTAAAGTGTATTATTTTATTTAACAGTTTTTCGAAAGAGTGATAGGGAAATACAAGAGAAGCCCCTACCTAGGGCATCAGAAGATATGGTCCATATACATGAACTTCGAATTTTTCTTTTTTTTTTAATTGAAAGTCATGTCTAAAGTAGAAGATTTTATTTTTGTATGAAATTATGGGTTCAAGTCATATGCTATGACACAAAGATATCACTTAAAGAAGCAATAAAATATATCTGACTATTTTTTAAAAAGTGTTGAATAATTCAGCTCGTAAAAAATATTGATTTAATTGGGGGGGGGTTGTAACAGTATTATTACGTATAAAACTTATGTGTTAAATCTTTGATCGTAGAGTTTTAATTTATCTCTTCTTTTTGACAAAATAGTATATATAATTCGAATTTTTGGATATTTCGAATTTTTCTCTAGACCCTTCAACTTCGAATTATCCAAGTTCTACTGTATATGATATTAATTTCTTTTGTCTGAGAAGCATGGCGTGTCCTGCTTTTCCCTTATCACGAAAAACGACAGTTTTTTGAGTGATGCAAGCGGAGGGACAAACGAGACGCTGCGATCTCATATATACGGCTAGTTTGAAATCAAAGAGATTTGTAAAAGCCAACACTTAATATCTCAGCAAATATGCCATATTTTGTTCTTTTCGTTTTTTTTTTTTTTTTTTTTTCAGGAAAACTTTTATTTTTTATATAATTTATTTTAAAAATGGAACTACTATATTACTGCGCCAGTTGCATGCTTTCCTTTGGCGAAAACGTCGTGATGCCGTTCTTACTTGCAAGGCTTGAGTTGGTCCCGTTGGTTGGTTGACCAACGTGAATGCAGTCAATGAATTATTTAAATTTTCATTTTTTTAAAGCAAAAATACTTTATTACATTTTTTAAATATTTATTGTATAAATACTAAGTCAAATTCACTTAAATATATTTTCTCGTCTGTTATGAAAAAAATATTTTTTATTTCAAAATTTCATATTTAGTCCAAAAAATATTTCGATAATATTTTAAATAAGGAATTATTTTGTAATTTTAGATATTCTATTTTATCATAATAATGATGAATTTACAATTTTTTAAAGCGAAAAATTTTTAATCATTCATGAACATCGATTTTATAATAGCTCAATGGTTTGCGATTCCTATTCATGTATCCTTCCGCGCCGGGAATGGAAAAAAACAGCAAATAGAGTTTTGGGGCCATCTTTCGTTTTTAATTTAAAACATACACTTTCGCAAATATATATATATATATATATATATATGTGTGTGTGTATGTATATATTTTCTTTTTAAAAATTTAAAATCTCTTTTGAAAATACAGTTAGAGTTTATTAATTTATTTACTTTTGAGACTTTAAAATGATACATATTTTAAATATTAACATAATCAAACAAATTTGTTTAATTTTTATTATTTAAAGCAATGATGGCTAGGGGATGAAATAATGCTTACACTGTTTATTAGAAAAAACATTATTTCATGAATTTTGTTAAAATTCATAAATAATATGTCAAATAACAATTATTAAAAAACACGTCAAAATAAATATATAACATCTTTACTTTGAAACCCATAATAATTTATTTAAAAAATATTATTCTTTCTTTTCTTTTCTTTTAATTAATTAATTTCTGCATGAAAAATTCTATTTCATAAATATATTTACAATTACAATAAACAAAAAATCGTCCTTTAATTTTAAATAACTATTTGTACCTGTTTCTAAACAATTATTATTTTTTTTAATGAAAAAAAAAAGTTAAATATATATGTATATGATTTAATATAAGCTACTAGAGGGCGCCATACTTTCCTACATTTAATTTATTTCTCTTAAAAAAAAAAAAAAAAAAAAAAGAAAGAAAGGAAAATTTTTTAATTGCTTAGAAACATGTAGAAAGAATTATTTAACATCAAAGTAGGGTTTTTTTGTTTATTGTAGTTGTAAATAAATATTTACGAAATAGAATTTTTGCGCAGAAATTTCATTTTTTTTTTTAAGCCTAACTTATATGTTCTATAAAAAAAATTTCCAGATGATTCTGTCTTATTTTTAAAATTATAGAAATGTAAAGCTTAATTTATATTTTGTCTATTCTTTCCCCCAAACATTTTATATGAAAATATATATAAAGTAATTTTTACCTGCACTTTTGATGAAAATTTAAATTGTGAATATTGGAGCAGTATCTATACTTAGCCTCAAAAGGTGAAAGAAAATATATAAATAAATTTCCATTTTTAACATTTACTTGATTTTTTTTTAATTGTTTAATTTGTATTTGTAATTCTCTAAATAGAAACTTGCAAAATGTAAATTACGTAATTCTAACTTAAATTTGAAGTTTTCCACTTATTTTTCTTTTCTTTTTCTTTCTTTCTTTTTTTTTTTTTTTTTGAGAGTTTGAGAATCCCAGTCAATAAATTTTTCTAATGTGAAGCTTCTCCATTTTGTTTCCAAGTGGTAGGCTATTTGAAAATTTGTCAGCATGATAACGTTTGAAATACTGAATTAATTCACACTAAATTTGTTGTGTAGATTTATCTCAGAAATGTATTTGATATGTTCATTTGCCAACTTAATCCACCCTCTTGTTTCCCTGTGCCAACACACTGAAAATTTCAAATTTACATTAGAAAGGTTTTATAAACCGATTTGCTTAAAACTCCATATATACATAACCTTCATTTATAAATCCACAAAGTCCATTAGTAAATTGTAGCTGCCATTTTGAAAAAAAATGGTGGCAACTTCATAAGAAAAGATAAATCAGTTTACCTTTCATAGGAGCCAGAAGGACTTCTTTTAATTTTTTGATCAATAACCCCTAAAAAGTAATGATATCAGTACAAAAAACCCTTAACGGCTTAAAAGTTTCTGACGCCGCTACTTTATGGCTATAAGAATTTGAAATATGAGTCTTAAAAATATTGATATCAAATTTTAAGTGACGCTTAGCAATTAGTTAAAATACACATAGATTTTCTTATTTGATTATTTACTTTTTTCTTTTCTTTATATTTATAATGCAAGCGTAATATTTCTAACTTCAAGATAAGACAGATATATAAAATACACTCACTGGTTCTTTTTCATTCGCATTTCAAATTCAAAATATCAGTTTTAAAAAGAATGATATAAAAATTCCAGCGGCCTGTGTTATTTTAAAAGATTTGTTTTTAGATTCCATTAAAATTACTTTTGTTTTGCCTAATAAAATACATTTACACATTGAAACAGTGCTTTTAATTTTCAAATATACTGTCAAATAATTATACTTTCACTGAGTTTGCATTATAAATTAAAATTATTTATTTCAATAAATTGATTTATCTTTTGCGTCACGCTATCCAAAACTGCAAGTAAAATTTGTGTAAATGTTTTCTTTACGTCACACTACCTCTTTGCGCAAATTTTCACTTAGTTGGATACTATGATACTTTGGATACATTGGATACTTTGGATAGCGTGATGCAACAGATAAATCAATTTATTGAAATAAATAATTTTAATTTATAATGCAAACTCAGTAAAAGCATAATTATTTGACAGTATATTTGAAAGTTAAAAGCACTGTTTCAATGTGTAAATATGCTTTATTAGACAAAACAAAAGTCATTTTAATGGAATCTAAAAACAAATCTTTTAAAATAACACAGAGGTGCCACTAGAATTTTTATATCATTCCTTTTAAAACTGTTATTTTTAATTTGAAATGCGAATGAAAAAGAATCAGTGAGTGTATTTTATATGTCTGTCTGATCTTGAAGTTAAAAATATTACTTTTGCATTATAAATATAAATAAAAGAAAAAAGTAAATGATCAAATAAGAAAATCTATGCATATTTTAACTAATTGCAAAGCGTCACTTAAAATTTGATATCATTATTTTTAAGACTCATATTTCAAATTTTTATAGCCCTAAAGTGGCGGCGTCACAAACTTTTAAGCCGTTAAGGGTTTTTTGTACTGATTTATATATACAGTCGGTAACAAAAGTATCCGAAAATTAGCAAAAATTCCTATATAAAAAAGAGTAGAGTTAATACTGTTTTGTTAAATAAATCCTTGTCGAAACATGTTCTTAGACTGACTAAGAACATGATTCGACAAGGATTTATTTAAGAAAGCAGTATTACCTCTACTTTTTTTCTATAGGAATTTTTGCTAGTGTTCGGATACTTTTGTTACCGACTGTATATGTAATGATTGTTACTGGTAGAGAGATGGAAGTCGTTGCACACCACAGATTATCATACAGATAGGACAGTGAAGCTGGATGTTGGGTTTAACGTTGCACTAATATTACGATATGAACATAGGTACAATGAAATTAAGACGAGCAATTGCGTAAGCTGAAGAGCTCGAGAAACTCACAGCCGTTGACAATAGGGTCGTTGCGGTCAAATTTTGGTTACCGAAGAATATACGGGAGTATCCTATCTGTATAATAATCTGTGTTGCACACAAGGATGACTGGGATTTCTTTCATAAAACAGTTTTATTTCTTCATTATTGCTAAGTTGGGACAGAGTAAGGCAAATGGAGTCTTAATCAGACGCTTCGCCGATTCACGGGCGGCCAAGCGGCTCCTGGGCCGCTAAATCTGTTGGGGAAGCCTGTAGCACCTACGTAATTTTGGAGGAGCGCGCAACGTTAAGTTTATTAGCTATGGAAAACCGTGTCAACAGTCCTCCGTTTGTTTAATGGATTTCTGAGCTGCTGATTAGTTCTTTAGATCGTCTGGGCGCTAAAAGAATTTCTATGATTAATTAATATGCATGAGCGATGCCGCGCGAGTTGCAAATTGCGTTGTCGTCAGCGAATTTTGACTTATAATTTCGTTCCTTTTCTGATTGCTGAATCATAAAGTCTTCTGCTGGAAAAACAATCTTTAAAGGAGCAATTACGAATTATTCGCGATTATAATTTCGACTATCGATTTTTACATTTTTAAATTGGGTTTTTTAATAATCTAAATTTATTAATTTTTATCCCTTTCATATTCCCCCTCTGAAGCGAGATCTCCCGGGCTTGCCTAGATGATGTTCCAGGTGATACGGACCTAATAATTTTAATTTAATCAATTTTATTTTAACTATTTATTTTAATTAAATTAATTTTTTCCTATTTCTGGCTCTGCTTTTTCAGGATTGGTTGATTTTAGTTTAATTATATTTCACTAATTTAATCTGACCATGACTCCATTTCCTTGGGAATATACAGAGGGGTTACAAAATTAACAATAAGCTTGCTGATGACGACACATAGTACGTGTTGAATTTCTAGATTAACTCATGATTAAACAGTATAAAGCTGCAAAATATATTAACAAAAAAAGTATAAAACATAGTAAAACTCCAAAATTTTAATATCACTCTTTCTTAGAAATTAAATTAAAAACATAAATATAGGTTATGAATGTATGTAATATATAATCAAAATATTAAATGACAATTTAGAAATCTGATGGCATTTGATCTTGGAAATAATTATAAGGTCGAGGAGTTGTGAATAAAAATATAAAATCACCATCCTACAAATTGACCTTTTTTTTCAATGACATTTATCAGTCGATCAGTCATTGTTGATTCAGGTCGAGATGAAGTTTCTTTTTTGATATTTTCCCTTGTATATCTAATCGCATTGATGAGTTTGCCTTTGCTTGATGGTGTCATATGTCCTTATAAACAGACTGCGCAAGTATGCTCCAAATATTTTACAATGGGTTTAAATGCGGAATGCAGGATGGCTAATCAAGCAGACGGACCTCATTTGCTTCAAATCAAGCTTTTGTTGAAGAAGCAACATGTATGCACGCATTATCCTGGCTGAAATATCCAATCTCCTGATAGAACTAGAATGGTATTGGGAAGCAAATTATCACCCAGCATATCTTGATACTTTTTGCATTCATTTCGCATTTCGGTATAAATTATCACAACTGGTAACGTATCATTATTAACAAACGCTCCCATACAATTACTAATCCCTCCTCGATATCGCCGCTTGGAAAAGTAGGGTTTTATTTTTTTTTAATATCATACCATTATTTTTTAAAGCCCATCAAAATAAAATTTTCTCATGAAAAAAAAGTAAATCTTTCCACTTATCTATAAGCGAAACATATTTTTTAGCAAATTCTAAGTGAGCTAGTGGACGACTAGAACGAGGCGGAGTTTCCCTTTGTGGGGTAAAGCTGAGCTATGATTGGCTATAGTCCTTTATTTGTGGGCTAAATTAAGACTCCTATAGGTTAAATTTCATCATAACGTCGAATGACGACAGAAAGTCAAGTCGACAATTTAAAATAACAGCAGCAACAGTTTATTTGTCTTTCTTTGCTTTATAATTGTCCACCATTGTTCTTCTTATACAAGATAGTTTCTTGAGAATCTCCTACGTGTGGGAGGTCTCTGATTTATGCATAGTCTTTTCATCGTTTACACAAAATTTTAATTTACACACATTTTTTTTTTCACTTATTCAGTGTCACAGTTAAATGTTTATAACACAAAAATATGATACATTATGCAAATAATATGTATATATATATATATATATATATATATGAGTATATGTAATTAAGACCTAAAAAACATTGCAATATATTCAATTCTGAAAACAAAAAATAATATTGATTCTACAAATAATACTGATATTTAAAATTATATACTTGATAACTCTTGATAGTAATAATTAAAAAGCAAAAAAAAAAAAAAAATACACAATAACTTCTCTAATATGCTTTTGATAAGTACATACTTCAAATTACAGTAATGATACAAAACACTAAAAATCTTTACCCAAAAAGACCATATTTATGGGTGCAGAGACCCGTTAAACTCTGTGAGAGCTTGTCAACCAAAAAAGGAATTTCTGTAAAAGGTAAAACGTGGTTATTAACCAAGTCTCATCAGAGAAGGGAGCACACTTGTTGCCTCCTGCTCTTCGGGGGTCTCCAATCAGGTGAAGTCCAAAAGAACATGAGTAAACAAGGGCCTAAAAAAAAAAGTGGTAAAGAGCGGAGGATCCTCATTTCATAAATTCGTCTACTAATATTTGTAAATAAATTAATATTTGTAAAAATAAAAAGAGTTAAAAGCTTCTAGTGTCACTGAGCCAAAGAATGGGAGCTATATCTAATGACATCCCTCCAAATTCTCTGACTCAGTTAGGATCCTCATTCAACGCGTATTGGGACGATAAAAAAGAAAAAAAAAAGAATATATATATATATATATATATATATATATATATATATATTCAGGGTGACTCCTGACTGATAAAGGGGTTATTCATGACATAGTTTAAAGTTTTGAGGATTATTATAATGTCTTAGTTTAGATGAATGCGCAATTTCAGACTGTCTTTTAAAGTGAGGGTTTGGTCTATCAATTTCAAAATTTACCTCAGATAACTGTTTTAAAATGATATAAGGTCCTGAATATGAAGAAGTTAATTTTCGTGTATTAGGATATTGAAATTCTTTATATAATACTTCATCACCTTTAAATTTAGCAGGGAGAAATCGAGCGTCATATCTTACTTTATTTTTATTATGATATTCAATTGTATGTTCTTTTGCCAATTTTCTCGCTTCATCAACCTTTTTATAATAATTATTATTAGGAATTAAAGGGTCATAGGGTAAATTTCGAAACAATAGGTAACTAGGTGAAAATTTTGTAACAGAATGAGGGGTAGCAATATACTGGCTTGTATAATAGCTCCTTTAGTAATTCTGTCCACCTCCTCTAGTAATTTTGTCCAAGGTACTTTAGATGAAGCAGAATGCACTTTACACTTTAATCTAGTTACGATAGTTTGGTTGAGACGTTCAATTTTTCCGTTTGTGTCCGGATGATGACTGCTAGTTAAAATGTGTTTAACACTGGAATTACGTAAGAACTTTTTAAAACGGTATGAAGTAAAGGCATGAAGTAAAAGTCGTTACTATGAGATCATTTACTTCAGCATATTTTTTACTATTGACTATTGTATTTTCTTCTTTTTGCAAACGTTTCAGATTATTCAAGTCAAGGAGATGTATATGGTGAGAAATATTTTGTATTACAGGTAATATAAACAATATATCGACTTCTACATTAGTGGTTCCTTTCTGATATTTTATTTCATAGTCAAACATACTAAGTTTAAGTGACCAGCGGAAAAGATGTCCTCAAAGCTTTTTAACAATTTTAAGCCAAGTTAATGCCGCATGATCAGTATGAATGACAAATTTTTGATCATGTAAATAATGATAAAATTTATTTAAAGAATCTATGATGGCAAGACATTCTAATTCAGTTATGACCTAATTTTTTTCATAGTCTTTTAAATTTCGCGAATGGTAAGCTATTGGGTGTAATTTTCCTTTCTCATCTGGCTGTTTGATTACACATCCAACTCCGTGATTTGAAGCATCTACAGATAAATGGCAAAGCTTCTTGGGATCATGCAAATTTAAAATAATTTTTTCAATTAAGGCATTTTTCAATATTTGAAATGAATTTTCGCATTTATCATCCCATACATAGGGAATATTTTTCTTGAGCAAATTATGTAAGGGATAACGAATTTTAGCATAATCGGATATAAATTTATTATAGACATTTTATATAGACAGAAACCTCTGTAACTCTTTAACATTAGTAGGACGCTTTAATTTTTTAATAGTTTCAACATTTGTATTATCTGGTGTTATAGTGCCATTAGAAACTTCATAACCTAAGAAATTTATTTTAGATTTTACAAAATTACATTTAGATAATTTCAACTTTAAATTTTCATTGACACAAATTTGAAATGTGGTTTCTAAATGCTTTAAAAGTTCTGTGTTCTTCAGTTTCAGAAAAAATGATAATGCCATCAAAACAATTACAAGCAAAATCAATTTTACACTTACGTAAAATTCTTCTTATAGTGCGATTAAATATTGCAGGTGCATTTTTTAGTCCGAAGGGTAAAACGAGCCATTCATACAATCCAAATGTGGTGGCAAATGCTAATTTTTCTGTATCTTTGGGTGGATAGGTATATGACAATATCCACTGGCTAAATCCAATGTGGAAAATTTTTTTGCCTGAGCCAATTTATCTAAGAGAGTATCAATTCTGGGTAATGGTTCTGCGTCCGATTTAGTTATAGAATTTAGCTTACGAAAGTCGACACAGAGTCGTGTCTTCTTCCCCTCTTCACGTTTATACACTAATGTTACAGGGGAAGAATACGGAGAATGACTCACTTTGATGATTTTAGATTGTAATAAATTTTTTATTTGATTTTTAATTTCAGTTTCCTCTTTAGGAGAGGTGCGGTATGCTCTAAGGGAAACAGGTAAGTCTTATGTTAGGTGAATTCTTTGAGGTTCCGTTTTGATACGACCGACATCATATTTCGAGTTTGCGAAAATTTTCTCATATCTATTTAACAAGGAAGGTAAATCATTATATTATTTTCAAATGAGAATACTGTAGGTCTGAACGAGTCTTGTACAACACACTGTGACTGGTGCACCTGGGTTCTCAGTGGGTGTATTTACTCTGAAATTAGTACCTACCTTATGTTCAAAAATATGCAAAGATTGATAATGATGATTCACTTGTTTTATTGATGGGATATTTTAACCATTTTGAGTTACTGAAAAATTTACTAAATTAAGATTCAATTTAAATAATGCACAGTGAGGTAAACCAATAAGAAGATATGGTAACTTATTAAAAATAACATAAAGTTCAATATTTTTACTAATGTTACCAATCCTTAACGAGAATTCACAATTTTCTTTAATTTGAAATATTCCACGAGTTTGTCTAGCCGTTATTGGTTCATCAGTGGGAGCCTTCTTTAATTTTAACTTCTTTATTAAAGTACATGAAATAATAGAAATTGAAATTCCTTATCGAGAAGACAAGACAGTGGTTTGTTAGGGAGAGTACCCGAGTTAGCTGATTGACGTGTTTTTCGCGATCGCTGATGTTTTTGTGTTATGTGTCGGGACGCTAGTAATTGTCAACAGCTACCTGATGTACCCTCACTGGTCATTTCCTGGCTGACCGCCTCTTCAGGATGATTTGCCCTTCTGTTAATGTTTTGAGGGAGAAGTGTTCTAGGAGTTGAAAAATTATTACACTGTTCAAACTTAAAAGGACAGGTTCGCTTCCAGTGGTAGGCATTAGTAATTCCTCGGTGTAAGCAAAGACGACAAGAAGATGGAGGCAGCCTCTCTTGTAAATGTACATTATTTGAGATACGATTTGGTCTGAATGTTCGTGGGTTGCTAGGATTATGAGGCGCATATCCTTGCTGAGGTTGATTTGGACAGGGTATCTATACGTCTAGTGTGTATTTATAGGGGTAGACAAATATTCAGATCTAGGCTAGATTGGTTACTTCTCCATTGTGGAGTAAAGCTAGGAGCATTAGTATTAAGTTTAGTACTATTACTTTCCTTTTTCTGTTCGGTTGGTTGCATTTTGCTTAATTTATGCACCATTTCTCGCCACTTATTGGTATCTTTAGGTGATATTACCAATACTTGCTGCCTGAGTGACAGTGGAAGACCGTCGGACAATCCTTCTAATATGAATTTTGAGTCAAGTCCTAGTCTGCAACCCATTTGAATTCTACTATTATAATAAGTATTGACATCATTACCTAAATTAAATTTAATATTAGAAAAATCAGCCAATGAGTTAGTATCAGGGACAGTAAATTCCTCTCTAAATAACTGGAGAAATTCTTCCCAGTGTAAGACATGTAAACAATTATTAATGTAAAGAGTCAAGGTCTTTCCCTTCAAGTAATTTTGAATATGAGTTATTTTCCAAAGATCATTTTTATTTTTTTCTTGACAAATACTGTTAAAATAGCTGAGCCAGGGTTCGAACTCTATTCTGACATCGGGATGGAAATCGATAATGTTTAATTTTTCCTCAGTCACTAGCAACTGCATTTCCTGACTCATTATCAGGATTAACGTCTTTAGAATCTTTAGACATTGTGAATTAAGTTTAATACAATATAATATAGCAATTAAAAAAATCACTTACTAGAACCACAAAAAATTAATTTACCAAAAATCTTCAAATTACTTAAATTAAAATATAAAATCATGAAATATGTTACATTGTATCTTCAAATTAATTAAATAAAACAGAAATTAAAATATACACTTATAAAATCACAAAAATTTTATAAACACTTCTAATATTTATTATATATAACACATATGACTAGTTTGAAAACGAGAAAGAGAAAAAAAAAATTATTTAAGATTTGGGATTTTGTTTTTGTTTCTCTTTCTTTTATTGCATAATTTTTGAAATAGCCTTGGAAATTTTTTTTTAACTGCAATTACGATCCGTACCCATGAAATTAAAATCAATTTCAATTAAAATATAAGATTTTCTATAAATTTAAATTTATAAATAACGTTCGCTGTATTTTATTTACGATGTGTTTTTTTTTTTTTCCAAATCTAATTACTATTCAGAATTAAAAAAAAAAAAAAAACTTCTTTACTTAAAAGAGTCTACTGAAATGCTAAAAAAGTTCTTGGTAAAAATTTAAAGTCAATAGATAGTCTGGTATTTTAAAATATAGTTTTTGAGTTGCACATTTTTTCCTCTAATGATCACATAAATTGGCACTTACCTTTCTTTTGTATTAAAACAAACATAAAACTTTACTTATCAAGGAGTGCTTAACTCTTTTGATGTATTTTTCTTGTCATTTCATTCATTTATAATCCATTTAGCGCCGCTCCGCACGGCGACGAAGAACCACTGAGTTGGTGAGTTCTCCTGTGTGTGGAGAGGTTCTTTCACGGAGTTATCGGCGTCCACCGGGATTCTCGGCAATTCTATGCCGTAAGCTACCGTCACTGATGCCGCGTAGGAAGTTTCACTTTCTGCATCAAGTTTGACGGCGCCGATGGGCGTGGCTATCGGGAGAGGCGAGGAGAGAATATCTGCCTGGACTTTATCAGGAAGCACTGAACTGACATGCCGTGGATGATTCAAGCCAGCAAGATGAATAGCAAAAATTTCTCTGGACTTGAAAGACTCACTCTAAGAGGAAGTTTCGTTTCTGAACATCGATGACTAATTTTTAAAGGGACGTCTGTCTTAGAGATAATTTAGAAGTTTTTCTTTATTTTGCTGCAGTTGGCAATTATTTTAAGCATTAGAAACTTCTGTTAATTTTAATGGTGTTTTATAACTTTAAAGATATTTGATAGCGGTGCACCCCTCCTACTCTTACGCAGGGCTAACCAAAACAGTCTTTTTTTCCCGGCAAGACTTATCTAGTCGGCTTTCGATGTAACCATGGAAGAAGAGTATAGGAATTAAAACGAGATAGGGCAGCGAGCGCGGGAACAGAAGCTTCCTTTTCCGCATTAATTCAGCCAAGTCCAGGAAAGCGATTCGATCGCCGCCTGGTGTAGTACCTTTGAAACTTATCGGAAGAAAGGGAAAGCCTGCCACTTCGGCTTCAGTCATCATCCGATTTCCGAGAACGACCAACGAACGAACAGCCAGAAATGTAAAAACGCGCTGATTGGTGAATTTTCAAGATCTGGTCGCCCTCTATTTTTAAGATGAAAATTACTACCTTTCCGTAACATTCGTAATACATCCTACTCTTTTAATCCGTGGATGTAACGCTTGTTATTGGTAGTCGTTGCATCCAAGGATGACTAGGATTTCTTTCATAAAACAGCTTTATTTCTTCATTATTGCTAAGTTGGGACAGAGTAAGGCGAATTGAGTCTTATTCTTAATCCGACGCTTTGCCGATTCACGGGCGGCCAAGCGGCGCCCGGGCCGCTAAATCTGTTGGGGAAGCCTGTAGCACCTACGTAAATTCGGAGGAGCGCGCAACGTTATGTTTATTAGCAATGGAAAACCGTGGCAAGAGTCCTCCTTTTGTTTAATGTCTGGGCTTATATACCGGATTTCTGAGTTGCTGATGGTTCTTTAGATCGTCTGGCCGCTAAAATAATTTCTGGGATTAATTAATATGCATGATCGATACCGCACGAGTTTGCAAATTGCGTTAACGTCAGCGAATTTTGACTTATAATTTCGTTCCTTTTCTGATTTCTGAGTGATAAAGTCTTCTGCTGGAAAACAATCTTTAAAGGAGCAATTCCGAATTATTCGCGATTATAATTTCGACTAGCGATTTTTACACTTTTAAATTGGTTTTTTTTAACAATCTAATTTTTTTTTTTTTTTTTTTAATCCCTTTCATATGTATCACTTTAAAAATGGAACTATATTACTTCACGAATTACACTCTTTTCTTTCACATCTCTAATAAATCTTTTTGTAAAAAAATAGAACCGACTCCAAAAAAGAACTACTATTCAAACAACTAAAAATGAAAGAAAATTGGCAGAAAATGGAACTGTAAATTGTGCTTAAAAGTACAGTCGGCTGCAAAATTATTCGAGCACTAGCCAATAATTCCTATATTTAAAAAGTACACTTAAGACTGTTTTGCTAAGTAAATCCTTGTCGAATCATGTTCTTAGACTGATTAAGAACATGAATCGACAAGGATTTATTTGACAAAGCTGTATTAAGTGTACTTTTTTTTGGCAAGGATTATTGCTAGTGCTCGAATAATTTTGCAGCCGACTGTATAAGATAATTTCATTCGCCAAACAACCTATAACACTACAATTAATCATAACTTTTGAAGTCGGCGCAAAATTAAATAAAATTTAATTAGTTTTTAAAGGTTTGTCTTTAGATCGGTAGCAACAAATGCTGTTGTCTCAAATGATCCATTTTCATGTTTCCTTTATTATTTTATCACTGCATACAACTGGTCCATTAGTAGCATCTACATAGAACAGTGAACATTCTTCACAATGCGGCATTTATGATTCTACGAAGTTAGAGTTTCCTTTGAGAATTTGGTATAACTTTGATAACTATCATCCTTGATGGCATTTGGATTTGGCGATCAAAACGTAAGGCAAAAAAATATACACGCAAGATGTATATTTTCATAATATATGTTGTACGATGTGTTGTTTCATATTCTTGATTACTCTCTTGATATACCTTATCAAAATAATCATGATATCCCAAAGAAATTAAATATGTTTGCCAGATAATTTTGCGATTTTTCGTTCACCAAGGACGTCAGATACCAGCATCTTCGCCAACTTTTGCTGCTTACGAAATCTTATTTGTTTTCTTGAATCAAAGTAGTTTTCGGCTGCGTTTTGCAGGTAACAATGTGAGATGTGTATTTTGAATAGGATTTGATTTTTGTATTGAATAAAGGTATCAATTTTTATTTAATTTTGCGCCGACTTCAAAAGTTATGATTAATTGTAGTGTTATAGGTTGTTTGGCGAAGGAAATTATTTTATACTTTCAGGCACAATTTACAGTTCCATTTTCTGCCAATTTTCTTTCATTTTTAGTTGTTTGAATAGTAGTTCCTTTTTGGAGTCGGTTCTATTTTTTTACAAAAAGATTTTATTTTTCTCTTTTCAGCGAAAACTTATTTATATAGCAGAACATCAAAAGACGTTCGACGGCAGTTTCACAAATCACAACTTCCAAGAAAAGTGACATTACTTAAAAAATGTTTTATTTCACTGAAAAATACATGAAATGCACCCAATGTGAACAAAAAAGTTACATCTCCATCTAGAAAGTTATCCACTCGATAGACAGTTGTGCCAGTTTTATTCTAGTCAAGTTATTTTTAAGTTGATTTTTCTCAAATGCTGCATTTTTAAGTTGTGTCACTTTTCTTGCCTTTATCGGATATGAGCAAAAAACTATCTATTGAACGAACATACGTTAAATTAAAAAATATTTAGAAATGTAAAGAACGGATACCCTGTATTCGTAACAAAAAATTCGTTTAGGCATATATATTGAACTTTACAGTGAATACGTGTCACCCGCTGCACTGGAAATTGCGCAGCGTAAAGTTCAAACAAAGAGCAAAATATGCATTGCAGCTGACGGACAGAAGTTTCAACATCAATACTTACCAGTGGCGTAGCGTGACATTTGAATCTGGGCATGCTCTGAAGCGAACTATGGAAAGAACACTACTGATCAAGACGATATCATTTCATAAAATTTAAGCTTGCATTTTTCCAGTTTCATGATTGGTTGGTTGGTAGAATTAAAGTCCGATTGACTACACTTGGATCCTAGGCCTATGGGTGGAATGCCGTCCGTCGTGGGTCTTTCTAAGGAGTCCTAGCCTTATTTACGCGTCTTTCGGAGAAAACCATGGAAGCCGAAACTTCCCATGTACCAACTTTGAGAGCAGAATCGTTCGGCCGCTGGTGGGCTTCCAATTTCTTGGAATCGTATATAAAATTTTATATGCAAATTTTGTCGCTTTAACTTTAAAGCATATATCTAAAGGACTCTTATATTAACTTATTGAAGGCCGATTTGGTCGCTTCATTGATCGCTGTATTTAAATGAATTTTCGAAGAAATTTAATCACAATTTTTTATATCACTTTAGAAACTAAAAATAGAAAAGAAAAAAATAGTGAGAACCGGCAAGAAAAAATCCACTGAAATCGCTGAAAACTTGGTTTCAGGTGTTCGCTGCTTTCTGCTGTGTCTTCCACGACAGCACTATGTCAGATTGGGGACCCCACTGCTAGTGGCAGCGCCTTAAGCGAGCGTTTCAATGTAGGTGCTTATCTGACCTCTGATAGTTCTTACACAAGAAGTTAATTGTTACAATTTTTAATAAAGTTAAAAATTTAATAAGTTTAATTCTCTTTATCATATTACCATTTGATTTCGATAGAAACAATACATTAAAAATAATAAACATTCTTCTTCAAAAGGGCGTATTACGCCTTTACATAAACAATTTTTGAAAACGCAACTATTTTGTGTATAAAAAAAAAAAAAAAAAAAAGAAAGAAAAAGAAACAGTATTAAAATTTTATCACATAAAAACTATTTGATCGCATGACTTAATGCGAAAGAAGGAAAAATAAATGGAATAGCGATCTTTTCTAAGAAATGCAGATAGATGGAAAAAAAAAAACAAAAAAAAAAAAAAAAAAAAAAAACACGCAATTTAAATAAAATTTAAGAAAATAAAGCAGAAAAATTAACGAAATATTCAAAATAAATAAACAAATAAAATAATTAATTTAAGAAATTCAGATTTGAAAATAAGGAAAGAAAATAAACACACACACACAAAATAAATAAATAAATAAAAATAAAGTAAAAATAAAGAGAGAAAAAATTCTATGCACACCTGCACGATCAAAGCTACGCATCTGCCAATTTTTTTGTAAATCTGCGATCAGTGGCCTGACCTTCATGACGCATACAGGCACACATGAAGAAGACATTTTGCTTTATTCATATTATTGAATAAACAAAATTTGTACATACTTTTATTTCTGGCGGAAATCTTCGCTTAGAATAAGTTATTTAGATTTAAAATAATAATAATAAATAAAATAAAAAAATGCAACTTTTCTGGCACATAAAACAACTTTTGGAAATTTATCCAAATTTTATTTTGCAATTTAATCATCATTTTCAAATAAATTCTTTTTTTTTTTTTTTTTTTTTCATTATTGTGTAAAATAAAGTATAAGTTTTAATTTATCAATCAGTCGGAAAAGCCAACTGTCCTCTATGCGAACATCTCTACCGAAGGTAACAAAATCCCTACGCTTTAAAAAATACCCCCAAACTCCAGAATATGCTCTCCTAGGGTAGCATGCCTTGGGTCGTTTATACAGCGGAACTCCCCTTGTAGTTTATACGAGTGAAAATTAGAGGGACGTTGAATATTCCCTTAAATAGCAAAAAATCCCTATATCAGGGCATGCGTTACAAAGGCAGCATGACCTGAGCAATAACCGGTCAGCAGGAGAAGAGAGGGACGGTATCTCCGGGACGATACTGTCAGCAGATGTCTCCTAAACAAAGCGGGAGGGAAGTAACGACAATAGTAAGGGGGAAAAAAAAACACTCGGATTTATCCAGGAATAATGTAACAAAAGAAATTTCCTTTCACTATAATTTTTCAAAACTGAATGATGGATACTGTATGAATGGAAGCGAGTGTTTAACAAAATTAGTTCAAATAATTTATTTTTAAATAAATTCTGTTTAAACTTTAGATAGTTTTTAGTGCGTATGCGGCGCATGCCTAGCATACCCAGAGAATACGCCACTGATACTTACATACTGCTTTTACAAGTGTAGCTGCATGCGTTCAGCAGTTTGAGTGAGAACAAACTTTTGTGAGTATCCTGTAATTTGTTTATATCTTAATGAAATCGTAATGAAACCTATTTCAGGCCAAAATCATTACGACAACAAAAAAAGTATCAATATTAAATCATCTCTTACGAAGTTATAAGCTAACAAATTTCAACAACAACAACGAGAAACATGGTTTGTAATGAGAACCTCTTCCTTTAAGAAGTCGGTTTAAAACGTCTATGCGTTAATCGATGTGACCGCTTACAATAACCATACCATACTTTAAATTTTACATAGCATAAATGTCACCCGCTACGCTACAACAAATGCAATGTCGTTCAAGTGCGTGTATACAGAATAGGAAATTGTGAACAAACAAATGCACGTTTTAAGCGTTCTGTTTTTAGTATTAATGTCTAAACTATCTTTGCCTACTACATCGATGATGCTCTACAATTTTATAATTCACTTTTTTCCCCTGTCTTGAAACGTTTCCGAGATAGGATCGCTGACTCCACTCTTTTCCACCAGGTGGCGCTTTAGGCGGTTGAATCGCGTGGCACATGTCCACTTTACTATACCTACATACCACTTTTATGACTATAGCTGCAGCTGTTCAGCAATTAAAAGAGTCGGGACTGACTTTTTTGGGCACCCTGTATTTTCTTTTGATCGTAAAGATCTTACAATGGGACCTATTTCAGACCAAGACATTTACAATAAAACAAAAAGTACCAAAATCGGATCATCCGTTCAGAAGTTATGAGCTAACACGCTAACAGAAAAAAAACATAGGCTTTGAATTGAGAACCTCCACCTTTTTGAAGTCGGTTAATTAGAGCATCTCTTACGAAGTTATAAGCTTATAAACACCAACAACAACATATAGCTCGAATTAAGAACATCCTCCTTTCTGAAGTTCGTTGCAAACGATTTTGTGCTAATCGATGTGACTGCTTACAGTAACAGTACTTTGAACCACAGAGTATACGTGTCATCCGTACGCTGCAAAGTGTGCAACGTAGTTCATGTGTGCACAGTGTAGGAAATTGCTGACAAACAACTGCACGCTTTAAGCGTTCTATTTTTAGCAATAATGTTTAAAAACTGTTTTTTCGTAGTAAATCGATGATGCTCTACAACTTCGTAATTAAGTTTTCTCCCATCTTGAACCGTTTTTGAGATAGGAGCGCTAATTCCGCTGTTTTTCACCAGATGACGCTTTATTTTCTTTAGATTGTAAAGATATTATAATGGGACCTACTTCAGACCAAGATCTCTACAGCAAAACAAAAAGTATCAAGTAACTGTATTTTGAACTATTCAGCGTATGTCTCACCAGCTACGTTACAACGTGAGCAATGCAGATCAAGTGTGTATAGTGTAAGAAATTGCGAGCAAAAAAATGCACGTTTTTAGCCTTGTATATTTAGCATCAATGTCAAAACTATCTTTTCGTACTAAATCGATGATGCTCTGCAATTTTATAAATCACTTTTTCCCCCTGTCTTGAACCGTTTCCGAGATAAGAGCGTTAGCATGAATGTCTAAACTATCTTTTTGTTCTAAATCGGTGATACTCTTCAGCTTTGTAATTCACTTTTTCTCTAGAACCGTTTTCGAGATAGGAACACTAAATCCGCTATTTTCCACTAGGTGGCGCTGCAAGCGGTTTAACCTTGTACTGCATGGCCACTTTGGTATATTTACATACCATTTTTATCATTATAGCTGCAGCCGTTTAGCAGTTAAATGAGTTGGGACTGATTTTTTCGGGTACCCTGTATTTTCTTTAGATCGTAAAGATATTACAATGGGATCTATTTCAGACCAAGACCTTTTCAACAAAACAAAAAGTATCAAATTCGGAGCATCGGTTCAGAAGTTATGAGCTAACAAACATAAAAAAAACATACGGTTTGAATTGAGAACCTTCCTCCCTTTTTGAAGTGGGTTAAAAAAGAGAGTGTAATCCGGTTGGCATGTTCGCGGACGCATAAAGACATCACTTCCATCTGAAATATTCAATCTCAAATAATCGTTTTGACTCCTCCTATTGGGTGCCAAAAATAAACTTGAAACAAATTCTTTTTCTTTTTTTAATATATATATATTAAATGAGTTATTTATTTAGGTATTTGTATTTTATATAATACTTGTTTATCAAAAATTACTGGAAAGTCCCACCCCCTTTTTTTGAAATTTATTATTATTATTATTATATTTTCAATAAAAGAGATTTAAATCTTTGATATTTGCTTTATAATTTCAATTTTAGAAAATAATTTTTTTTCCACTTCTAAGATAAAAAGTTTTAGAACTAAATTAAATTATTTTTATATTAATAATCAAATATTTCCTAAAATTTGACAGAATTAAATGGAACTATATTACCATACATAACAGAAATCCCATAGTTAATAAAAATATCTACAAAATAAATTAAATGAAAAAACATTAAATCTATTTATAATGAAAGAAAAGTCTAATATATATATATATATATATATAATTCTGGCTTTCAAAAATTTGTATCCTAACATGATGATTTCAAATTTTGCTTAATAGATGGCATCACCATTGTTCCACTGAATAGCCAACAAAGAATAGTGAGGCTTACTTGGCTTTAAATTCTTCCGAATATATATCTAAATATGAGCTGTTGAGCATATGTATCAGCACAAAATGTTAATATTTTTTCAATTTCTTTAAGAAAATGCGCATTTCAACGGTATTAGATGAAAATTTTGCAGCCAAAATCTCGAATTTTTGCTTTAAACAATCCAATCTGGGTTGGTTAATCAGATAACATGTTACATCTCTATCTTATCATTTTGCCAAAATTTAATCAACACTGGTCCACGTTAGAGAAATATTATATATATGGTATGATGAATGAGCACCAGATTGTAACAGGGGAGCAGAGTTCCTATTCTTTAACATTAATATTGTCTGGCATGGTCAGCACGAAAGAATACGCATGCAAGGCAAAACAAACAATATTCCGTACTGCCTCCTTTGCATACTGTGTAATTTTATCAAATTTATTTGAAATGAAATTAGTTTTATAATTTAAAGATTCATAACGAAAAATAGAGCTTTCAAACGCATAGTAATTTACTATTACGCATACTATTTTGTTTTTTGCCACTCATACATTCATCAAGGTGTAATTCGTCTGACCGCCAATTCAGTTCTTCTGTTATACTCATTCTATGATAAGTATAAAGGTTTACAGGGTTACAATAAAATATTCAGATACATTAATGGCCAGAATTGTGCAATTGCATTTCATTTGTGACAAGTGTTTTTAACGCTTTCAAAAAATGCATAAGAGTGATTATGATTTTCATTAGTCTATCTGTCTGCCCACACTCTAATTTTCATTAAAATTTAAAGTATGCCTTTTAATTAATTTATGTTATCCCAGTTCACTACAACATGTTCTTTACTGAAATATAGATTTACAATATAGATAGCACAACTGATTTGAGAACAGGAATTGGGGGATTCACAAAATATTAGTGGTGTTTTACAGTCTATGTGAAGTAAAACATTTTTAAAGCATAATTTAACATCTGTAAACTACATAAAATACAATGAATTAATATATATTTTTAAAATACACAATACAACTTTTTCTGAAAATAAGATGCGGTTACTCTAATTGGTTGGTTTATAAAGCCTTTGCAAGTTTGTTCTGATTTATTATGAAATATAAGGAAAAAATGCTCAGCATAAATTTTCAATGTTGTGAGAATTTTTCAGTTTGTCATGTAGTGCATATGTAAAATTCAGACGATATACAGGGCTACATAAAAGCAACTCTTTCTTCAAATAAAACTATAAAATATTTTTTAATGTCTTCATGGAGGCAAATCTATATTGAAGATTAAATGATGCAATAAGTATATAACAGTTGAAAATGCTTATGATCTACGCCAGCCACATTTTTTTTTTTGTGTGTGTAAGGGGAGGGGGGGGGGGACTTGTTAATTTTTTTACTTGTTTTTTGATTGTTAATTCTATTTCCTAAAACTGCCTTACATAATATGAATTGAGTTTTAAGTTGTTGAAAATTAGGTGCATACAAAATTGTTGAAAAGCAATAAGAGTATATTTTTCATTGCCTGAATTAACCACATACTTTATATCTGACGATACAAAGATATTGCAGTAATTTTTTTTTTTTAAATAGTCATAAGCAGATCTAGATTGATCCCTTTTGTCTGGCTGGATTTTTGCAACCTTTAAGTCTTCTTTGTGAATGCATCTCAGAACACCAGGATTGAATGTGCATGTGCAGTCCTCTGAAATTTGAAAAGATGATGCTATGATAGTCACAAATTTCCTCTTATTTTGCTGATTGAATAAAATAGATGTCATGAAGTAAGAGATTGGGAAATTCTCAGTGCAGCAGAGGACAAAAATTACTCAACCGTGTTTTGAAAACCATAGGTCAACTAGTCAATTATCTTATCACATATTTCCTATGTGTACACTCACATATATAATTGTTAACATATTACAGAGGTGAAAGTACCTAACATGTAAAAACCCTGAAAACTGCTACTTGCATGCAGATAGGGATACTTATTATTGATATATAATATGGCTACTTATAATAAGTGATAGATTAAAGATTTCTTAATATAAGGCAAAATAAACATTCAAAACAAGAAATTTCTATAAAAACAAAATAATTTAACATGAAATTCAAAGACAGCAAAATTTTCAAAAACTTTGAATTCAGGGGTAGCCCCTGAAAAGTTTCACCCCTGCAGTTATTAAGGGATTTCAAAACAGCATGGCTTACCCTGTATTACGGGACACATTTATTTATACAGGGCGGCCATAATTAAATTGACAGTGCTTACAATGTTCTGTAGCGTGATCTAATAGCAAGAATAATCCCAAACTTTATAAGAAGATAAAACAAGACAGGGGACGAAGGATTCCAAAATATACACACACACACACACACATATATGTATACAGGGTGAGTTTGACATAATCTGCCAAACGAAAGGAGGTGATAGAACAGCCCATGGGGAGCATAAAACACCACAGAAACCCTGTCCTATCTCCAACCGTTTCCGAGTTATGGTAGAAGAAAAATCTGTTTTTTTTCCATCCCGTATGAAAAAACACAAATTTGTGAGCTTTCTGAAAGACTTACATGCAAAATAAGCACATATTTGGAAAATGCAGAAAAAATGCTATCGGGTGACACCATTTACATCAGGATACCTTAATTTGACGGCGAGTTACAAGCGCTAAAACATTGGCGAAGTTTAAAATCGAGTTGTCACTAAATGCATTAACCAGCAATTCTGCAAACACCGTTCAAGCTACAATCGGTCAAATTTACCAAAAACTTCTCCATTCCACAAGCTTTAGAATGAGCCCACAATAAACCATATCAGTGTTCTAGTTCAGGAGAAATTTAGCCTTTTGTTTGAAATACATCACTGAAAACGACGTTCGTCGAAATTTGGCAAACGAAATGATGGTGAGTAAATGGAACATATGCAACTTCGTGACTATCTGTGTATGGATTCTTAGTGATATGCAGATGTATTCCAACCTTACTGTGCACGCATCCCATTTGCAGGTACAAAAGGCGAGTCAATCTGTAACAGCTCATTAGCTCGTCAGCTTCTTTTACATTTTATGCTGCTTATTGCTTTAGCATTTTCTGGACTTTGCCTGAGCTCAGCCGATTCTTTTCACGCTGCTCTCACATCTATTTGCTCTCTCTTAGTTCATACTTAGTGTGTTTTCCTACACTGGTACGAATTAACCAAGTTGGTTCTTATTCCGTAGCACTTTTTTTCTTCTACATTTGTAAATTAATATTGAAATTTTATCCCTTTTTGTTTACCCTTCTGAATTTTATTTTCAATGGAAGTCATCACAGGGATCAAATTGTCATACTTTCCAACCTGTAAACATATATGCATAGTTTTACAAATGAAGAGTACGCGGATATGCATTTTGTGTATGATTTTGAGATGGTAACTCTCGGAGAGCCGAAGAAGAATACCATCTACGTTATCCACATCGTCGTGGGCCCAACCATGCTGTATTTGCTGCAATTCATCAAAGGCTTAGGGAGAGTGGGTCGTTCGGTAGAGTGTATGAAAGGGGCCATTGTCACCGCTCTGCCACCGCTGAGGAGTCCGTACTTGACTGAGTGGAGAAAAGTCCAAATATGAGTTTACACATACTTGTGAGAGAAGGTGGAATCTCCCAAAGTAAAGTGATGAATGTTTTGCACAAAAACCAGTATCATCCATACCACTTCACACTGGTACAAGAATTACACCGCTCAGATTTCCAAAAGCGGGTAACATTCTGCCATTGGCTTTTAGAACGAGATATTGAGGAACACCATTTCTTTAGAACGATACTGTGGACAGATGAATCATTTTTCACTCAGGCTGGCATGTTAAATTTACATAACTTGCATCATTATGCTCAACAAAATCCATTTGTAACACGAAACTCATCGTTCCAGACGCGATTCAGCTTAAATGTTTGGCTTGGAGTGGTTGGCGATCGCCACATGTGTACCAAGGTCATCTGACAAGCAATACATATTTGGAGTTCCAGGAACATCATCTTCCAGGATTACTTGATGTCATTCCTGTACCCCAACGAGCGGAAATCATTTTCCAAGACGATGAGGCCCCTGCACATTCTTCCAATGCCGTTCGGGACTTCTTGACTCAGCAGTATCTGCGATGGATTGGTCGCAATGGACCAATTCCTTGGCCACCTAGATCGCCAGATCTCACTCCATTGGACTTCTATGTTTGGGGTTTCCTGAAGCAAGAAGTTTACCGCACAGAAAATGCCAGTTTCCAAGATTTAAGCAGTCGGCTCGATGATGCAATAATAAAACTGAGGGATGAGCTTTCGCTAAGAGCTACTGTGGTTTCCGTTTATAAGCGGGCAAGGGCATGTATCAGGTGTGGGGGTGACCAATTTCAGCAGCGGCACTAAATTTCACACATCCTTTCGAATGCATATGTGCTTTATTCATAAACGTGAGATACGTCACTTTTTTTTTTTTTTTTTTGCATATTCCTTTGTGAAAGACGTGAGATGCGTCATTGTTTTTTTTTTGCATATTCCTTTGTGAAAGACGTGAGATGCGTCATTGTTTTTTTTTTGCATATTCCTTTGTGAAAGACATGAGAAACATCATACTTCTTTTGCTTCCATTCCATTGTGTTTGTAAACTTAATACAACTGCTACTTTTCTTGTTTGTCTTTAAAACTTTCTTTTTTGTTTCTGACAAAACAGCGGGCTAAAGGCGGACATGAAATCAGGAATGACCATGGCACCCCTGGAGTCTCCTTCTTGACGAAAGTCGAGTTCAGTGATGAATGTATTTCAAACAAAAGGCTAAATTTCTCCTGAACTAGAACACCGATCTGGTTTATTGTGGGCTCAATCTAAAGCTTGTGGAATGGAGAAGTTTTTGGTAAATTTGACCGATTGTAGCTTGAACGGTGTTTGCAGAATTGCCGGTTAAAGAATTTGCTGACGACTCGATTTTAAACTTCGGCAATTTTTTAGCACTTGTAGCTTGCTGTCAAATTAAGGTATCCTGATGTAAATGTTGTCACCCGATAGAATTTTTTCTGCTCTTTCCAAATATGTGCTTGTTTTGCGTGTAAGTCTTTCAGAAAGCTCACAAATTTGGGTTTTTTCAGAAAGGATGAAAAAAAAACAGATTTTTCTTCTATCTACCATAACTCGGAAACGGTTAGACATACGACAGGGTTTCTATGGTGTTTTATGCTCCCCATGGGCTGTTCTATCACCTCCTTTCATTTGGCAGGTTATGTCAAACTCACCCTGTATATACATAAGAAAAAAATCAATTCCACAATTTTCCACTGGGAAAATATGTGGCACTGTTTTTCTAAGTAAAGTTTTTTTTCTGGAAAAATTAGTGTGGCATCTCCAATTTCAAAATAATAAATGGGACAAAGGCAAAGTTTTAAAAAAGTGCGAAATTATCAATTTTAAATTATAAATTGCAATAAAAGCTTTACTCTAAATTGACCTAACGTCCTCGAATACCGAGGACAGTCCTCAAATTTCGACCTATGTCGTCAGCAATTTGAAAATCATTTGAGGACAAATGTCCTCGAATTTACAAATTTGTCCTCAAATTAAAACATAATTTAGTTTAGTCCTCAAATGGCCCTTCAATTTGAAGACACAGCAATGATTTGTCTTCAAATTGGGCTTCAAAAATTTGGTCGCCTTACTTCACTCAGAAAAACAGCGCCATATATTATTTTATTTATTTTTTTTGCAGAATACTTCATTCCTCATCTTGTTTAATCCTCCTACAAACTTTGGTGCCATTTTTACAATTAGATCACACTACAGAATACTGCAAGAACGTAAGTTCAACTATAGGGACACCCTGTATTTTCCTCATTTTTTATCAGTTGAGTAAGACATCAGCTACTTACTGAGCTGAATGAAATTCTATATTATGAATTTGTAAATTTTACTTTTATTCCCCGAAAGATGAACTAGATTGTATGAAGAAATATTTCCAAGAAACCTTTTTCAAGTACCAATTTCCGACTGTCATGAAAAAAATTATTGAATTTATACTTGCCTCCAAAAGTTAAGGTACAACCTGTTTTCTTCTTTTGTGCATAATTTTGAAATAAAATTAATATAAAATTTTGATGGCATATTAATTATCAAATCATCAATCAAATTTTATGTAAGTTTAACATAAGTAATACTTTTTAAAATTTTTTCTCAAAACTAAACATTGGAAGAAATAAACAATTTTAGTAAACTAAATGAGAAAGGATGTCAAAGATGCATTACAGATAGGTGAAGGTACACACGCCTCTAAGTCTAAATGTTAAATTAAAATTAAGTTTTTCTTCATGTATTTACTTTTCTTTTTAACATGCTTTTATTAGCTTCACCTGTATGTATGTTTGTAACCACTCTGGGAGCAAACAAAAAATCTATATTGTAAAAAAAAGACTCTCCGTACATGAACGCCGTGGCTGTGAGGTACGGCACCGCGCTACGAACCCTAAGGTCTAGTGTTCGATCCCAGTAGGGGAGATTTTTAAAAAATGATTTTTGTTTAATTCTACATTATTTTAATTAAAGATTTAAATGTATGTAAATATTATGGTGTGTCACTCACACATTTTTCTCTTACCCTGCATTTTAATACTAAGATAGATATTTTGTGCTTTTTAGCTCACATTTCTATAAAAGCATGTTCTTTAATTTTTTAAAACTATAATATTATTCTTCTATAAAGGATTTGTCAGAATAACAAGAATGTTAATAAATAATAAATTTAAAACAAATATCTCATTTCCATGTTCCTTTGTAAAAGTTATTCACTTACGTGAAACTCGCTGAAAGAAAAAAAAACAAAACAGGACAATGAATATAGGAAGAAAAATCTGATTTTAATCAAACGTTTGGATGCATATGCATCTTCACCTCTCTGCAATGGATCCTTAGCACCATTTTTCATTTATTTAAAAAAAATAATTTTTTTTTTTTTTAAAGTTTACTTTTGAGGAAATTTGAATTAATATCAGTTTTAAAATTATTATTTATGTTAAAGTTAATATAAAATTTGATAACGAATATGTCATCCAAATTTTACATGTACATTTGTTTCAAAATTATACGCAAAAGAAGAAAACAAGTTGTACCTTAATTTTTGTAGGCCAGTCTATATTGTTTGTACTTATTTCACTGCAAAATTTATAGTTGTTAGTCGTAACAACAAAATCACAAAAAATTGTTACATTTTGAATGGAAAATAGGGAAAAAGTCATAGTCACATTAACCCTTGTTTATTAATGTCAAGGGACTTAAATACATCAAACAGCTTTAATTCTTAAAATATAACATCATGTCTTTATATCATATCTAAATTTACCTTTTGTTTTATGCAATTTTAAAGTTGCTTAGATTTAAAATACTGCAAATTAAATTCTGAATTTACATTACATTTATAATATCTTAAATTTATGTGGCATGTAGATATATATTAATTTGTAGATGATGAATATAAAATGAAATCACATTACAATATTTTATTAATTAACACTGAAATAAATGAAAATGGAATTGCCTAAGTAAGGTGCTTATATGGAGAAATGGCAGACACAAAATCATTTAATATATATTATTTAAACTTTTCAACAGTAACTCTGCACCTAATATTTCTAGAAAATATTGCTCATGACTTAGTTTTATATCAGTAATTTTTTTCAAGAAAATTGGTAATTATAATTAACATTTGAAAGAGTTTCCTAGTTAGTTTTCAAAAGGTGATAGTCCTATGGCCACGAAATGGGATAAGGACATAATATCGCGGGACAAAATCTTGCGTCAAAAAAATAGTATGATCTATTTGAAAATTTGATTTTGTGTCACGTGTGATCTCTGGCAGGGGGCACAGGGCCTTATAAATATTAATTAATTAATCAAAATAAATAAATAAATAAATCATAGAGTTGAATTTCATTATTTTATCTATGTTTATTTTTAAGTTATTCTATTTTTTACTTTTCACTATTCAAAATACATTTTAAAAATTGTGTATGTCACTGCTGACATTAAAGCTGAACACTGTTTGTTCACAAACTTGAATTAAAAATTTTAAAATTAATAAGCACGATTGAATTCATTATGACTAATTTTGACAAAAGTTAATAAATATAGTCTTTAAACTATTTTAAGTAAAATTTATAAAAAATTTTGTTGTAGGTTTGTCAGAATGTCAGTGTTCTGACATAGGTATGTGTTGTCATGAAATTTTATACAACATTACTAATAATTACCAACTCATTTTTGCTTTGTATTCATTTACATCGGCGACATTTTGTCCTCATGATATTTTGTCCCCAACCTCCAAGAAACAATATTTACAGAGTTCCATATATGGAAAAAAACATTCATATTGCATCATTATAAAAACTTGATGACAATTTTTTGCAACTTTGTACCTTAAAAAATTTCAAGAAAATTCTATTTCCAAAGTTTTGATATTAATATTTTAGATAGTCAGCTTGTTAATATTTAAAAAGTAGGTAAGATTCCAATTGTACCACCAAGTGATCTATATAAGAGAAAACATACGAGAATAAAGTAGTTCTTAGTTTTGTGAAGATATTTTTGGGTCTGTGTTTAGATATAAGATACAGTGGGTGATCAAATTAGAATTTTTTTTTTTTTTTTTTTTTTTTTTAGTTTTAGATTTTTTCGATTTTCTAAGAAAAAATACTAGTAGACAAAATGGCCCGGAACTTTTGACATGCAAAGAACATTTAAAAATTCGCATTTTCCACTATCGATTTAGACCAGAGTGAAATTAGGGGACACACCACAAATTGAAGAAGAGCAAAAATTCTTTGGGTCACATCACCCTGTATCATAAAAAACTAGAAATGACTTACTTTAACACATTTTTGCACATACTATGTACAATATTTATATTTTTGTTATGGAAATTGCAATTATTTAGGCAGATATATTAATTTGGCAAGTTTTTTGCTTATAACCAGAACGGATTTCTATAAAACTTTGCAAAACTTGCAGAAAAATGACAAAACATTAGATAAACATTATTCTGAAACATAAAATTCACACGTGTAATATTTGCTGAGATATGAGCATTTATAGGAAACATTTTTTTTACTGTACATGTGCGAAAGACTGAAATGAAAAACTTTTATTACGTAAGTTGAAAGCTAAATATATTGGGCAATTTTTGTCAAAGGTTTATTTGAATAGAGTAAAAATTAAGTAAATTATCGGTAAAAGAACGAATTAGATTTTAGGTATTTTCCGGGTTTTTCCCATGCTGTGTATTTAATTTGAAGATCCAATAATTTCAACCATGTTGCAAAAATTTTTTTTGTTGTTGTTGCGAAAAACCCCTTATGAACTCACAAATCTTAGGAAATAAATAAAAATATGGTTGAGTTCCAAGTCTTTAAGGGCATTTTCACAAAAAAGAACTTTTGCAACATGATTGAAATAATTGGATCTTCAAATTAAGTATGCAGCATGTGAAAAACCTCTCATAAAATTTCAATTCAGGAAAATACTTAATATCTAGCTCGTTCTTCAGCCAATAATTTGTTTAATTTTTCTCTCTCTTCAAATGAATCTTCGACAAAAGTTAACGAATATGTCTAGATTTCAACTTATGTAATAAAATTTTTTCTATCTTTAGCACATGCACAGTAAAAAAATATTTTCTATAAATGCTCATATCTCAGGAAATACTATACGTGTGAATTTTATATTTCAGAAATTTTTTTTCTAGTGTTTTATCATTTTTTCTGCAAGGTTTAGAAAGTTTTATGAAAATCTGTTCTAGCTACAGTAGGGAACCAATTATTCGGAATGGTTTATACAAGACTATTCTGGATAACTGGTTGCTCACCAATGCAAGCCTCATTAATCAGAATTATTGCATGCAGTTCTCAATTTAAAATAAATATTTTAAATCAAAAATTAATATTTTTTATCAATTAATTCAATTTAAATACTTAATTAACTTCATTTTTTTTATTTAAATAAACATATTACAATAATTTGTAATCAAGGTAAATTATTAATCAAAATTTAAAATGTGAAAAATAAATAAATAAAAAATCTTTGAAACTTAACTTTCTATAAAAATCAAAGTCTGCCCAAATCCAAGTGTTTTAAAATGTGATTAGCCAATGATTTTAAAACGTTGAATATTACTAAAGATTAAAAAATTATGACCTGATTTTACAGGCTTTTCTTTGTATTTCTTATGAAAATTTCTTTTTGTTCATGAAAGTGCAAAATATTCATAATTTTTTAAAGGTTATTTGATTTTAATTATCACCTCCCTCTCTCCAATAAATAAATGAATAAATAAATTCAGTACAGGACCAATTATCCCCATCTCACCTAACCCTTTCCAGATAAATAAAATTGTCACCTTTATGATATTGTGTAGTGGCACCATCTATCGACATTTTTCAGAACTAAAAGCAATCTTTTCAGTTTACATTGTACTTTATGGCCTTTAACTTATACCCTTACCCTTTTCAAAATATATAAATACTACTTTTAAATGTTTCAGATTACAATGTTAAACCATTATTTAAAAAAAAAAAAAAAAAAAATCTATAATTTTTTTTAATGCATTGGAAGTTAGTTGTTTGAAAATATAATTCCGGATAACTGGATTCCTGATAAACGGTTCCATACTGTATAAGCAAAAAACTTAATAATTTTTGAAAAAGTTATATCTGCCTAAATAATTATGGTATTCCCACAGCAAAACATGTAAATATTATACATAGTATGTGCAACAATGTGTTAAAGTTACAAGTCATTTGTAGCTTTTTATGATACAGGGTGAACCAAAGTATTTTTGCTCTTCTTCAATTTGTGGTTGGTTCTCTAATTGCACTCTGGACTAAATCGATAGTAAAAAATGTGAGTTTTTAAATGTTCTTTGCATGTCTGAAGTTCCAGGCCATTTTGTCTAGATTTTTTTTTTTTTTAGAAAATCGAAAAAAATGTAACAACAACAAAAAAAAAAAAAAAAAAAAAAAAAAAAAAAATTCTAATAATTTGATCACCTACTGTATTTTTCATTAGAGCATAGCAATTCTATTTCATTATAATAATTAATAAAACAAATAAGATTTGTAAATTTATTTACTTTAAATTTATGATTTATATTATTAATATAACAAAATTATTTATTATAATTTTAATTATTTTTTTAGCATTGCCTCTAATTCAGCTATGTTTTGAACATAATATGAATGTTTACTGTAAAGCCCATGAAAAAAAACCTTACCAAATCACCAAGTAGCAATTCTCAAACAAAAAATTATTGGAAATACAACTTTCTGTGAATTCTGTTGTATTAGATTGACATATATCACATAACAATTTTTAACACTTGAATGTTTTGATATTTTCTGGAAGTTTCCTAAAGTAAATACTGTGATGTTTTAAGGACTGTTTTCACTGATTCTCAGATTACATGAGCCCTGCTATCATAACAATATAATGAACTTTATACTATTAATTAAATATTAAAATTAACAGATCTTTGAGCAAAAAAAGGAGGCTGGCCTAATTTAAATCTCATTAGTATGTGGCAGCACCTTCATAAGTGTGTATGAGACACGAATCTCAAAGAAAAAACAAGCAAATAAATTTAAAAACTAATTAAAATAATCATATTTTTGGATTTTAATCAATTTTTAAGGGGACTTGGTGGCATCTACTTGACACCACTCAAGATTTCATATAAAAATTTATATTTGCATTTAATATTTATAAATTTAACTATAATAGGTTTGTTCAACAAAATATATATTCAGGCAATTATACTTATGGTTTTTGATATATTTTTTTTACAGATCTGAAATCTTCAAATTGCATTTTTTTTCATTAATTCATGATCTTTAAAATGTTATAACTTCTACACACACACACATATATATGAAAGGATAATGAGAGATAAGTTTTTAAAGTATTATTTTAAATTAATAGTAAGTAATAGCTTAAAGAAAATCCCATTAGAAAGTCTTAACTTAAAATTAATTCTAAAGTTTCCCCTGAAAAGTACGTTTTAGTACAATGCACGATCATAACGAGAAAGTCATAAAAGTGAACGAATTTTAGGATAATAAAGTGCTGAACAAACACAACTTGCAGTTTCTTGTGGTTAGATGATGCATACTAATTAAGCTCGGTGATCTGGACTTCAGCTAAGTTGTCAATCATTAAGTTAATAGCCAATGATTAGATGAAGGAGTGGTGAAGTTTCGTGCCAAAAATGTCGATATTTAAGAGAAAATGCACGTGGACGAGCTCTCTCTTCGTGTGTGCTCTTGCTTAGTAAAGTCACGTCAAATTAACGGCCCCGAGAGGTAACGTGATGTAATCGCGGGCTACTGTCGTTCTCAGCTCCGCTGCACTGCATTCTACATGCTCAGACCTAGATCCTGGACTATACCCAGTAAGATGCGCCAATAAACGACTGTCTCTAATTCTTGGACTCGTTACTGAGTGAAAGCCTTTCTTCATTATAGCTATTATGTGACACAGAGTAAAAAGAATACTTCACATATATATGTTTAAACTTAATATCTGTCTCTCTCTCTTTTTTTTTTTAAATTTAAATGTTTAACACATTGACTGCCATGTCAGTCATAGGTGGCTGATACTGAACTTTCCGTTTAGGCCGCGTCAATCACCAGTGACTAACAGTGTAAAATAAAATATAAAGCCGCGTCAACCAACGGTGGCTGACAGTGTAAAATATGATATAAAACTAAAAAATTATATTGTTTTAAGTAATTACTTAAAATTTACTTAATTTTTATTTATTATAGGATTATAGCATTAAAGCAAGCATTTTAATCAAACACAGTAAAATTCTAACTTCACAGTAACTTAGCACGTGCTTCTAAGCAGCATGCATGGTAACTGGGATTTCCTTAAGAATTCACGTGGTGCTCAAAGTGTTAATAGAGCCTGAAGGATTTTGAGATTTATTAATTAGTTTTTGAGAAAAAAAAAATTAAAAGTGGCATGTCTATGTAAAAATTTGATTTTTTTTTATATTTTTATTTTAAAGATATTGCAAAATCCATCCCCAATTCTTTAAAGTAGGTTCTATTTAAAAATAAATAAATAAAATGCTATTCTAAAATCTTTTTTTAAACATCTGCAGAGGTTTTAGCATTTTGAAAACCATGAATTCTTGAAAACAATGCAATTTAAACATTTCAAATTTGTAAAAAATGTAAAAAAAAAAAAAAAAAAAAAAACTCATAAGAATTGTTCTTTGAATATACATTTTATTGAACAGATCTAACGTCGTTCAATTTATAAACATTAAATGGAAAATAAGCTTTTATATGAAACCTTCAGTGAAGCCAAGTCCCTTAAAGAAGATCTTTAAGACAATGATTCTTAAGGGCCCTCTTCACTCACCGCCTCCGGAAGCCGAAGCTAATGTTATTCTACGGGAAATTTTTCTTTACAAATAACTTATTAACTAATACATATTTTTAAATTCTGTTTTCACATTCTGAAAATTCCCAGGTGTTAAATTGACGCACCTTTTTAAAAAAATTAATTTTTTAATTTCTTATATTTTATTTTGAAGCTGCAAAATACGAATTTTCAATATGTGATTTCATTTTGCAGCTTCAAAATAAAAAAAAAACATACATTTTAAAGAAAGGTCCATCAATTTAACAGTTGGGAATTTTATGAATGTGAAAACAGAATTTAAAAATATGTATGAGTTAATAAGTTATTTATAAAGAAAATTTCCCCATAGAATAACAGTGGCTCGGACTTCCGGCGACGGTAAGTGAAGAGGGCCGTTAAGATGATTATCCCTTCTTTCCTTTCAAATATGCTCACAGTAAAATATTACAAAAATAACATAAAGGTAAGAATTTTGGAAAATCTAGTACTTAGTTTTTTTTTACAGGAATACAAAGAAAAGTTCTTTATTATTGTGGTTTATGGGCTAAAATTATCTTAAGTGCAATAGCTATTAAATGCCTAATTCGATTGAGCTTAAAATTTATATACATGTCATAGATCACCATCACACGAACTGTGTTAATTTTGGAGAGTCTAGCACTAATAGATTTTACAGGGACACAAAGAAATATTCTTTATCATTGTGGCATATGGATTCAAAATCTTTAAAGTGCTATAACGTCTAAATGCCTCATCCAGATGAATTGAAAAATTATATACATATTATATTATAAGTCACCGTCAAACATATTGTATAGATTTTCGTGAGTCTAGCACTTATAGATTGTTACAGGGACACAACAAAAATTTCCTTATCTATGGGCTCAAATTATTTTAAGAGCAATAATAGCATTAAATTAAACAACATACTATACACAGAAATATACTCAAGCACCCTATTATAATTTTCTCTTTTGTTTGTTTAACGACTTCTCTTATTTTAATTCATTTATACAACTATTAATTACTTAATGTTCGGAAAGTTGAGTGGAGTCACTCCAGATTTTTTTTTAGTAAAAATGCTCATATTTTATCAGATATTTAATATTCTGTATTTAATAAGTTTATAAACTTTGGTGCAATTTTCTCAAAATGTTTTATAATTTATTGGTTGATGCACTAAACAAAACTACTATTACAGGCTGATATGTAAGTTGATGGGATGTGTTTCCAGTGGATAATAATTAAAAAAAAAAAAAAAAACCTTGAAGTACAGAAAGATGCACTAAATAGAGGTGTTGAATAAAGAAGAAAGAAAACTTAGTAATTAAAAACATTCAACAAAATTTATTTTATTTTGCCATTTGCACATTTTTTTTTTTCTTTCTCATTTGCTGTCTTTATGCTGCACTTGTGTGTGTCTACTTTCATTTGATAAAGGATAATGTTTCATTATTTTGACTTAAAAAAAAAAAAAAAAAAAAAAAAAAAATTCCTCCAAATTTATAAACAAAGCTTCATCTTTTTTAATTATTCAAATTTATGTTACTTTACTATATAGCTTTCCAATAATTATTTATATTAATTTGCTTGAATTTTGAAAGGTGTCTCAATCTATAAATTTCTTTAAAGTTTATTGGTATGAAATACTAATTTTAGCTTTTAATTTTTAATCTTATCTATTGGATTCTTACTCAATTTCAAAAATAAAAGTCCCTAACTTTTCTAGGTTTTTCCAGGCCTATTTTTATAAATTCCAGGTCATGAAATTTGGTTCACAACATAAAGGATAACATTTTAAATTGCAGGCTCAAAAAGCATTTTCCAGGTTCTCCCAGATTTATGGGAATCCTATATTAGGAGAATTAGTTTCATTTTGTTATTCAAAGTCAGCATTACTCATTTAGAAACAATGCATTTAAATTCATTAGCTTAATTTTTTGTATGATACAAAATTTCCTTTTTCCAAGCTTAAACATAACTATGCATATTATTTAAAAATCATTATGTTTCGTACAGTAATATTAAATTTTAATTACATTAAAAATCGAGACAATATGCATTAAAAAATATACAATTTAAAACATTAAACATAAATTTAAACATTTTGAGTCTTTTACAGGCTCCTTATCAGTAAAAACATTAAAAAGTAAATGCTGAGAAGAACAACAGATCTCCTAAGAGAGTACAGCAGGCATACACAGTCCTCGCTGTACTCTCTTAAAGGAGATCTGTTGCTCTTCTTAGCATTTACTTTTTGATGTTTATACTGATGAGGAGCCTGTAAAAGGCTCGAAACGTTTAAATTTATGTTTTATGTGTTTTAATGTTTTAAATTATATATTTTTTAATGTATGTTGTCTCGACTTTTAATGCATATTATTATGCAAATTTGGGAATGGTAAAAAATTCTCCTAAATGGGTGCTTCTTAAATAGAGGTGGACTTTTAGAGAGGTTTCACTGTATTGAAAATTTACTTTCTAAAAATAAATAATGATCACATCAGAAGAACACATTTTAATAAACAAAATTCTTGTGTTACAAAACATGGTATGAAAATTTTATACATGTAAAAATAGTAACATTATTGCATAACTTATAACATGAGATTAATTTAGGCTACTGATAAATGAAGACTAGAAAAACTCCAAAACAAACTTAAAAAATTAAAATACATAAAATGGTGCATATAAACATCTAAAAATATTTTTTACATAACAATTATAAGTTCCTTTCAGTTTTATGCATGTTTAGTGATACACATTTTACAGATCAGAAAAAGTTTATATACATTATTTTTCAAATTTATATCACAGAAAAAATCACCAGAGGGGAAATTATCAATTCTGATAATCATGGCTATTATCTTCTGTATTGTGAAAAACTGTGTATTTTAATAACAAATATGTGCTCTTATTTATAAACAGAACTACCCTCATAGCACAACTACTCCAAATGACATCCTCGGGATATCCTATGGATGAAAGAGTCATCTATGGACATCTCCGGGATGTATTGTGGATAAATGTGTTGTTAGGGTAGGCAGACACTTGTAAATTAATATGCAATTTTCACAGCTAAAAGTCAACTAGCAGCAAATAAATAAAACATGCAATAAATATTTTCAAAACAGGGGAAAGAGGAAGGAAAACTTAAAAAATGACCATTTTATTAGAACAGTTAGAATGCAATATTATTTTATCAATAGCATAAACATAATTTTAAGTTTCATACTCTATTAAACAGGTATTTTCTTGTTTTAATGGCCTAGAAAATACCAACGACATAAGTTTATTATGACAACATCAAATGAGGGACAACCAATCCTAAAAAAGGATAATTTAAATCAATTATTTAAATTATTGAAAATTTAAATAATAAATTATTAAAATAATTGTAATAAATTAAGAACTTTTTACTTGTCTCTGTTTGCTGTTGTCATATGGAGGATGGCAGTCCAGGAAAGACCATTAATTTTAGATACAGGATGTTACTAATTGAACAGAAACAAATTGTGTAACTAAAACAGGCAATCAAATTGTCACTAAATTTCATATGTGGATGATTCATGAGATGAGCTCAAGAAATAAATTAAAAAAAAAAAAAAAGTCATATAATAATTGAAATTTAAATATAAGGAAATTAAAATTTTGTACTCTAACAGAATTTAATTTTCGATGAGAGGATTATTTTTTTTAACTATATATTCTGGGACTTCCTGCTTTATTCAAGGTATTCAGTGGTAATGACACTGTCAAAAAGAAATAATCATCTCATCCTAATAAATCTGTCTTTTGCAGATTATAATTTATTGCTAAAAACTTCCTATATTCTTAAAAATGTTTTGAACAAAAAACTCAAAAACTTACGTTGGCAGACATCTAAATTAATTTCATATACTATAAAATTGGTATTCATCTAATAGTTAAGTTTCTTCGTTTATGTTTTGATTTAAATATACAAAAAACTTAAAAAAAAAAAAAAAAAAAAAAAATCATCTTAAAATACAAAGCTGAGTTTCTTAGCAACGGTTACTACACAGCTTTAAAAAAAAAAAAAAAAAAAAAAAAAAAAATGGAGGAGAGCACATCGTTTTAATGAAATAATACAAATACTTATACCGATAACTAACGTCAAATAAAACATCCATAATTTAAAGCTTATGACAGGAGGTAACAAAATTATAGATGTTTAATTTGACATTAGTTATTGGTATTAGTATTTGGGTAATTTCGTTAAAACCAAGTGCTCCCCTAATTTTTTTTTAACAGGGTTCCCACAGGTCAGGGAAAACCTGGAAAAGTCAGGGAAAATTGTAAATATTGCTCCAAAACCTGGAAAAATGATGATATAAACCTGGAAAATGCTTTTTGAGCATTCAATTTATATCGCAAGTCACGTTACTGTGTTGTCTTTTATGTTGCAAGCTATGTTCTTTTTTATACCATGAGCTATTTTTTATATCACGAACCAAATTTTGTGACTGGAATTTTCTGAAAATAGACCTGGAAAAGTCAGGGAATTTTATTTTTAAAATTGAGTGGGAACCCTGTTTTAAGCAGTATATATTAAATTCATGAAATTTTGTTTGTACATCTTCTCTCAGATTTATTTTTAATATTTTTTTTAACTTGTTGCCAAAAGATAAAAAAGAAAAAACGTTTTCATTTAGCGTATTTTGCCTGAAGGAGAGAGAGAGAGAGAGAGAGAGAGAGAGAGAAACAGAAAATATGTATAAACAATATTAATTGATTAGTTTTGGAATTAATTAAATCTACTGTTTTACCCAGAAAAGTTCCATCCAATAGACATTTTTTTGAGCTAAAAACTTTTAAAAAAATTCCATGAGCTCATTTAATGAATCATCCAGATACCAAATCTGGTAAGCACAAATCTACTGGTCTTCTCAAATCTGGCAAGCACAGGTACCCATTTTTTTTTACCTGTAGAATATTATTTATATCAGAAGCTTAATTATAATAACTTTATATGTTTTATTAACTTCTTTACTTTTATGACTTTTTTTTTGGGGGGGGGGGGGGAATCATAAATTAATATTTTAGTACCCCTTTTTCGGTTTATTTGAAGGAGTTTTGTAATCAGAAATGCACAAAGAGTAACAGTATTCCAAAAGCCAATATGTTTTTCATTACATACAAAATGTCTTAGTTGTCTTAATAAAATAGCTATATATATATATATATATATATATATATTAATCCTGCCTTACTAACTGTAAGTATCTAATAATAATAAAATATTTGAAATTTATTATAAAGTATTTGTATCAAGGGTCGATCCAGGCAAAAAGTAGGTTACTTTTGTTGCCCCTTCAAAAAGTTCTAATTTATAAAATGAGCCCCATCACAAGACTTTGTTTTATAAAAATGATCCTTTTATAAAATGTTTCCATATTTTCAGTATTATTTTTAGTTAAATGATTCAATGAAACTCTATTAACATGATATTAAACATCATATAGAATGACTTAAAAATGGAAGGTTTTACATGATTTTTTTTTCCCCACAAAAATAAACAAAAAATTCACAAAGATCCTTTTGTTTTTCACAGAAAATGGGCCCAAAAATTAAAACCTGCATCAACCCCTTTTTATATACTCTTTTTAATGCCTTCTCACCAAGGCTATGACAATGTTTAACCCTTTCAGGGGCACTAAGTAAAAATGATTGAATTTCCTTTTAAATATATATACATCATAAAGTAAACATCCCCTACAAGTCATATTTGATGAAGAAAAAAATTCAGCATGAGGGGATTTTTTTGTGGGTGGTGGCTAGACGTTCTAGCCACTGCGCACATACGTCATGTACCTTAATTTTCGTATGGAAATAAATATTTATATATTTAAGGAATAAAATTGAAACTATGCCTTGAAAATGTAATTATAATAATACAATGTAACAATAATTAATTATTACTTAAATTATAATGCTTCTTTATCCTTTTTTAATGATTTATTATATATATATACACACATATATGGGCTGTTTAAAATTTGTTTAGAAACCTCTATGCATTAGTAATAAGAAAAAATTATTCACTATTTAAGGAATAAAAATTATAGTTATTCAATTATATTGTAAGTGCAATACATTTTGAAATTGATTCAGTACATAAACTAAAAGACATAATTTCTTACCTTCATATTGTAATGAAATAATCAATTCACAAATTGCATACACAGAAATATGAAAACTTTAAAAATATTAATGTTCTTTAAAATTTGTTTGTTCCTGATCCAGATACTGCAGAATCATCATCTGAGAATAGCTCTTCAAACAGAGCAATAGCTTCATCCAAAGATAAGCCTTTTCTAGGCATTATTGTGATAAAAATTAAGATATATAAATTTAATTTAAGATTATTTAGAGAAATTAACTAAATTTAAAATCTGTGGAAATAAAAATTTATTTTTAAAAATCACGATATAAGAGCAATAGAAAAAAGCAGCCTCTTTCTATACTGTAAACAGAAATACTGAATAGTAAAGTAAATTTGTAAGAACCCTCCCACGCTTGTTTACATCTGTATTTACATTCTGCTATCCCTTACTATTTATATTTATCACAGTTCACTAACCCCAAAAGACCCTCTTTGTTTATCTCAAAGGAAAAGAAATTGAGATTCTTTTCCCCAGCAGAACCTGTCTTATGTGCGCGGTGGCTAGAGGGTCTATCCACCTAAAAGATGCTCCTAAAAATCAAACTAAAATTAATGATCTAAGATAATATGTAAATCTGTTGTATTTAAAAGGTGCATTACAGTATATTTACACTACCAAATACTTTTGAATAAAAAATTATTTTTCATAAAAATATATAAAAGAAACTTCAAAAAATTTTCCCGCAACTTGTCCATTTAAAAAAGTCATAGGCACATCCTGCTTAAAGTTACTGTAGTGCTGCCATCTCTATTTCAATTTTAGAAGTACACATTAACTTTTCATAAAAGTGGATAGAAAAAGTAGCCACTGCACACCTAGAGAAAAATTTCTAAAGTAGGTGGATAGACCCTCTAGCCACCGCCCCTGAAAGGGTTAAAATGTAAAGTGCTCACATAATATACCTGTATGGTTTAAATGAAATTAAAACTCTAAGAATTATTTCGTAAAACATTCTGAAAATAAATAAAATAATAATTAATTAAACTATTTGTTAGTTATTAAATATTTTAATTTTTGAGACAACGTTTTGTTAAATTAAGAAAAAAAAAAAACGTGCTTTAAACTTTAGTTTATTTATTTATATTTTTAATTATTTACAAAGAACTATTTAGTTAAAATAAAATTTAGTTTAAAGAATATTACTTTATATCTAACTCTTAAAATTTATTTCTCTATTATTTTCTCTTCTGGTCACCCTTCACAAAATTTATCCTGTTAAAAATAGATCTTTGATAAATCTTTTTCATTTCGAAAACTAAGCCACGAACAGGCCGCCTGAGTAATCGGACGTGCTTTGCAGTATTTCCCCCCAAGAAGCTAATATTCAATTTCTAATTTGTAAAAGGTTTCTATGCATATGTGTGAGTTTAACGCTATAAAAATGAATCACCATTGTCTAAAATGAAACCTTAATTGTAATTTTATTTTGCAAAATTAAATTTTTTACAATTTCACAAAAGAAAGACCCAAGTCAAAAAGTATGGAAGAACTTTATTTTAACATTGAATTTAGATTCAAAAACTATGTGTAGAATTTTTCATATTCATAAAAACAGAACCCTCTTTGAAAAGTCTGGATAGAACCCTGTTTATACAAGGTAACACAAATCAGGAGAAGAAAATTCCCCGGGTGTTCCCTGTCTCTTTTAGAAGTAAAATAGATGACATGCAATCATGCAGCATTAGAATCTAACATGTTTACAAGCCAATTGAACATATTTAAGGTATATTAAATTTATTAACTTACTATAGTTAAGGAAAAAAACCACAACTGATTCATTATAAAGCACTAAAGTTAAAAAAAAAAATATCTGATTATGAAAAAATTTTCCAATGTTTTTCCAGAAAATTTCAAAATTCCCTGAATTTTCCCTATTTTTGCAATAAATTTTGAAGTTCCCTGAGTTTTTCCTGTTTTTTAATAGGTTTTCAAATTCCCTGAGTTTTTCCTGTTTTCCAGGTACCGTAGCAACCCTGGTATTTGTTTGTTTCATGAATTATCTACATTTTTAATGTATGCAGTGCAACATTCAACACCATAACTTGTTTAATAGTCTATATTTTATGTATATCATCGTTAGTTTAACTTTCTTAGAACAAAAACTCATTTTTTAAACATAAATTCACGTTAACATCACTATTCTTTTTCAATTCGATTCTCCAAACTCAAAAGTTAAAAAAAAAAAAAAGATGATTTACTCAAATCATCAGCAGAATCAAATTAAAAATTAACACTGATGTTCATATGAATTAATGTTTAAAGAACGAGTTTTCGTTTTTAAAAAGGGAAACAAAGGAAAGATATTTAACACCATAACTTGTTTAATATGCTTGCATACGTATTGCTAGTTTAACTATTTAAGAGCAAAAACTCCTTTTTAAAACATAAATTCATGTGAATATGCTTATTAGTTTTCAATCCGATTCTTCATTCTTAAAAGTGAAAATAAAATATTCGGGAAAAAAAGCAGATGATTTAACTCAAATCAGAGCAGAATTAGATTAAAAATTAATACAGATGCTCATATGAATTAATGCTTAAAAAATGAGTTTTTGTTTTTTAAAAGTGAAACTAACGGTACACATTCAACACCATAACTTGTGTAATATGTCTATATATTGTGTATAGGTATCGCTAGTTCAATTTTCTAAGAGCAAAAACTTATCTTTTAAACATTCATGTGAACTTATTTTATGAACTTATTATGTGACCTAAACTTATTCATGCGAACATCCTTATTATTTTTCCATCAAATATCTTCAATAAAAAAAATAAAAAAGTAGATAATTTACTCAAATCATGAGCAGAATCATATTAAAAATTAATACTGATGTTCATACGAATTAATGTTTAAAGGATTAGTTTTCAATTTTAGAAAGTGAAACAAATGACATCTGCCCATTAATATAAATATATTTAGTAAATTATGGATATATATTAGAGACATGACACATATATTAGAGATGTGGGTAACACAAAAAATTAATAGGTACTCTTTTCAATTTATCATCCTCTATCTCATGTAATAAATTCTGAATTTTTATCTGATTTTTTGACATTAGATAAAAAAAAGTACAAAAATAAGATTTTTTTTTAATAATATACTTAAATAAAATAACAACTTAATATTCATAATAACTTCTATTTATCTTATATAAATGTCAATAAATAAATAAATAAAATTTGAATTTTACATACATATTTTACATTTCCCAGTTATTCAAACAATTCTAGGGATGACACAATTTTATAATATATTATTTTGGCATAAGTTTCAACTTGTAAATAAAAACAGAAATATAACTCAGATGTTTCAAAGGCTAATATCAACTCAGCAAGAATCCTTGCTAAAAAATTAACATGCGGGACAGTTACATGAGTTTTTTTTTCTTTGTCTTAAAGATCGTTTTGTGACTTTTTCACTCTTTTGGCGAATTCTATTAGAATGAAAAACATATTTTCTAATATTGTTTGATTTGAATTCTACATCATCACATTTTCTACCAAGATTAACAACAGGACAAAAAGAAGCTGCAGAAAGTTTTATCCCATTTACTGTAACAAATTCTTCTGGAATATGATTATTTACCTTTTCAGTAATATTACTAATATTTTCATTTTTACACGTATCATTAACATCAGTTTGGCTTTCTGAATGAGAGACTTCAGGTCTATTAAACATATTACACAATGATGCTTCAGGTAATACACGGACTTCATAAGATTTTTTGTCCATATCAAACATGAATAAAAAATTTTCACTTTTTTTAGGTACAGTCGACTGTTCTGAAAGTGACTTCACAACTGATCCTGGACAGCATTTCACAGTTTCTGTCTTATTACATTCAGTAATGCAGTTTTGCGTGAGGCTTCTTTTAGGTTCTGGAATCATTTCGAAACCCATTTGACTCAGTTGCTGATCTAAGCTTAGACTGGAACCGTTGTTACTTTGAAGTCCAGAATTAATGAGTTCATCATTCTGAATAAGTTCTATACATGCATCTAAATTTGAAGAATTAATTTGTGGTACTGAAATACTGCAATCTGTATTTACAAAATTAGTTTTATTACTGGATGTGGCATCACAATTGATTTCTGGCACTGAATGAAGCACCTGTGAATCATAAATTGTGTCTGAGGGATTAATGAAGCATTCTTTAATTTGGTTTACTGTAGTTGAAGTATTTAAAGAGGATGTTTTAGATTTTGATGGTAATGGATTGTTATCATTACATAATGTTGGAGCTTTAATATGCTCATCATTATATGTAAGCAAACTTTGTTCACAGAAAGAATCAAAATTATCTATAAATATATCATTTAAAAAATTTTCAGAAATTAATGGATTAGAATTATATTGTAATTTATCCATAACTGAATTCAGGAGATGTTCATTCAAATTATCCATTAAAAATTCTTGCGTTAAACTTGCACCTTTTTTAGACGCAGCAAAATGATCAGAATTTTTCGTGTTACTAAACAGCAAATCTTTACAAGATGTTTCATTTTGTAAAGAAATATTTTGGGTTGTTTTAGATAATATATCAATTATACTTTTCATTGATTCTGGACTAAAATCATTTTCTAATAATCTAGTGTATTTTAGAGTTTGATCATTTTCTAATTTATTTTTAGTTACACCAGAACTAATACATTGTTTCAAAGGTTGATTTATATTCCCTGCAATGTTATGATTAGATTTCTCAGCACACACCTCCACAATTTTCTGAGCACTCTTTTGAATATCAGGCTGTAAAGTATTTTCAGTATTTTTAATTGAGACATCAAAATCCGTATTCCCTAATTCTATTTGTGAATCCTCATTTATTGACCGATTCACACCTAAAAAATTTTCTTTAACAATATTTTTAGAAAGATTAATTATACTACAGTTATTTTCATTTGAAAATGTTTTAAATTCATTCTGATAATTGTCAGATTTTTTCAAGTAATTCAAAATTAAAGATTTAGAATGTTTTTTGTCACACTTAGGGATTTGTGTGGGAGGTATACATTCACAAGAATCAAAAGATAAATCTTTCTGTACATTCTTTTGAATTTGAGAGGGAGGTATACAGTCAGATGAATAAAAAAATGTTCCATTTTCATGAGTAGATACACCACAGGTTTTATTTTGTATATTGGATAAAGGTTGTATATGTTTCAATATATTGGCATTTGACCTCGAAGAAAATTCTTGTACAGCGTTCTCTTGTACTTGTTTCTTGTTTTCTGTCACATTAGGTTTATCGTTCATAAATTCGGAACAGTTTCTCTTTTTATTATTAACTATCCTAGCCATTGTTTTCCTCTTTTGTACAGTATTGCTTGAAAACCCTGTGTCCAAATTACACACCTTTGAAGGTACAGATGAAACATCAGCAGAATGACATGAGTTGTTTAGTATTTTTACATTGTCATCTGAAATTTGAAGATTCTGTTGTAAAACGTCATTTTTCTCATTTATCTTGAGATCTATATATTTTTCAGTAGATGTGTTTTCTAACAAACATGTTTCATCAGAATCAATGTCTGATACAGTTAAGGATATTTTATTAGACCTTAAATTCTTTTTTGGAGTAGAACATTTATTTCGGCTATGTACAGCTGAAACTGTTTTAGATTTGCAGGGATACTCATCTGTAAGTTTGTCACTGTGACGCTTGTTAGCAATATAAGCTTTGGTATTTTGATTAGCCAAAACCTCTTTGTCAGATTCTAACTCAGCAGTGTTTGTATCTTTTTTATTAATACAATTTTTTCTTTTACGCAAAAAATAGGGTTTTTGGAGAGGTAATGAAACAGTTGTATTTAATTTCTGGTCTCTATGCTTTGAAGTAATTTCACCATCGGAAAGATTAGAATTAGGATGCATAATAGTTTTATTAGATGGAACTTCCTGAGTTTCATCAGCCAAAGAAGATTTTGAGTGAGAAGAATTATGTCCATTATTAGGACTAATATAACTTCTAGAATTAAAGTTATCACAGTTAGATTTTGATAAAATTTTATTTCTTTTTGATGATGATTTAGTTTGTTGAGTATTAATTGCAGAGCTTTCAACATCAGACAATTCATTTTCAGAATCTGATGTATCTAATTTGTTTTTCAATATACGAGAAAATTTCCTCTTCAATTTTGGAGATGAATAATATGAATTACTGCTAGAAACACTATTCCTTGATTCTTCTTCACTTTGTTCCTCAAACTCCTTATCTGGCACAATAAAATCATCCATTTCAGATTCAGGTGAACATTCAGTCTCATCAGATTCAGATGCTGAAAACTGAATAAATGACTTTGGATCTATGGTGAGTTGGGAATCATCTAAAGAAATTTCACTAGAATTTAAACTATCTTTTCTAGAGCTAATAGTAGAATTTGACTTAGATGTTGTACTATTTAGTGATCTTTTATTATTTGATCTATATTTTGAGACACCCTGCTGCAAAAGGCTTTCAGAATCTTTGCTTGTATCTGGTTTATCAGCATCACTTTCAGATTCCGAAACAAGTTTCTTTGGTTTTTTCTTAGAACAGGAATTAAATTTTGAGGATGTAGATTTATTTTCAGTGTGTTTAAGACCTATTGAGTATTTTGATATATTTTTAACAGAAATATCATCAACTGAATCACTATCAGATTCTGATATAATTGTTCTCGATTTTTGTTCAGCAGGGAATTGGATGGGTGATGATGGAGTGGAAGAACAATCTGAATAAATTAAATGAGCTTTAGATCTCATATTTTTGTCACGTAGTAAAGAAGGCACAGAATTTGTTGTTGCTTCAATTTCCTTTTCATTCAAATTGTTAAGTTGGTTTGAATTCTCAACCTCTGTTAGACAAGTAGATAATGACATAGAATTAACTTTTGAGAAATTTGATAACTTTGTATCACCAGGATGGAGTTCAGTAGATAAACTGCATTCATTTTTATCCATTTTAGTATCAATTTCTGTTTCTGGAAAAACAGTTGGAGTGCTGCAATCCTCTAAAATTACACCAACTTCTTTAGCTGGAGCATCTTTGTTGAAAATATGATGTGAATCTGAGATTTCTAGTGATGCAAAATTGTTTGCATCTTTATCCAATGTACCACAAATTATTTCTGGGGATACATTCTCATTACTCTTAATATTCTGTTGATCAGAAGTTTTTAAAGCTTCTAGTGTTTTTTCCTGTAAAATATTCTGCTCATCAGCGGTATTCAAACTAGATGCTGAGATTTTTGGTTTTGATTTTCTTTGTTTTCTTTTATTATATGCTGAGAATTTTGTTTTTCTTCGTTTTCTTTTATTAATTTTTTTAGTACAATTTTTCGTTACATTACTTGACAATGAGTTTAAACTACTGGAATTTTGATCAAAATCATTGCATACTTTTTGGTTTAAGGTTTTTATGGAAGTTTCATTAACAGATAACCTGTTCTCTGATTCAGACATATCATTATTTTTGTCAGTTAATACTTTTGAAAGACTATCCTCTACATTTATGCAACTATCTTTATTTGTCTGTGCATCACATTGCTCCTGTTTTGCAAAATTAGAAATTTCAGACACATGTACATTTTGTGATTGAGTTTTCACAGAGGGATCAAGAGAAGATTCAACAACAGTATGATCTGGAACACTTAAAGATAACGACTTAGAACTATTGGAATTTTGATCAAAATCATCGCATGCTTTGTGGTTTAAGTTTTTCACGGAAGTTTCATTAACAGATAACTTATTCTCTGTTTCACACACATCATTATTTTTGTCAGTTAATACTTTTGGAAGACTATCCTCTTCATGTATGCACCTATCTTCATTTGTCTGTCCATCACATTGTTCCTGTTTTGCAGAATCTGGGCAGCGATTTGAAATTAGTTTGGGTGAATTAGGAATTTCAGATGAATGTACATTTTGTGATTGAGTTTTCATGGAGGAATCAAGAGAAGATTTAACAGTATGATCTGGAACATTTAAGTCATCACTAGAATCACTATTCAATTCATCTTCTTCAAAATTATGATTTGATTCTTTCAACTCATAGCAAGAATCGCTACTCACTTCTGACGTTGCTTCTATGACTATATTTAATTTTTTTAATTCCTTTTTACCCAGATTATCAAAATTTTCAATAGAAACTGGGTTATGATTTGGCAATGAGCTTTTATCCTCTTCAAGAAAAAATTCATTTCTTTTACCTCTGGAAAACATTGTGTTTTCTGATAGAAAGTTTTCTGGTAGATTGGTAGATATGTCTGATTGAATGGAATCGTCCAAAGTTTTTATAGCCTCATCAATTGAGACATTGAGTTCATTATCTGACTCGTCATTTGAATCGCCACTTAATTTAGATAGATATTGTTTGAAAATTTGTTGTTTATTATTTATTAAATCATTTTTTAACTTTTCTTTGGAGTTTTCGCTATCTTTAGATTTTGCTTTACTTCTAGTGACACCAGTGTTACTCAATTTAGGTGATTTATTCGATGATGAGTCAACAGTTTTCTTATGATGCATATTATTTGAATGCATTTTTAAAGGTGAAATATTTGCAGCTTCAGAAGTAAGACTTGAACGGGTCACTATTTTCGAAGTTTTATGTTTGGATATGCTTAGCTCACTGTTTGATCCATTATATGCAGTTGGATTAACATCTTTATTTTTACTTTCAAGAGCTTCATTATTAGAATCAGCAAAATCTTTAACTGATACTGAACAAACTTCATTTTTCGAATAAACTTTCATATGTTTCTGCAATGTTTCCTTTTTTTTACTCTTGGAAGATTTCTTTAATTTATTAGAATCAGCAGATACATTTTCTGAAGATGGCACTGGCTTTGAAATTACTTCACTGCTTGAATTTACAGCTGTATTAGTAATATTAAAAGCATCTGAACTAATGTTATTGTTTACACTATTTGTTGAAATGTTTTGAGACACATCATTAGTGCATTTTTTATCAACAACTACAGCAACATTTTTATTATAAGCATCATTTAGATTTTCAAATTGCTTAGGCTTACTATTTTGTTTGAATGGTCTATCATATAAATCAGTTGATGATGAAAGTATAAACTCATCTTCCTTTGGTTTTGATACCAATTTATCAAATGAATGTTGATTTTCACTTCCATTTGAAAGCAATGAATTTTTAGAATAAGTATTTCTTACACCTCCATTTATTATCTCATTATTATTTTTTTCCTGATTTTCAGAAATTAAATTTGTTGAAGGCTTTTTAACAGTCTGATAAGTAGAAATATTTTGAAAACTAACATTTTGTGATTTTGAGATTTTGAAAAGTGAGTTTTCCATTCCTACTACATTATTTATTTTACTCTTTTTATTCCTTTGCGAATGGCATGCATTATTTACAGGTCCATCTGCAAATGAATCTGAACTTGTGGAAAATGTTCTTTTCTTAGATTTTAATTTTTTAGGTGATGTTTTATCACAGTTCAATAATTTCTTTGGCTGCACTTGGACTCTATCCAAGTTTTGATTATCAATATGGTTACTAATTTTAGAGGTTTTAGATTGTTCTTCAGTGAAGCATGTTTTATCTTTATCTGAAACAACTGCAATGGGTATCACAGCATCATTAGATTCCGAAATTTCTTTCGACGAATGTAATTTTTCTTTCTTTTTCTTCTTTTTAGTTTTCTTTGAAACCTCCATCTTATTTGTTTTTTCTTTATCACTGTTTTTCTTCTTTTTAGTTTTCTTCGAAACCTCCATCTTATTTGTTTTTTCTTTATCACTGTTTTTCTTCTTTTTCATTTCCAGTTTCAGCTTGTTTTTCATACCATTAGATACCTTTTGACTGTTTCTATTAACAGAATTATTTGAAAGCCTTTCTTTATTTTTCATTTTAACAGAAAAGTTCACAATTCTTTCATCGTATTTATTTTTGAATAACATCTAAAAATGGAAAAAAAAAAAAAAAAGATACTTAATAGACAAGAAATTTAATTTATAACTTTACAGAAATGCAATAAAATAAAAATCTTTTATATGAATAACAAGCAAAAGACAGAAAAAGAAATCATTTACATACAGATTACAAATACAATAAATTCTCAATTATCTGCAGATGGATTATAGGTTCAGCGGATTATTTGCAGTTTGCTGTTCTTTCTTTCTTTTTTTTTGTGTGTGTGTGTGTGTGGTGGTGGGGGGGGGGATACATTATGCTTTATAATTTATACAATTAGGTTTATAAACATTACAGAAAAAAAAAAAAAAAATGAATAGCATTCACATTTGACCATCAATAATCACAGATGCTATTTGTAAGTTTATTGTATAGGCAATTTCAAGACATTTTTGCACTTAAATAATTAAAATAATTCATGTTGACTGCTAATTTATTCAAGATTAATTAAGTGCTAGATTTTTTTTATGCAGTTCTTAGTCAAAAATAACAGATGTATGTTGTGAAAGCAATATTCAATATATACTCTTTTTAAACAAAAAAATGCTAACAAAAGGAACATTATTTCCTAACATTTTCATCAAGTGTTAGGACCCAAAAGGGGTTTCAAATACTACCTTATTAATATTAGGTGCACAAGAAAGCATTTCCTAATACTGTAAAAACAGAATAGAGGCTGGGAAAAAAAAAAAAAAAAAAAAAAAAAAGGAAAGTAAAAGAGAAAGAGCAGGACACACATAACAGACATTTCTGCGACACTTGTGATAACTTTTAATTTAAAAAATGCTAAAGTTATGTTCAGTGCCAATCTCAAATAAACAATTTTTTTTGGAAAGTTTAACACACACACATATGATTTTTAATGAAAAATTTTATTCCACTTTACTACTCTTTGATGAAATTTGTTTTGCTATATTTTTCTTTTCTCATTTTTCTCTCTTATAATATTTTATTTATTGTTATAAAACACAAACACGTATGTGTCTGTGTGTGTGTATTATAACAATAAAAATTATTCAAATATTAAATACGCGAAGAAAAATAATTAAAATATTACAAAAGAGAAAAATGAGAGAAGAAAAAGAAAAATATCGCTAACAAATTTTATCAAACAATATAGTAGAATAAGATTGAAAAAAAAAAAAAAAAAAAAAAATATTTTATTTATACACACATACATGGATAATAAATGAGAAAAAAAAAAATACTGAATTTATGCATACACACACACATATACATGTGTGTGTGTGTAAATTCAGTTTTTTTTTCTTTTTTTTTTTTTTTTTTTTTAATTTTCCTTTATTATCCATCTTAACTTAATTACATGCTTTGTAATTATATCTACATGATGAACAGATTTGATTAACAAAATTAATAATAATAATACAATTCTAAAAAAAAAAAAAAAAAACTAATATCTGAACAAGGGAAAATTAATCATAATTGGAATTCTAAATTCGCCAACAACACTCTGTTTGTGAAAAAAAGTCTACCTTACTGGATATCCCATGAAAGAATAAATCTGCTGAAAAAGAAGCAAAGTAAGTCTTATTTTATAAAAATTTGCATAAACCATACAAAATTTTTATTTTCTTTTACCTACATATGATAGATTTTTTTTTTTTTTTTTGTCAAATCTTTAGCAGTTGATTAGTATGTACATGTCTGTTATCAATGAAACTCAAACAAATATTATCAAGAAGTTCAAACTTGGTATTTTAAATCTATATGATACAGGGTTGTTTCTTGAAATATTTGATTAAAATCAGATAAGTGGTTTGTATATGGGGACATTCAAAAGGATTCAAATACATTATGTCTGTGAGCAAAATTTCTCATTAGCAGAGCTTAACATTTGTATACTGCATTAAACAAAATGAAATGAACATATCTTATATATTAAAGCACAAAGGTATTTCTTTAAGACCAAAATTGCACGATCTGAGCATGCGCTGAAGGCTATTCCTTTCCCTAGATGCAATCGAAGACCAATAGCTGAAATTTGCACGCTTTGCTTTGAACCAATGAGAAGCAACCGAAGCAGGCTCTATTCCTTTCCGTAACCGTAAAGACGATCATTCGTGTTACTTTATCGCATCTACTGCTATCTTTCGACGTTTCTTTTCAATTTGATAGTAAGTATTAGCTTAAAAAGTTCACAATTTTGTACTTTGAACGACAGCAAGTTGTGTATAGATTCTTTTGTTTTATTTCATCCACTTTGTATAAAGCTTATTCTTTTGCAGGTGTCCTACGTTATTGTGTATAATTCCTTATCTTTTAGCACAGGAAACTGAATTTTTGAACTTTATTTTTCTGCATTGTGTAAATTACTTCGTTTATTTAAAATATTCCTGTATATAAATATTTAACCTTTCTTCTGCACTGTATCTATATGTTTATTTCAACGATATTTATTTACTTTGCCCAGCTATTAAATTCGATTAATCAAAACTTTTAATGTTCACATCGTACTAAAAATTAACAAAACACTTGATTTTGTATATAAAGAAGTGTTTTATTTTTATTTTATTTTTTAATCTATGGCAAGTTAATGATCCGAATCACTTACACGATTATACACGCTTTCAAAAGAAGCATAAATCTGTTGTTGTTCTGTAAACATGTAAATTGGTTGCTTGATAATTATAAATGTGTTATGTACTAAATTTTTCATGTTAAATATGTATTGGAAATGAGTTTTTATTATAAATTACCGCTTATTTATTTGGTTTAGTTTTCAACTTTTATTTTAATGGTATGAATAAAGTTAGACTAAAATGATTCTTTTATTTATTTTCTTATATTTATGTGAGTAGATAGTTCACTATGAACATTTATAAAACTGAAAAGTGATGGAAAATTAGGTTGTTAGTATTACATTTAAATGGCCAGTTTGAAGTTACAAAATCAGGTAAACAATTAATTGTTACTGAATAGTAGTTCTAAAAATTTTATTGGTGGTTTGTCTGTTTGAATTAGGCAAATTTTATTTCAATAAGAAATAAAAATTTAACCAGAAAAAAGATTTAAAAGTAAAAAATTAAAATTAAAAGCAAAATTTCCAATGCTAAAATAAAGATGAATTATACATAATATTGTAGAACTCATGCAAAAGTGATTATACAAAGTGAAAGAAAAAAGGAAAAAATACATATTACACACCTTGCTGTTTTCCAAAAAAGGAAATTATGAACCTTTAAGCCAATACTTGCGACCAAATTGGAAAACATTGTCGTAATTCATTCATACATTAGTTGCTTTATCACATATTTTCTTACATATAAATGTTTTACATAATTTACATGTTTTAAAGTCTCCTTAGTCCTATTTTTCAAAGATTGGATAATATGTATGTATTGGTTGAAAAAGGGGGGGGGGGATTTCTGTCTGCCACATCACAAAAAATATTATAATTGTGAAAAGTCAATTTCGTTTGGCTATTCCGATGCAACAACATAACTATAATTGTTAGACGGGATTTTGTAGATACCTGTGGTCTCGATGGTGGAGGGGATATTTGTCATTAATACAGTATGCATAATTGATGGTAGTGGAATTCATGGGGTTGTTATATATCAGATATTTTTAAATAAATATTTCATAAATGTTTAACTTACTTTTTTTTTTTTTTACTAAATAATATGAAAATTGCTAGAAATATCTTAAAAAAGTGACTGTGTCGAATTCTATTGTAGAGCGACAACTCCATGCAAAACCAGCGCACCCACTTTAAGCTTCATTTAAAAGAGTTCGTATAAAACAATGGTTCTCGGCTGGTGGGCTATCAAAAGATTTCATTTGTACTTTTAAATGTTATGAAGACGTCAAATTTTGACGGGTACCAACTAGTAATTTTTATAACACAAAAACATATGTTTAACCTAGAATAGGGTATAAAAGCATTTACCCTTTATTTACAGGGCCACACAAAAGAACTTGAATATATTAGGACTATGATTAGAAATGCTTGAGGTTCATTTCAAGTATGTTATTAAATAAATTTTTTATTGTGCCAAATTTAAATACTGTATGATGCATTTATAATTTGAAGCAAATATACAGGGCTACCTAAAATCAGTATAGTAAGTTTCAAAGAGTGATGTAGGCAAAAGTTCTGAGAATTATTTGAAATATATACATATTTTTAAGTTTAATAACATTTTTAATTTTTATAAACCTAGGTATAAAATTCAAACAGGGAAGTTGAGAGAGGATGGTAGTCCCCTTTCCGCACATAAAAATGTATGTAAATTAAAGCTGTTTTTAAAACTATTTTAGACCATTTCTAAACTATACTAAAAATTATACAGTACCTCCCATATTACTCATTAAAGTGTCCTAATATCTCTATAGTAATGTATGGTAAGAAAAAGTAGGGTGAGTGTTACATTAGATTATTTTACCATTAATTTTGAAAAATAATTAGGAAAAAAAAAAGTATAAATTAAATATTATGATGAATTATCATACACATAATGAAAAAAAAGATGATGCACATACCTCAAACAGACTTTTTATAAAAGTAGATTTTAGTTTTTTATTCAAAAATGTTTTGATAATATTCTTCTCTGTGAAGCGACATTCATCATTATTGTTTACAGTTGACAAGAAATTTATAGTTTCAATAGGACATTTGACTTTGAATGCTAAATCATAAATCTCTGCCTCTTCGATTTTTTTGTCTATCATAATTAAGGATTTGAGACGCCTAAAGAGGAGCATTATTTTAATAAAACACTCGGCATTAACAGGATATCTGATATCTGCATTCATCAAAATAGACCTAAAGAAATAATCCATTTATTAAATTGAGTACGTTTGAAATACAATATAATATTTTAAGAAATATTATTCACAATTTTTAACATATAAAACTGAATATAAATCCATCTGATTAAAAAATTTAATATCTAATATACATCTAATCAAATCAATAATGGGTTAGTTCCTTACCTAATATTAAGTAATAAATTGTTGCAAAAATAAATATGTATATCTTTAAATTTCTTAATAAAATAATTAAAAAAAAAAAAAAAAAAACTTCTTTGCCCCTTTGATGGTCACTGTATTTAAATGAATAATGTAATAAAGAATCACTTTTTTTCATTTCATAAATAAAAATTTAAAAAACAAAAATCCATTGAAATAGTTCAAAAACTTGCTTCAGATCCCTACTGCCTTCGACAGTGGCTTCTTTACTTAGAATATCTGATGTCTGTGTCCTTATTGCATTTGAAGATCTAATTATTTCATCTTATAAAAAACCCTTTATGAATTCACAAATCTTAGTAAATAAATAAAATTGTTAGAATTACAAGCCCATAAGACATGGGCGTTGGCACTAGAGTCCTGCACGGGTCGGGTTTTAACCGACTTGAACCAGACTAGTGAATTTTAAATCAACCCGACCCCAAAAAATAAATTTACCCAAATCCGGAATAAATAATTTTGATGGCACCTGATTTCTTTATACCCAAACTCGACCCGAAATTTGATTTCTTTTCACCTGAAACCAGAATCTAAATGAAAATTAATAATTCATCTAAAAATCATGGAAAACATTTTTAATTTATCAAATAAAGTAAATTTTTATTGTCACACTGCTGGTAAATCATCTTAAGAATTAAAAATATAATTACTAATACACTAAGTTAAAAATTTAAAAAAATCTGACAAATGGATTAATAATAGTTTTTAACTATTTATGTGTTTGTGTAGTTCAAGTGTACAAAAATGGGTTTCAAGCTTAGTGTTTGTAGTTTTATTGTTTAAGGCTTATCACACACACAATGATATTAAATAAAAATAATACAGTGTTACAGACGCCAACTAAACGTCCACTAAACTCATCTAAATCTACATTCCTATAACTTCTTAAAAACATCTGCAAGAGAAAATATATTAATTATCGGTTTAAATTCACAATCTATTTCAAAAAGATGTGAGTAATCAAAATAGATGAATCATACATCTGGTTACTGGGGGAGAAGTAACCTGTTTTCAACAGCTTATAATCTAAATAATAATTGCCTTTTTTTTTGTTCAGTGCTTTAGTTGGATATGGATGTTAATTTTACTATGATAATTTGGGTAAGCGTATATTCATCATGGGTGTATAGAGCAAACAAATTTCTGCTTTATTAGGTGCTATTGTGGCTGGACATTAAGTAACTGGAAGAATTTAGTTTAAATGATTAACTTTGAATCCTTTGGTTATTTATATCTCTTGATACCTTTTGTGTGTCTTTCTGTATTCTATGGTTCAAGAGAAAATAGCTGGATACACAAATACCGTATATTTCCGAATATAAGCCGATCCGTGTATAAGCCGAGACTACGATTTTCCCTGCAGAAATCTGCCCAAAATTGCAAATCCGTATATAAGCCGAATTGAAAAAATACTCTTTTAAAGTTCGAGTATTTCGCCAAAACGGCGAAAATATTGCCAATCTATAAAACTTTCACGATAGTAATCTGTCCAATGAAATACGCGAAATGCATGCTTATCCAATAGAATTCCTTACCTTGCTTAGCTATGACGTAAAACGATCGCCGTGTGTTCGCCAACGGCGATAGTTTTAACTCTGGCAACCCTATCAGAAGGGAGGCTAGCATATTTTCACCGGCTCAGTCGCTATCTAGTTTTGCTCCTGCTTGCTACGATAAGTGTTTTTTCTTCTGCGCCATTTTATTTTTTACTTAGCTTTATTCATCATGTCTGCTAAGCGTTGTAGTTATACAGCTAACTTCAAGCTGCAAGTAGTTGCCTTTGCAGAAACAACGAATAATAGTATGGCTGCGCGACATTTTTCTGTTAACGAAAAACAAGTTCGAGAATGGAGGAAAAGACAGAGAGAAATTGCCGAGATGCCAAAGTCGAAAAAAGCTGCACGTGGTCGTCGTCCTATGTTCGCTGCCTTAGAAGAGAGTCTGGTCCGTTGGATACAAGAGGCTAGGATGAATGGACTGATCATCACTCGCACGGCTATCCGGATTAGGGCACTCAACCTCTTGAAAACGCCGGAATTTTTTCAAGTTAAGCCGGCAGATTTCGTTGCTTCAGTTGGGTGGTGCAATCGGTTTATGAACCGGCACAATTTGTGCATTAGAGCACGGACCAAGCTTGCTCAAAAACTTCCTGCACAGTTGGAGAGCAAGATAGAATCATTCCAACGGCGTGTGATTAGTTTACGGAAGAAATTTTCTTTCGATATGAGTCAAATTGGCAATATGGATGAGACGCCCGTTTCATTTGATCTGCCAGCTAACTACACAGTTGAGAGTAAAGGCAGTAAGACAGTTTTTGTGAAAACCACCGGCCATGAAAAGTGCCGTTTTACGGTTGTTTTGGGCTGCCTGGCTGATGGAACCCGTTTGCCCCCAACTATTATTTTCAAGCGAAAATCGTTGCCCAAGGGAGCAAAATTTCCAAGCGGTGTTATTGTTCGTGCCCACGAGAAAGGATGGATGGACGAGAATGGTATCCTGGAATGGCTGGAGAAAGTTTGGAATAGAAGGAAAGGCGCCGTATTCCATAAGCCCTCCATGCTGGTTTGGGACTCGTTCCAGGCGCATTTAACGGATGCGGTGAAGCTGAAGTGCCGGCAGCTGAAGACGGAAGTCGCCGTAATACCGGGAGGCCTAACATCAATGCTGCAGCCCCTGGATGTCTGCATTAACAAGCCGTTTAAAGACAGGCTTCGTAAAAAATGGATCGAGTGGATGGCCTCCGAAGATAAAGCCCTCACAAAAGGAGGAAATTTGAGAAAGGTTAATATTGAGACGATTGCACAGTGGGTGAAAGATTCTTGGGAAGACGTTTCTTCTGAAATTATCATTCGCTCATTCAAGAAATGCTGCATTAGAAACGCTATGGACGGGAGCGAAGATGATTTTGTTTATGAAGACGACGAGTCAGGCTCCGAAAGTTTTGATGAAGATGAGGTCCACCCGGACATTCAGATGACATCGAATGAGTTTGAAGAATTGTTCGGGAAGTCTGATTCCGAATCTGACTTTGACGGCTTCGAGTAATTTCTCTCTGTCTTTTTTTTCTTCTCTTTTGTTTTCAGGCACAATGGCAACTTCTTGCAATAATAGGCCCTTTTCAGGGCCAAAAAGGCCCTTTTCAGGGCCATACAAATCTTTAAAAAAAAGGTCCTTTTCAGGGCCATACAAATCTTTTAAAAAAAAGGTCCTTTTCAGGGCCAAAAAGGCCCTTTTCAGGGCCATACAAATCTTTTTTAAAAAAATGGCCTTCAGGGCTACAAGTATCTTTTTAGTTCAAGTGCTGCTTGGAGGATACCATAAAGGTAAGTTTATTTTAAAATATAATTTCTTTCATTGCTAGTTATTTTAAATTTTAGAGCAAAACGCCTAAATATAAACGAAAAAGTATTAAGTCTTCTCTAAATGTGCAATTTTTATCTTTTTTTTTATTTAGACTGCAATCTATTTTTTTTTTTTAATGGCGTACATCTAAATTTTGTATATTTCTACTTTTGAGTATGTTTATCAGTGCCTCTAGGCAGTCTTCAACAAAAAAAAAAAAAAAAAAAAAAAAATGATTTCCAACTTCTTTTGATAGTGTGAGCTTAGAAACATTTTAAACAGATATGATTTAATTGTGTAAATTAAAAATATGATCGGGAGTCCTGTTTTTTCAAGTTTCTCTTATACTGTTGCCGAAGTTAGCCGTTCGTGCAATCTGCCCATGACGTCAGCTAATAGCTGGGCGAGGCAGACGCCGGCAGGGGTACTAGATCTGAATCATTATTGCTTTGGCGACGTATGCTTTGCATACGAAAACTAGCCAGTTTTAATTTTTTAGAATGTGTAATATGCATATTTTTTATTTATTTAGACTAGAAAAATGCTTTTTATGGTTGATATCGCCTACATTGTTTTTATATTTACTTTTGAATGTTGTAAATGTGATCTTGAGCGAAAAATTTTTCATCGTCAAAAAAAAAAAAAAAAAAACACGGAACTATATCAAACTGCTCTTGAAATAAATTTAAAATTGTTAATTTAAGAGTTTTATATGTGCTAATTATTTTAAAATAAGGTTTAATATCACTATTTTACTTTATATATAAATTTAAGCTTAAAACATCTGTATTCAATCATTGTTTCTAAAGTACGTTTTTTGCTAGAAATGTAGATCCGTGTATAAGCCGACCCTCCTAATTTTGCGTCCGAAAAATTTCCAAAAATTCTCGGCTTATACACGGAAATATACGGTAATCAGATTTTAATACGATAATATAAGGGATACAACATTCTTATTCACCACTATAGTGATTGTACTTTTTATGTCAACACTTTTTTTCTAAAAATATTTCAATCAAATAAATCTTCAAATAATAACGAAAATTCTTTTGATTATCAAAGAGTGAATAAGTACTCAAAAGAAACACTTTTTGGAGGTCCCTAATATTTCTCTGTAAGTCACAGTTTCTTTCCCTGATAAAAATATATTTCTTTTTTCCCCTAATGGAATTTAGCAGAATGAATTATTATTATTTACTTTTATTTCTTTTAATTCCTTGATTTATTAATTTTCCCCCAATTTCCCTGACAATATCCTGTTATTTTCAGACACAGAATATTCTCTGATAATTCTGCTTTCCAGCTCGCTAGACACTCTGTAACTATACAGAGAATGCAAGCAAACATTTTCTTAAAAAAATTACAAAGTACTTTGCTGGTTCACAAAAGAAAACAATATCAATTCAAAGAAAGCCATAATTACCTTAAAATTGCTGCATAACCATAAAGATATTTGCTTGGGATATTTCTAATTAATAATAAAATGTCACAAGTTATGTTACAAGTATCTGAAAAATAAAAAGGAAACAAAGAAGTAATGAAAATCTAATTTTATTTTATTTTTTCTATTCATAACCCAACAATTTGCAAAATTTGAATAAGATTCTCTCCAAGTGAGATAAAAAGAAAAAAGTAAAAAACCCTCTTAAGGAAAATCTTAAAAATAATAATAAAAAATACTTTTGGCATAATTAACTAATATATCAATTGAAATATTGTACTTTTGAATACAAAATATATTTTTTAGTAAAATGCATATAAAGTATAATATAAAATACATCTCTCGATTCTTAAAAAAAAAAAAAAAAAGAAAAGAAACATGTCCGCTTTCCAATTTATGTCTTTTTTTTCTTTTTTTTTTTTTCTTTCTGGGCATATACAATTAAAAACTGTTTCGCATAAAAACATGGAATTCGGGAGTTTTGCAGCGAAATGTGTGATAAACATGATGAAATAAACTGTTTACATGTCAAAGCCTTATTTTAGGAGATATTTAATATTGAAGTAGGGCAAAAATTTTCAGTTATAAAAGTTTTATAGAATCAAAACTATTTATGGAAACCTTATCAGATTTTGCTAAGATACACATGAATTAATTGCCATATATAACTATTTTTTGATTTTGAGGAATTTTTTAATTCTTTTATTTATTTATTTATTTTAAAAGCATACATAGTTAGTGTGTCTAGATTACTTTTGTATTTAATTCCTCCTATCTCAAAAAATATGTGAAATAATTCCCTGAATCTTTTGTAGAACACAGATAAAGATATTTTATTTAAGACAAATTTTATCAAAATATCTCAATAAGGTTATTTTACATACATATATCTTGTACTTAACTGAATTATTTTTAAATGAAGAAGTTTTGCTTCTTCTTCCTACTACCTTATGAAACAGAAAAAATGTAGGCATTTCTCCCCTGTCAAGAACTGACAAAAGAGAAATTGATGATGTCCATAAAAAGGGGGGGGGGGGGATATAATTTTTCGGTCTAGATTGAACAAAGGGTGCTTATTTAAGACGATAATCCTAACAGTTTACGAAAGTGTTACATCTTGCTTTGTAAAAGTATTATTGCTGTTTGTGATATTTTTCGCATAATGGATATAATTGATACTGAATATAGAAGGGGCAATAAAATTTGACCAAATTTAATATTACTTTGCAATACAGAATATGCATATACAGTAACACTTAATTCATTAAAAAATTAAAATAATCACAGAATAGCCAAGTAGGAATAGTAGTTGTGATATATAATAATTATAACAGCAATAACAAAAATTATAACAGCAACAATAACAATAATTATAACAGCATATACTTTCTCGGATAAAGAAACTCTTGAATTGGATCAAAGATATACACTGCTTCAGGAACCTGTCCTATCATCCTGCCTTCCCCCAAATACTGTTATCAATTTGAACCTACTAGATCACTGCTTGAAAAAAGAATCGGAGGCCATATTTAAAGCTAAGGGAATTAAGACTATCGAGACTTATTTGGGGCACGACCTGGTGCAGATGTATACTGATGGATCCTCGGATGAGACGATTTTGAACGGCAGAGCAGGCATATCAATCACTCTGACTAATGGCATGAAAATGCAAAAAAGTATAGGAGCAGGAAACATCGCTTCTAATTTTACTTGCGAACTAAAGGCAATTCTTGAGGCCCTACGAATGTATTCTTCCCTGGGTGATACTGATAAAGCTAGTGGGCTCGCCATTTTCTGTGATTTCAGGGCTGCCCTGGAAGCAATAGGGAATGGAGACTCCAGGCTCGCACAAGATATCCATCACTACTTAGAGGAAATTTGCCACCTAGGGAAAAGTTGTACTTTTCAGTGGACACCTGCACATGTTGGTATAGAGGAGAACGAGGAAGCAGATAGGCTGGCGAAAGTGGCGAGGGACCTAAACTTGGAAATCTGCAGCACCGTCACTTTAGGAGATGCTAATGCAGTTGCTAGATACAGACTGAAAGAAAAACACATCAAAAAGGAACATCAACTGTGTGTTATCAATGCAGGCAGGATGATTACCAAGACTATCTCCAGACTTAGAACCCAACACTTTGGTGGAATGCCAATAAATACAGACGGCACCAGAACTTACAAATCATGTAGGAACTGCTTGGAGGAGGAACTCACCCCAGAACACGTTTTCAACTGCCCAGCCATCATAAGAAGCTTACAGGCCATTGACGAATTTCCCTTTCAGGGAATTCTCTATAATGATAAAATTGTGGACACAACACCAGCCAACCAACAGCATTTAAGAATAAATTTTTACATGGCGATTTTTATTTATGCTTACGTAGATAAAGTAAGAGAATAAAGCCCTTGTAGAGTTTGATTACTAGAGAGAGTTGCTAGCAGAACCCCTGTGGGGGTTGGGAAGCAAAAAGAGCAAGGAACAGAGCCCCCCCCCCCCCCTCAAATAAGTATGTATATTTATTATGTTTGTTTTCTGTTAGATTCTCTGTTATTTTGTACTTAATTGATTATTTCACTTCAATTATTTTCATGTACGATAGGGAGCCTGCTAGTCATTATCGTTTTTCTCCAGCCACCGGTTGCTATGACAGGAGAAAGAGAAATAAAGTTTGTTCGTGCAGTGGAAGTGGCTAGTCTGCCGCTTTCCTTTTATAAACCAATTTGAACGTGCGACATTGCACATTTTTTTGCTTTTTCAGGAAATTGATCGGGAAAATTATTTACAGATTCTTTCATATAAATCATGGGGGAAAAAAAAGTATTTTTTGGATGCAGCATTATTTTTTTCTTTAAAATATTTCCCTGATTAATAAGCAAATTCCCTGACATTTCAAGAAATCGAAAAATCCCTGACTTTTCCTGGTTTTTCCGGTCGCTCACCACCCTGTGGAAGAAATGGAAGAAACAAACCAGAAGACAAAACAGGTGTTAAAAATTAAAATTTAGGAACTATATAAACTATATATGATGTCAAAACATAGTATAATGTCATAATTGACATAATATAATGTCAAGTCTAAACTATAATCGAATTAATATTAAAAGCATTTTTAGAAAAATAAGTTACTTGATAACAAACTGTAAATATATACAGATGATGGGTTTTTACTTTCAATGCTAATATTTTTATAACTTTTTGCACTATCTCATATTATTATATGTTCAAACAATATAAGTGATAATAATTAGGGAATTTTTAACCATAACATTTGCATATATATATATATATTTTTTTTTAAGGATAAATTTTTTTGTATAAACTCAAAGCTGGTACCCAATGAACTGTATCAATATGTAAGATACCTACTTTTAAACTCTCCTGCAAGTTCTCTAGGATAAAAAAAAAAAAAAAAAAATCAATAGTTTGTATTTATCTACTGTAAAAGCACTTATTTTCGCGAGGCTTTAATTTTCGCGATTTTCGCGAGCCCATCGTAATCGCGAAAATTTAAGCCTTGCGAAATACTTTTTTTTTTTTTCGCAGCAAATAATAATAAAAAAAACAGAAAATTTTCAATTACCAAAACTCACATGCATTGACGGTCCGAATACGAGAAAAGTGAAGGGGGTGGGGTGATTACATTTTCTGTGCAAAAGGGGGGTTCAGATGTCCCTAGTTTGATAAAGAGCATAAGAAAAAAGGGATTAAGAAAAGAAAATTGTTTGGGGTGGAATGTGCGCGTTGAGCCAAAGCCAAAGTTGATGTATTTGTATAAGCACCGTTGTAAGCACAAATTGATTTTAGAGCGATGAGGAGGTGTGGACGAACTTTTCGGACAAAAGGAAATTTCTTAAAATGCATTATGCAAAAGGGTTTCTATATTTAGGTACTTCTCAACGTTAGGATTTTTCAACTTTCGGTTCTGTTCATAAAAAATTCGCGAAAATTTCAACTTGTGAAATCTCCAATATCTTCATTTTCGCGAAAATTACGGCTCGCGAAAATAAGTGCTTTTACAGTATTTTAAGGTGAGAAATAAATTGAGATATTGAACAGCTAAAAAACTTTTCATTTGTTATTACTGTATATGACTATAAGGAAAATAAAGTTTCTGATGACATTTTTTAATACATAATTATTACATACTGGTTTTTTTAATTAACTGGATGTTTGTTAAAAGCTGTTTTATCACAAAGTATAAGCAAGTGATCCAAATTGTTTATTACCAGTTAAAAAAATAAAACTGTTTAAATTATAAAACTTTACACTGTTTAAATTGAAATTGATTTTTTTACTGGATTTTGAGTATTTTGAAGTGTGATCTGATCTTCGGTAAAAATCTCATAATTATTAATTAAATACGTAATTAATTTTTTATAGGTATAATTAAAATTACTTAAAGTTGTTTATAAGATAAATACATCCATTATATCTTACAAATCTGCAATTCATAGGATTAAAAAAAAACAGTTTCTTCCATTTCTTCCACTTGGAAGAAACCTATTTCTTATGACCGTTTTTTTCCACAATTTTTTCTGCCTTAGAAGAAACTTGCCAACCATGCTATAACCATATCCAGTAATATAGGAAAGTGATTCATAATCTAAGTACAATGCATAATTTACACTCTCCTTTCTTTTTCCCCCCCAGTTTGAAAGAAATAGCTATCCTAAATTAAAATTTTTTTTATTGAAGTTATAAAGTAAATTTTTTTTTACACAGGCTGCAAATTTTTGGGATACTTTGGAATTTAACAGTAAATTTACTATGTTTGAGTCAACATATTTAATTCCTATCTCAAATAGAACTTATAAATATTTACACTGTTGATTCTATGTGTTGTGCATTACATTAGTATATTAAAATTAAAATTATAGTTGACACACTGGTATATTATAATTAAACATGCAATTTATACAAAATAGAAAGACATTAAAAAACAATAACATTGCCTTAAAATATAAAGAGAAAAAATATATTACCTGGAAAAAACTTTAAAGCTGAGAATATTTTGTTGATCCAGGGTGACTTGACATTTCCATTACTTAAAATTAGCCCAATATATGTCATATAAAACAACAATTGCATACAGGATGATTGTAAGTAGTGTTCCTTTAATATAAAAAATAAAATTAGAAAAATGAGAAAGAAAATCACTATAATACAATTAGCAGGCCTTGTTTGTTTAGCTGGTCGCTACATATATAATAATAATAAAATAATCATTATTTTTATTGTATCATTTATAATTAGAAACAAAAAAATTCCATTGACAAGTGACATTGGATCAAACTCTGCAAGACAAGCAACACTTGCAGAAAAGGTTTGCATGAATGAGGCTTGTCACACAAAGCATAAAAATATTCTGCCATTGAAATTGCTCAAAACTTAATTTTCAATCTTCTCTATCCCCAAGGCAGAATTTAAGCAACACAGTGATATTGTCGCAGAAAAGAAAGTGTTGCTTGTAGAAAGATTTGCTCATGATTACAGATATTCTCATATTTCAGCAGAAAACAGAAATGTGTATTACTACAGTATATTAATAACATTAATATCTTTATAAATAAATAGACATAGTATGTGTAAATTAAAAAATATGTTGTTGAGTAACATTGTCTTGCAGAAAAGGTTTGCACAAATGAGGCTTGTCACACAAAGCATAAAAATATTCTGAGACAGGGTCCTCTACCTTCAGCAGCATCTTCCCCGCCTGCACTATATCAGGTCCAAGAATGCAATGCTTGTGGCAGTGCCTACTTCAGCATTTCAACTTGGGTGTTTATCAGAACAGGTGGCGCTGATGATATAAAAAAATTATGATTTTACAAATGACTACATCACAACACCAACTTAGTTATGGCACCAATGGGCATTTGCATCAACATTTTGGCACCAATACAAAAACAAATATATATATATATATATTTAATTTAATGAGTTTAATCCTTTGTACTATATATCATTTGATTTTGATAGAAACAAAACAAAAAATAAATAAATAAAATAAAATAAATGATAAAAATCATTCCCCTTTCTAAGGAATTTTTATATCTCCACATAAACATTTACTTTCAAACGGCAACAAATGAAATATCACATATATATACCCCCTTTTATACATCAGATATATATAAAAGGGGGGGGGTGGAAGGGAAGGAAACACAGTTACTGCATACTTTTACATGGAAGAATAAGATAAATAAGTCCTGTCATATTAAATTAAATTCTGTTTTATGCAGAATTACTTATAACTATTACTTAGAAAACAGAAACAGGCTTAGGTGTTTTTTTCTCTTTCTTTTTTATTTTCTGAACACTATAGGGAGGAAAGTGTTGTAATCATGTTTTGAGATTTTGGCATTTCTACACGTTTTGAGGTCCCCTAAATTGATATTTACTATTTTTATGATGATGTATATGTGTATGTATGTGAGTGAACATCATAGTGTCTAGACGCTTTGTTCAAATGAGCTGAAATTTGGTACGTATGTTAAAGGTCTTATAGCACGAACCCTATTGATTTTCGTGAATCCAGTACTTACAGTTTTTTTTACAGGGACACAAAGAAAAATTCTTTATCATTATCAGTGTTTCCGCTACCGTAGCATTTTTCGTGAAATGCTAAAAGACTTATCCAAAATGCGAAAAGGAAATAACATGTTTTCACTTTTTTGATAAAGCATCTTACTAAACACAAATTGAAAAAAAAAAAAATCTTCGGCAAAATATTATAACGAATCTTTCATGGAAACAAAATCGCAACACTGATCAAGAAAAATCCATCGGTTCATGCATATGAGGAAAATCAAACGCTGAACTATGCATAAGAATTGCATACAGGAAATCAATTTTTAAATAAACTTGAGGCATTTGTAAATTGATATGAAAGAAAGAAAAATTATAAACCATAAAGCTTTGAATAGTAATAAACAACTTTCACTTATATTACTTTTTTTTTTTTTTTTTGTAAGTTATGATTTTATTTTCAGATACAGTATAAGCTTAATGTAGTTTTACAAGCTATAGTGATAATTATATCTCCAGAAAAAGAATATAAGTCGTATCTAAGATGTTCATATTGCTTTAAAAAAGTTTACAATATAAAGTAATAATCTAAAAAGTTTAATATTTTTCATGTCTGTCAATAAATGTGTTAAAATATATGCTTGTACTATATTCTAATTGATCTGGTTACAGCGGTAAGTACAATTATTAATTACTTTTTTGTTTTTCATTTCTAATTAAAAATTTTTTTACCTTCTGTGTATAACTGTTTAAAGACCTGATTAAAAACTTTTAAGTTTAATTTACAAATGAAACTCAAACATATCGAGGCGTTTAGAACAATGTGTAAACTGATATTCATTTTTTTCTGCTGTTTCTGGCATTTTCGCATTCTGCTAAAGCTTTCTTTTCTGATTTTAGCTTTTTTGCTAAAGAAAATTTTCACTCAGCTTAAACCCTGATCATTATGGTCTATTATGGGCCCAAATTTTGTACAGTGCAATAGTGTCTAAATGCCTTATTCATTTGAGAGGAAAATTTATACACATGTTATGAGTCATCATCACACGAACTGTATAAATTTTGGTGAATCTAGCATTTATAGTTTTTTTACAGGGACACAAAGAATAATTCTTTATGATTATGGTCTATATGGACCAAAATTTTTTAAACTGTGATAGAGTCTATGCGCTTTTTCAATTGAGTTGATAATTTACACACATGCCATAGGTCATTATTGCACAAAATGCATATATTTTGGTGAATCTAGCATGTATAGTTTTTTTACAGGGACACGATGAAAAAATCTTTATCATTACGGCCTACAGTATGAAATTATTCGAAGTGCGATAGCGTCTAAAAACTCCTTATTTGAATGAACTGAAAATGTATACAGACATATTACAGATCACAGTCACAGACACCATGTGGATTTTAATGAATCTAATTCTTATAGTTTTTTTTACAGGGACACAAAGAAAAATACTTTATTATTGTGGCTTATGAGCTCAAATTATTTAAAATGCAATTGTGTCTAAATGCCTCATCTCATTGATTTGAAAATTTATATGCATGTTATAGGTAACCATCATACAAGCATCATAGATTTTAGTGAATCTAGCATTTATAGATTTTTACAGGGACACAATGAAAATTTATCATTATGATCTATGGGCTCAAATTATTTTAAGTGCAACAGTGTTAAACTAAACAACATGCTATATAAAAAAAAGTACTTATAACCCTACTATAATTTTCTCTTTGCATATTTAACAATTTCTCTTACTTTAATTTATTTATACAATCGTTAATTACTTAATGTTCATTAAGTCAAGTGGAGTCACTCCAGATTTTTTTAATAAGTTGTGCGAAAGAAATAAGAGTTAATTTTTTAAGATCTAAATAAATAATGTGCTATCTAAAAAATGGATAAATGGATTTCTTACAAAATGCTTTTCCAAAATTTATTCAAGGTAGTTTGGAACAATATGGGTTATTTTAACCTTATTTTCAATTCAAGTGCACTAAGTGTCATGAGCATTTATGCAAAAAATTTTGAAGGAGAAATTCAATGTAATCCTCCAGGGATCTATGAATAACTTCACAAGCAAATCCACTCCTAATTAAAATAAATAAAACACATTAGTATTTAAAAAGTTAACAGAAACAAGCAGCAGCATGATTCTTAAATGCATTTGGATTTATTGTGAAGCATGTGTTAATAATCAAGCTATGTGTAAAGGAGTGTAACACACAGAATAACAGTTCCTGAAAAATTGTTGTTAAGTTATTCAAAAGGAATTACAAAGTTACTTTTACAAAACTGGAAATACATTAAGATCTTTAATATGGTTATTTCCTACTATATATGGTATAAATTACTTAAAACTTAACTTTTACTGTATGTTACGCATTTAAAAAAAAAAAAAAATTCAAACATGCTTATAAAAAATACACTGATTATTTAAAAAAAAAAAGTATTTTTACAGTTAATGTGCAGTGATTAAATGAAATGTAAGAAATGCTAGCTAAACATACACAAAAAACGGCAAATATATATTTACACTTGTTTATAATCCCCATTTTTCTTTTTCTATGTTTTAAAAGTTAGCAGAAAATCATCTTTCAAATCCACCATCATTACGTGAAATGCTGTTTTTTACGATCAAGTTCTTGGATTATCATGTCTTACCAGACCTTTCAAACTCGTCAAAAGCCAAAAGTTACTTGGATTGATGTCTTGGGACTGAGAAAGCAATGGATCAGAAAGTGCATAATTCATTAAAAATGTCCCCTAGTGCAATTTTTTTTTTTTTTTTTTAATTAACTGAAACAAATTCCCATACTTTCATTATATCCTAACACAAAATTTTATAACTTTCTCAACAACAGATTCGTCTGTAAACAACTTTAAAATAAGGTCATTTAATTTTACACATCCTGTATACATATATTCATCTACTTGCAACTTTTATCAATACATATATCTACATATATATAAAGAGTAATTTAAATAAAATTTTATCTACTCAAATATTAATAAAAATACACTTACTTTATTCCAACTAATTTTCCAGGAAAATCGAAAATAGAAGTAACTCAATACATCATATAAAATCTCAGCTCTGTAAATAACAATTATTATTATAACAAAAGTGTAAATTAATATTGCAATGCACAGTTATAACCTATGCTTAAAGAATTCGTGTTTTAAATTAATATACATTTTATTATATAGGGCAAAATTTAAATTTTTGTATGTATGATGCAATACATATTATTTTTATGAGAAAGTGGAAAATTAATATATATATATATTTGTAAGAAAGAAAATAAAAGAAGCCATTTAATATTTATAAACAGGGCCTGCCTTCAAAATTTCAAAAGGACCCAATTTCCGAGATCTAAAACGGAACTACCTAATCAGGATGAACGTTAATATTCCTGTAATAACCACTTAATGCATGAGAAAGGGTATTTAAAATGGATTAACAAAACAATTTTCAAGAAAATCGTTAGAGCCATTTTTGAGATACTAACTTTTACTAAAACTTGGTATACTCAATTATTGACCAGAAAACAATAATTACATACAAAAGGACATTTAAAAGGGAGTTAATATGGCGAGTTTGAAAAAAATTCATAACAGCCGTTTTTAAATAAAGAAACACACTTGCGAGACCTGAAATTGAGCTATTTATACAGGATGCCTGTCAATTTTCCTGAACTAACCAACTATATCATTTGAAAGGGCATCTAATAGAGTATTTATGTAGCAACTTTGAAGAAAATCATTAGAGCCGTTTTTGAGATATGGACTTACAGTCCCATTTCCGGTTTCTGATGACCCACTTCTGGTTTTCCAATTTTCACCAAAATTTTAAAAATTCATCTGTACACCAGACCTGTATCAGTTGTGAAGTTTCATAGTTCTATCTTTATTAGTTTCGGAGATATGATAGCCAGAAGATTCCATACATACACACATACACACTGACCAATTGCTGAAAACTACTTTTTTGGACTCAGGAGGCCTTAGAAATGTATAAATCAGGTGAGAACTCGACATCAAACTTTTGGACCGAATACAATACTTCCATTACCTATGGTAGTAGGGTAATGGAAGTAATACGAAAACAGCATTGCAGATAAGTGCATGTAAAGATTTGTTGCTACCAAAATGATATCTATAACACGAAAAAGTAATTCAAACCAAAAAAAAAAAAAAAAAAAGTGAAATTATTGAAATTATCTAGCTGAATGAGCATAAGAATAATAAACGTCTCGAACAGTAAAGGAAAGAATAAACTAGTAGACAGCTGTTTTGGTAGCATTTAGCACACTGCCATCAAGGCATAAAAGACACAAAACGAAAGTGCTCTTACATATAAGGAAAAGGAAACAGATTTTATGACTGCTTAATCAACCAAAAAAAAAAAAAAAAAAAAAATTAGGTTGAATGTTAGCCAATGGGAAATTGAGAAATCGAAAATGTAAAAAGGAAATTGTGAAGCTGTTTCTCAATTATCCCTTATCTTCCACATAGTTCTATTGGTTAATTAAGCAGCTGTAAAATCTGTTTCCTTTTTATATACAGGAGCACATTCATCATTTTATTTCTTTTATGTATTGATGATTGTATGATAAGTGTTACCTAACAGTTACCTGCTAGTTTATTATCTCCTTTTGCATTTCAAGATACTGTTTATTATTTCTGTGTTCATTTATCTAGCACAAAGACTCCTGTCGATATTTAGTTGAATAGTAGTTTGTGGGGGGGGGGGATATAAAAATTATTTAACATACATAAATATTTAATCTCCTTCTCTCTCTCTCTCTCTCTTTCTCTCTCTATAAATGTGTATGAAATGCCTTAATATGTACAAAAAGCATCATACCATCTCTACCTTAAAAATTATTCACTTGAGGGGCATTTGTGCCAGTTTTATTACAATGCTAGTCAATACATTACCATTATTTTTAAGTTGATTTTACTATTTTATGAGAAAGCTACAACAATATACATGCTTACTTTAAGATAATATTTAAATAAGTCAGTGAATACATTACATAAAACGGTACATAAAATCTAAAAATCAATTACAATAAATTATTATATATTTTTTTTTCTAAAATTTCAAGTAATCAAATCATCAAAAACAGTGTTATCAGATTTTTTTTGGCAAGTGAAGGAAATTTAAAGAGTCATAACACACAAATTAAAAATTAGAAGCAATTTTTGACAAAATTAAGGCATGGCAGAATATGAGAAATAAAATATTCTCTAACTTTCAGAAGCTTTGGCAATAATTAAAAAAGTTACTTAAAATTACAAAAATTAAATAATTACTTATAAGCATCCTTCCAATTCATATTTTGCAGCTCTTCATGCACACAGCTAAATTTTGATAAACAAATAACCAAAGTTAAAATGATTTTATGAAAAATTTATAATAAGCAAATTATTATTTTTTTAATTAAAATAACATACAAATTAACTAATAAACACAAACTAAATGCTTTTTAAAGTTCTTTCAAGCACTTTCTGCTGGAATCCCAGGATTCTTCAGAGTTGCTATTCTGATAAGTGTGGCCGCTCCGACTCTTTTTTCTCCGATTTCAACAGATAGCACCTCCTTAAATACCATAATTACACAGTAAAATGGAAAACAATAGAAATCTCAGATGATAAACAAACATGCAATCAGGACTGTACTAGCAAACCGAAAAACACTGTTCGCTCAAAAATTAATCTGCTATTAATTTTGGGATAGAACAATCGCGTCCTTTATATTTCACCCATTTAAAAAATCTATTAAAAATCAGGGATAATTCAGGGGGTTTCAATTTGCTTTATAATAAAGGTCAATTAATAGTCAATTATATGTTTTTGCCAATTACAGTAAAATAAAATTAATATACCGTAGATATGTTCAAATGACTTAATAAATGCGTTAGGCCATAAATTCATTAGAAAAAGTGCTGAAAGCAACTATTGCTTCAATTCATAGACTTAATTTTGTAAACATTTTTTAAATAGTACATTTATATTAATATCATAATATATTTAACATAAAAAGTTATTAACAGAATAGTAAATTCTGAGTATATGCCTCAGTTTTAGATTATAAAAATTTTACAAAGGATTTCTATTTTACATTTAACTGCGGTCTGTCAAATTTGGAAAACATGCCTGCAGAACATTTGCAATTGCTTACAGTCATGCTGCAGAATACTAGATACAATTCTGCTCATGGGGTGGTGCTACCCATTAAGATCAAAGAAGAGGCATAGCAGGCACCAGGGATGCAGAATATGTCTGAATGCCCAAACAAGGTTTGGTGGGGTGGGGGTGGGGGGATTTCAATTGAACTAAAAAAATTTTGAATATTTTCTTATGTAAGTCTAAAATAATAATTTGCTACTTTCCAATGCTTATAATATAAACAAACAGTTGTATTTTTAGATTAAAGTGTATACTTAAAACACCTATTACAAAGAATAAATGACTTTGTATAACAAATTAGATTTTTCGATTATTGAGGGAAACATAGATTATGTTTGAGGGGAAATTTCTGAAGCCTGAATATTTTCTGCACCCCTGACAGACACACTCATTTTAAGATTAACCCTGTCCCTATAGAAATCTGAGAGCTTTGAAAGATATTAAGTTTATTAGTTAAAATTTCTTAGAATATAAAATACAGTAGAGAGCCAGAAATCCGCCAAAGTCCAAAATCAGCACAGCTTGTCAGATACAAACAATGAAATTCATAAAATACAAAATCGCAAATCAAAATTTTTGAAAAAGATCTTGAATGCAGATTTTGTGCTTGTATTTTATGATTACAAAAAAAAAAAAATAATAATAATAATAATAATATGAAAGACTGCAAAAATAAAGTTGCTGATAATGAAATTGTTGACAGTATATTAAATTCATCAATGATGATATCAATCAGGTAAACAATAACAAACTAATTTTTTTAAATGCTATCTGCTGCATTTAGCTTTCAATTTCTAAGGAAGAAATCGCAAAGATTATTAGAAAAATAAATTTGTGTTACTTAAATAAATAATTCATGCAGGTCCAAGTGTACTACATGTGAACAGATTTTATCTAAATTTGACAAGTATTTTTTTTCATTTTTATTTATTGTTTTCATTATATATATATATATATATATATATATATATATACATATATATATTTTTTAATGTTCATTATTATTCTTATGTACCTAGTAATTTAATATTCAGTGTTATTATTCACTAGTATGTGTTTAGTTTGAATAATATTCTGCTTTTATTTATCAAAGTGAAAATCATTTTTTATGGGTCCCAAAATCCACCAAATCCTAAAATTTGCACAACCTCTGGTCCCGAGCTGTGCGGATTTTTGACTCTCTACTGTATACAGAAAATACAAATTATAACATTAAATGCTAAATGCAGTAGAGATAGCAAAATAACTTATTTGAGAGATTAGATCAAGATCGCTCACTCACAAAAATTATCAGACCTTTAGAGTAACTCTTCAGATCTTCAAATTTTAAAATTTATCCACAATGTTAGTATGCACAGTACAAAGTTTTTAAATTATATTTTAATGGAACTTAAATAAAGATAAAGAACATAATCTGCAAATTACAAACTATTTCTAGAAAAATTGCAAAAATTACAGTTAATGAGATATTCCATTACAGTTGAAGTGAATAAATTTTTGTAGATACTGAATAATTCAGGCAGAAATTTTTATATTCAACTTATTTTTTTTATCAACTGCAAAAATAAGCTATTAACAGGCTTTTTTAAAAATTAAGAATATTAAATTACAACAATAATCATAATTGGAGATGTATATTAGTACTGAGTTATTACTGATGAAGATAATATGTATGAATATTCTGCTTGTTTAGAGTATATATAAATCAAAATTAAGAGTTTTTGTATGAGTCGGGTTTAACTGATCATAATCTGGGAAAATGAATCATGTCTAATTGAAATCTGAGAAATTTGAACATGGAAACAACTTTTATGCAAAATAATTAAATTCGAAAATCAATATTTAAAAAAACAAACAACTAGTATGTTATAGCGATCCCAAAATATTCTTCAATATCACTCTATATAACAGTGATACATACTGATTAGTAGGGGATGCAGAATATGCCTGAACGAAGTTCAGAGGGAAATTTTAAATATATTTGTTTTTTTAGAAGAAAATAAAAATTAAAATAGAAAAAATCTGCTGAAAAACAAACTTTCTAATATTAAACAAGAAATTAACAGCTGTATTCTTATGCATATTTCTTTTAAACTCTTCTTATGTATAATATATAACTTTGTAAAACTTATATTAGATTTTTGCTTAATTTTGGAGAAAATCTTGAATGTGTATGGGAGAAATGCCAGAGGTCTGAACATTTTCTGCAACCTTGCTGATTAACAGTTTAATCCTAGTTTGTTGAAAAAAAATTATGTATGGCATTTTATGCAATTTTAACCAACAGATGTTGAGATGTAGTCGTGTGCAAAATAACAGAAGATCAGTCATAGCAGTGCCATCTGTTGGCTGATATACACTCAAAGTAAAACACACACAGTATTTGTTTTCATAATATCATAACTAACAGTTTGGTACATTTATGTGCTATAAATGCTGAAATATAGCCTTATCATACATAGGAAAAATTCCAGCATATGAGTGCCATTTGTCAACTGTTAGCACTCCTATTGAAAGAACACAGTATTTTTCAATAGCTTTTTTTTTTTTTTTTTTTTTTTTTACATTTCATGATATGTATAACTACACACAATAAAAGCTGAGATGGTAACCTTCCTATTCACGATGGGGATTGTAAAACAGAAGCACCATCTACCAATTGATATGCCCACAAATTGAATAAGCATAGTGTTTTAACAATTCTCATTTAACTTTTTTCCAATTATACACAATAGAAGTTGAGATACAGTTTTTCCTTAAATAGAAAAAAAATTACAGAATAGGAGGATCACTTGTTGAGTGATTTGCATCAAAAGTTGAGAGGCCCAAATTTAAGTCAATGTAAAATTAAATATAAACTTATATGAAATTCTGTATGTAATTTTATTGAAAATCGAAAATATCTACAAATCCATTACCTTCTTCTATTGAATTAGAAGAAAGCAATAATGACATAATTTAATCCTTTCTGTAAAACTATCATCAAAAAGTAATTCACAAGCATACTTGTATCTTTTTTTTTTTATGAAAAAACAATATCTCAATACTCTCTTTTATTACCGTAATTTAGAGAAGAAATGCCGCACACCAAATATCAAGGAAGGAGGACGCTCACCACTATGCAGCAGTTTTGAGCAATTTTAACCTTCAAAGAGGGGCTCTGACAACAAATGTCACATAACAATGTGAAATTTTGAAAGAGCCTGTTTCTAGAGGTTAAGTCTCCCCCAATGTTTATTGCATTAACACACAAAAAAAAAAAAAAAGAAAAAATTACATTTGCTGCCGGATATAAAATCCCACGTGACAGAGGGCAGCAGTTAATAAAAAACAAAATTTAGGCTTCTAATGAGAATTCGTAGGATCGTAGGCAGCTGAAAAAGTTCAAATTTTTGCGACGGGACTTTAGAAAAGTGACAAGTGACATTCATTTAAAATTACAGAGAAAATTCTCTAAAAGGACACCTCTACTCAAGGATTATCTCCTTTTATGGCCAGTTTTTCAATGTCTTAAAATTTTTGTTTGATTACTTTAACATTAATTTTTACCTCCATTAAAGATCTATGTACAAATGTGTACTTCTCTAACTGGTTACATTTCGAGGTCGCAAATTTTTTTCCTTCACTTGATCTAGTCACTGTCCACTATATAATTTAAGTAAAGTCTGTGTGTGTAATAATAGTGTGTGTAGCAAAAAGAAACAAATGATAAGACCTAATATTTTTGAATGTGCATACTTAGAGAAGAAGTTCAAATTTTGAAAAGTAAATTTTTACCATTTCTTAGCTAATAAAGTTATACATAATTGCTTCTAAATAAGCAAGTTAACTTTAGAGCTCAGATTCAATTACTTTTTTTTTTTTCTTTTTTAAAATTTTAATTGTGGAATCACTGAAAAAAAAAAAAACCTATGTGCTGCAGTCTGATATTTTTAACCTTTTTTCTTGTAAACACTGCCATGTTTTTTCCAGAAATTACAGTAATTGTATATTTTATCCCAAAAAATTCACAAAAACATTCATTGGTGTACAACTTGAACTAATCTGTCAGGGGAAAAAAAAAGTGTTGCTTCTTAAACTAAAGACAGAGGAACTTTTAGAAAAGAAAAATGAAGTCTTCTGTTATAAATTTTCATAGTAGACTTTTTTCATAAATTTTTAGTTTTCATTAAACATCAACATTTAAGTTATTGTCATTTATAAAATTTCATGAAGAAAAAATATGCAACATACATTTTCTGAAAAGAATAGATAAAAAACAAATCCTTAATTCTGAAAAAAAATTCAGAGTATCTAGTAAAATGAAATTTTATAAATTCATGACTTCCCATGAATATGGCAAATAAATTCCCATGACTTAGAAACACTTTTGTCAAAGTAAACAAATTAAATTCCTAAAGCATATTAAAATCACCCATGCGTTCAGTAAAACCCGACCTGAACCCAACTGATGAATTTTAAATCAACCCGAACCTGACAAAAAAGTTTTCATCAAGCTGAAGAATTTTGACAACCTGTAAATATATATAAAAAAAAAAATTGATGAGTGAGAGATATTGAACAATTTTATCTCTTTAAAGGGTCTGAATTCTAATAAAAGCAAGTTTAAAATGAACATTGACATTTATGTTGTGGATGGAAAAAGATTGGAAATCATAAGGCATTTGATAGCCGATTGTTTATTCGTTCTTATTATTTTATTATTATTCTGGTGCAGTTATAGATAATCATGAGATTTCTTTAGGTGTTGGTGTTTGGGATTAAGGCCGATTGACTGCTGTAGGTCCTGGGCCTGAGGGGGAGTGCCTTCCGTGGAGGTCTTTCTAAAGGGTCCTAGCCCGTATTTACGCAAGTTTCGGAGAAAACCACGGAAAACTCCGAACGGCTAGGCCGACGAGCGCGACCTGGGATCGAACCCGGCACCTCACGTCTACCAGCTTTGAGCGCAGAACCGCTCGGCCGCTGGTGGGCCGAGATTTCTTTAGGAAAACTTCAAATCTGCAGAAATTCATTCTAAAGTGGGAGACATGGAATCGCTGCAATTGTGATTTGATGATCAGCTTGGGGGAGGGAATCAGTTTTTACACAAAAATTGGAAATTTGGAATATATAATAAAAATAGGAGTAACTCCGGGGAAATCTGAGTACTTGAGAGCTATGCACCTACATCCCACCCATGTGGTTTTCTCTGATGTCTAAAACCTAACAATAACGCAATGTTTTTTCTATTCAACGTGTTTTACTGACCTTATGATGCATACACAGGCATTTTTTACCCATGTCTTTAAATCTAATCAAAATTCTGAAATGTTTGGTAGATATAATTTTAAGTTGGGTACAGACATAATCCCTGCCAATGTTGTTGAATTCGTTTAAGCTGTTATCATGATACCTGAAGAAAAATAGCATTACAGACATACAGACACAACGACACACACAGAAAATTTTCTTTCACGATATGTGAAATGCAAAGCTATGGCACAATTTTTTAATTCTGAGAAATTTACAAAAATCTAATTTTATTAAAACAGATGCAAAAATTTGCAAATTTCAACATTTTTTTCGATATAAGACACTTAAATAATCCAATTTTACGATATTTTAAAAAATCAATCATACTTTTCAGTTTATGAAATTAAAATTGAAAAAAGATATCTTTAAATTTTTTAAAAATTCATGTTCCTAAATAGAAAATTAGCATCAAAACAGTTAAGAAAGCTATAAATAGCTGAAGTATTGTTTTAATTTTAATTTTTTTTTTCAAAAATTTAGTAATGCGTCGAACTATATGACCACAACAAATGCAATAGAAATCAATTTTCTGAATAAAAAATTGTACATTTTACAATTTAAATTTGAGTTGTTATCATGTCTATTATGAATGAAATACGTCTGTTTTAAGATTTTGACCAATAACAACAGAATTTTTTCAAAGTTTTTAAACAAAAACTGCTAAGATCTAGATCATGCACCAAAGGCAGTGAGAATTTAAAGCAAGTTTTTTCCAGATTCCAGTGGAATTTTTCTTTCAAAGTTTATTCTTTGAAGTGGGCTAATTCTGTGAGTAATTTTTACAAAACCGAATTCTTGAATGGGGCCTTGCTGATGGATGTGAATTAAGTAAAGGGGATCTTTTTTTGTAAAGTGAAATTTTGTGGAGGAATACCTAAACAGCCTCATTTTTTGCCTGCACAAATCTGATTTTTCAACGGTATATATCTGTACTGATAAGTATAAAGGATTTAAGTCCATATTCTCGATTTTTCAGGAGACGAAAAATAAAATTTAACTAGCTAAAAACAAATCAGAAGAATCGATTAAGAAAAGGGTATTTCGTTGATTTATATCCTTTATACCATTCAGTGGTTGTCAACCTTCATTTAATAATGGGAAAAATTGAATTAAATATTTTATACCATGTATGAATGGTAAATTTCTGAATTGGTCCTTTTTTTACCAATGGATTTTCTCAAAGACTAAATGACATAGACATAGAATTAAATCCTTTATACCAATCAATAGAGAATTTTTTTCTGAATCTGACTATGTACTTAACTCAAAATCGACATTTTTGGACTTAAATCCTTTATATTTATCAGTACAGATATATATATATATGAAAAGAGGAAAATTATACTTGCTAATAATAATAAATAAAAAAAAAAAAAAGAAAAAAGAAAAAAGAGAGAAAGGAACAAGCTGCTAAGTTATAAATGAAATACCAAAAGAAAAAATATACACATATAAGTGATAACATATAAAAATGTACATGAAACTCATTCAGGATTTAAAATGCACCAAAGTTGTTTTTATACATACTCTAAAAGCTTATGTAACGTTTTTTCATTCACCAAAGGAAAGGATTTAAGAATTCTCTTCCTAATTGCTTTAAACCAAGGAAAAATTATTTCTTCAAGATCCATTTTATCTATAAAAACAGAGTAAAGAATAACTAAAGATTGAAACATTTCATATAAATAATAATAAAAAGATTTTTCAGTCAACTGGGAGAGGCACTTATAAAGTAAATTAATAATAATAATTATAGAACTAGTAAAAGGCCATGCAGATAAGAAACCAGGGAAACCATGCAATTCTGTGGATTAAAAAAAAAAAAAAAAAAAAAAGATACTGGAAAAGAAGATAACAGTTGTTCTACTGATTTTCACAGAAAATGATTCAACATAATTACTGACTCTAGGTTAATTTGTCTGGATCAGCATACGATGAATCTTTTAAAAGCATTTTAGCACCTTAGGGGTTGATCCAGGGTTTAATTTTTAGGTTCCTTTTTTGAGGAAAATATATATTTGTAATATATATCTATATATTATAACCAGTAAAAACTACATCATCAGAAAGGCCAAAGAGAAAAACTTTGGGAAGCAGACAGTTGTTTTGGTAGCCTTTAGCGTACTGTCTTTTCAGTACATGAACAAAATTTTTTCTCTTTGGCGTTTCTGATGTTGTAGCATTTACTGGTTTTAATAATCCAGCACCAAGTCTCCTTTTATTTAATATATATATATATTAAATATGATGATATATATATGTATATATCATCATATGTGTATACCCTGATATATATATATATATATATATCAGGCTTGGGTTTCTTCCGGAAGAAACTAGTTTTTTTCAGGACAGTGGAAGAAAGTGGAAAAAATCGGAAGAAACCAACAGAATATAAAACAGATGTTCCAGATTAAAATATATCAACTACTTATATAAAATAATTAAACTCAGAACATAATATAATATCAAATCTAAACTCTATTATTTAATTAATATTGGAAATGTTATTTTTGAAAAATAAGTTATTTAATAACAAACCTTAAACATCTACAGGTGATAGGTTTTTTGGCATACGTAATAAATAATTAAATTTTTATAGGTGTAATTGAATTACTTAAGGTAATTAATTTGAAAAATGTGTTAATTACAATTTATATAATAAATGTTAAGGAAAAACTGTTTCTTCCACTTAGAAGAAACCTATTTCTTCTGGCTGTTTTTTTTCCATGTCTTTTTCTACCTCAGAGGAAACTTGCCAACCTTGATATATATAATATATATATATTGAATTAATTAAAAAATAATAATAAAACATGGAAGCATTGTTGCATTTACTTTAAATAACATTTCATTTATCGACCGTAAGCTAAAGGATGAGGGTCGATAAGGGGGGTTTTCAGCCTTGAAATTGAGGAAAATATCAAATTGATCACATGCGTGAAAAATTTGCATTTAATTATTTTAGAACATGTGTATTTTAAGTTTCAATGTTATTTATGTTATTACAGTAATTACTTGTCTCCCAGGGGCCCAGAGATTCACAATTTTGTTTTTTTGGCTAAAACTCCCCCATTTTTTGAGACATCACTTACATTTTTTATGAGTGCCAAACACAGGGTTCACACTCAAACTCAAAAATAAAATTCCCTGACTTTTCCAGGTCTATTTTTAGAAAATTCCAGTCACAAAATTTGGTTTGCAACATAAAAAATAACTTGCAGTATAAAACAGAACATAGCTCTTGACATAAAAGACAACATAGTAATGTGACTTGCGATATAAATTGAATGCTGAAAAAGCATTTTCCAGGTTTGTATCATTTTCCCCGGTTTTTGAGCAATATTTACAATTTTCCCTGATATTTCCCTGACTTTTTTTCATAATTTCAAATTCCCTGACTTTTACAGGTTTTCCCAGTACTCCCTGACCTGTGGGATGGGAACCCTGCAAACAGAAAAGCATGATGATGATAATACAGATAAAGAGTGGTTGCGTATAGCTGAGGATGTTTCAGTGTCTGGTACAAAATTTAGTGATAATATTTGCATTAAACGAGACGTTGTGACATGCCATATCCTAAAGCATAGAAGAAATGTGTAATTTCAAAAAGTGAAACTAATGGCAGAGAAACAGAGGATAATTTTTATGTTGATGAGGCTGAACCTACACCAGTGTCAAATATGTTTGGCATAGTTATAACGTTTGGAAATGCATGAACTTTTATACAGTCGAACCTCGTTAATGTGAATTACTACTTTTAACATGAGCTATGTTCACAGTTACCGTCAAAAAGAAGATTAGTTTCCGAGTTACTAATAGCATTAACTACTGATAACATGAAAGCATTTTTTATCCCCCTTGAGATTCATGTTAACGAGGTTCGACTGTATAAGCACATGGAATTACAGAAAAGGACCAAAAAATATCGTAAATCTGGAAAAATTCCTGTTTAATTTATAAAATGAATGAAAAATCTAACATAAAACTGCTGATTTTTAAAAATAAATTTTACTCAATGTTCTACAACATTGATTTATTTCTTTTGACAGTTTGGAAAGTAACAAATTAGTTCTTATTAGTAGTATGCTCTATACATTGTGTGTGCTAATTCATAAACATTGTTTTCTTTGTATTTTGACTTTAATCTGCATTCGTCGTCTTCCCGTTTTCATAATTTTTTTTTCATTTACCTTGTGAAAAATGATGGATCAAGGTTCTACTGTATAAGTAAAAATAGTGTTTTACTTTTATCAAATAGTAAAATGTATACAAATTGCAACATAGAGGGCAGCAAAGTAATGTTATGTTTAATATTTTCACTTTTTGAAAACTGAGTATCCCTCTTTATTGAGTTTCACCCATCAGCTTTTGAGCTATTTGATTATGAAGTTTTGGCGTTTTGGGTGACAATGATATTATGTTGTATGTAATTTGTCGGTTGAAAATGTTTTCTAAATGCTGAAGACAATAATACACCCCAGCAAAACTTATGTCATGGTTTACACTTAGATATTATTTTAATTACTAATAGAACTAGTATGTTGTGGCCACCACATGACTTTCTTCTATCTTTTCCTATACAAATTCACTCAGTAACAATAATTAAAAAAAAAAAAAAAAAAAAAAAAGTGGGACTTTGACAAAATTTTGGGTAAAATGTGAAAAATATTCTAAGTTTGTCAGAACGCGGAAACCGTAGGACTTAGACAAAATTAGGGGAAAAAAGCAAAAATTAGTTTAAGTTTGTCAGAACACGGAAACCGTGGGAGTTTGATAGAATTAAGGGGAGAGGGGAAAAAAAAGTGGGACTTCAACAAATTTTCACATTTTACCCAAAATTTTGTCAAAGTCCCACTTTTTTTTTTTCCCTCTCCCCTTAATTCTATCAAACTCCCACGGTTTCCGTGTTCTGACAAACTTAAACAAATTTTTGCATTTTTCCCCCAATTTTGTCAAAGTCTCACGGTTTCCGTGTTTTGACAAACTTAGAATAATTTTCACATTTTACCCAAAATTTTGTCAAAGTTTGTCAAAACACGGAAACCGTGGGACTTTGACAAAATTAGGGGAAAAATGCAAAAATATGTTAAAGTTTGTCAAGACACGGAAACCGTAGGACTTTGACAAAATTAGGGGAAAAAAGCAAAAACTAGTTTAAGTTTGTCAGAACACGGAAACCGTGGGAGTTTGATAAAATTAAGGGGAGAGAAAAAAAAAAAAAGTTTTTTTTTCTAAGTTTTTTTTCGTAAAAAGTAAAAAAAATCGATAACTTTGTTTTAAATTATCACAGATTTATAGTTCAACCATTCGTTTTAAAGGTACTGACGAGACCTTTCGAAAGATACCCATCTTGAAAATTTTGCCCTATATCACCCTGTTAAAAATTTAGAAAAAGCGGGATGGCAACGCAACCTGTAAGACGATTTTTACCAAAAGTTGATAGGCACTAATTTATGTCAAGGTGCAACTACATACCAATTTGTATGAAATTCTGTGCAGTGGTTCCAGAGATACAGTTGCCACAAAATTTTGTCACACACACACACACAGACAGACAGACAGACAGACATTTTCTAAAAATGGTAAAATCGTGTTCTACATCTCTCAAAACGTGTAAATCCATCAAAAACCCGAAATCGAAAATTTTTACGAATCCAATACTTTCTTCTATTGAAGATAGAAGAAAGTAAAAATATGACAGCACACAAGCAAAAACAAATTGATGATGAGAAAATTACGAAGCAAAATAAAGCGTAGCAATTACATTTTTCAATAACATTGATTACAGGAAATACAGGAATTTGAATTGTAAAATATAAGAATTTTATAATAATTAATATTAAATTGGTTTTTACCAGCAACATACAAGATATTTTAAACTTGTCTGACTTCCTCACAATCATTGTTCTTGAGATGTGTACACAGACTAACTGACTAACCTAAGAACAGACATCACAATTTCTGTGATTTTCAGAGTTAGTGTTAAGGTTGAGGTAAATTCACTACATGAGGGCCCTATATCTAGATGGTATGTATTCTACAGTTGTCTGCAATTTTCAGATCCTTTACACCTCAAAATGTGTAAATATATACATAAACAAGGTCGAAAATTTTTACAATTACTCATGTTCCTCATACTTATATAGTATGATGTGATGGGGAACTAAAAATATATAAATGTATATACAGGGTTCATACTAAAATATGGGAAAAAAATTCCCTGAGTTTTCCCTGAGTTTCCAGACAAGTTTCAAGAAAATATTAGCGACATATTACAAGAAACACTCTTCTAGACATGACAAAATACAGCTATTTCCACTCTATGATGTCATATTACTGCCGATCATGATAGAAATTATTATTTACATGCATATTTTCACAATACTTAATCATTTAAATTTTGATACGAAGCTAAACAAGAAAAACATAACTTGAGAGAAAAAAAAAATTGTTTTTCCAGGTTTTATAACTGATTTTCCCTGAGTTTTAATGAAAATTTTAATTTTCCCTGAGTTTTCCCTGACTTTTTTTAACAAATTCCAAATTCCCTGAGTATTCCCTGTTTTCCAGGTTTTCCCTGAGGAGTATGAACCCTGATATAGATGGGAGGGAGGAGCATTCCTACAAAAATAACAAAAGTTTTATTTTTGTATGCATTCTCAAAATTTTGTCATTTGCATTAAGTTTCCATGCTATTTTCTTTTTTAAAATAGTCACGCATATAGATTGTTTGCAGTATTCCCATGGAGAAAAATCTTTAAGCAAATTCTCCTATTTTTCGATTTTGAAAATTGCTATCTTTGTCATGGAGGTATTATTACAGTCTAAGGTGTAAGATAAGACAAATTATCTGAAAAATTTGAGTATATTTTAAAGTAATTGTAGAAATTGTTTTATTTGACATATACATTTGTTTGAATACTGTAGCATTTGGAAAAGCAGAATGGAAAACCGCAGAAAACAGGGCACATTGGAAACACATGTGAGAGGCCTTCATCCTGCAATGGATTGATGATGATGATGACATAAATAAAATTATTCTGAAAATCCCCCCCCCCCTTCCTCACATACACACAAGACATTGAAACTGACTGGACCAGTTTGGCATTGCCTAATGCCCAATATACAATTATAGATTGTAAACACAGACAAACAAGTATACAGAATCAATGATTCAAAATCTGATTTTTAGATTCAGAGGACAGCAAAATACGAAAATTTGCACTTTATCTGTGAGAGTTGCAAAAACATACAATTGTTTCATTTTGATTTCATTGTATGTGATCTTTTATCAGGTGATAATGTATGCATGAACGTGCTATAAATGCGACAGTACAATAAAGCAGACTCAATGTAGCAGTGCTAATAGAGAATTTTGAAGATAAGAAAATCTTGAAACTGACTACTGAGTAATTAGCAAGTTAAACAAACAAACAACAACAGCAGCTAAAAATTTGCATTGAATATATATGTTTAAAAATAAATAAATAAAATAATAAATAAAATAATAAATACAAAATAGATTTCTAAAACTCATTTAGGTAATCATTTTTTTTGTCTAAATGTCAGATTTTTGGCAACCATTTATTAATAACTTGGTGACAATTGTTGCTATATCATTATTGCAAGTCTTATTTATAATATCTTTTTATTCAAATTAACCTGCATCATAATAAGTATATATTATGTATTTAAAATCAGGGCTGGCTAACCCGTGGGCCGCCATGCAAGGTTCTGCGGTCTGCGACAGAATTCAGGAAATTTCTAATTTGAGATCTTCAGTTAAAACATCTAGAATTAATAAATTGTTTCTGACTCTTCTAATGAAAATACTGATTAAGGTAGCTAAAGAAACAAATATATTGCTCATTAATGTTAATAAAATATTAACAGATCAATAACAGATTGTTACTATTATACTTATGAATATATAATCATAAGTTTTTGACAGTTTTATGGTTATTCTATATGTATATGATTCATGCATTTATACAATGTGGTCCGCCTATGTAAAATACACTTCCAATGCAGCCCGCCAAGAGTTTTGGGCTGGACAAGCCTGTTTAAAATAACAATTAATAATAAAAATGTGAATGAATTTTATTATTATAATAAAGAATAAATTTTATTATTATTTATTTTAAATTCAGTATTCTTGAACTTGAAATGTACTATTTGGTTCATAAGTTTCTTGCATATATATCTGCGTAAAATTTTTAAATTTTACATAGATATGGGTACGTTAATTGTTACTCTTGTAACCACCAGAGCAAATTTTCACAGAAACTTCCTATTTTTACATTTCAAAATATATGTAGGATAAAATTGATATAATCATTTAAAAAACATACATGTATTTTGCATTATAAAACATATCTAATTTGTAGCAGAAAGCATTTTGCTCGCATAAGGTAACAAGTAAAATTTTTGTTACTCTTGTGATCAATAAAAAATGCAGTTTTGTAAAGTTGTATTTAAGATAGGATTCCTGTGAATTATACAAGAATACTTGGAAAAAAAAAGAAAAAAAAAAAAATGCAAATTTTAATAGTGTAATTATCTATCTTTGAAAAAAAAAGTAATAATTCAATTTGTTTGATAACATATTCATTATTTATAGCTGTTTTTGTTAAAGGCTAACTGTTACTCATTCACATAAACACTTAAATAGGTTTTAACACATTTATTTTTCATCCACATTATCTTTTAAATATTTTTAAGTTGACAATACCATAAGAAAGAATGTAATATATATATATACAAATTTGTAAAAGTCTCGTGAGTTTATTAAAGTTGGAGCATTAGAATTAACAACAATTTGGATCTTTTTATACCAAATACACTGACTATCTGCTTCAAATTTGTACAGTCCTTTTACTTTTGTTTGTATTAGACATTGTATTTTATAATCATCATTGATTACATCAGTAATCATGCTGTGAAACTGTTAATCATCTTATGTTACAACAACTGGCAAGGTTGCATTTTTGCTGCATCTATGGCATTGGATAATACATTGGCTTTTTCATTTTCTTCATTATCACCTGCATTTTCTGTATTATTGGGTTTATGAAATGCAAATTCATTGTATGAAGCATGTCATGGGTATGGTCTGTAGTGAACAGTAGCATCGTTTTTGGTTCCAACAAAATGGATTTTTTGGGTACCTTTTATGCTTGTTAAATTTTTCCAGTGATGAAATGAGCTTGCTGCATTTTTTAATGTCTTCATCTCAAATATGAAGAATGTCGACTTTGGTTTTCTCATGAACAGTTGTAGTTTTTTCCAAAACTTGCATAAATACAGGCTAGGACCCCTTAGAAAGACCAAGGTTGGTTTTTTGACGTCAAAAACTGGTTTAAACTGTCAAAAACTGGTTTAAACCGTCAAAAACTGTCGAAAACCATATGTCATGTGAAAATTGGAAATTGTAATGTAAAATAATTGTATTCATATTTTTAAGTTGCAATGCACTAAGTATATAAGTTAACATTGGTTATATGGTATATATATATATATATATATATATATATATATACAGAAAAAGATAAAAGTTTATGTTAAGAAACATATTTATGCATTGTCTTAAGAGGAGAGTGAATGTTTATAAATCTTTTTTTACTTTTTGTAAATTGCCATAGAGCTACGAAAAATTGCATATGTAAGATATGGTAAATTATACAAGTAATACAATTAAGCATATTAAAAATTCTTTAAAACTGACTAAATTTTACCAAAAAAATTAAATTTTAAATGTTTTCTGTTTCCCCTGAAATTCCAATGAAAATTTTTAGCAATCATTTTTTTTTTTTTTTTTTTTTTAATTAAATCATATTGATGAATCCACAAAGTAATATTCAGCTATTTTAGAATATATTGTTAAACTTACAATAATGTGAAATCAAGATATAAAATTAAAAATTAATTAGATGTGAGCAATTTTAAAAAGTGTAGGATATCTACTTATTTTTATCTACATACAGTTTGAGAAATTTTAACGTATTATTTAATATTGGGTTTTGTTTTAATGTTTAATATCACATTTCAATGCATATAAAATGCAAATTTTCATACTTTTAATTCACAAAAGAGAGATATGCTTTCCATTAACCTCTTCATTAAAAATAATTTAAAATTGCATTATGTAATTCATATTAAAAATTTAGTTCATCTAATCATGCAATACCTAAAATATGTTTAATCATATAACATTAAAACATACTATTGATATTGATTATAACCAAAATGAAAAAACATGATGCAATATTGCACAGTAATTTTATTCATTGGGATAAAATACTTACGGCACCTTTTAATTATCAGTCAGTATATATTTAGAAGAGTTTTGTTTACTTTTTACTTTCTTCTATATTCAATAGAAGAAAGTATTGGATTCGTAAAAATTTTCGACCTTGGGTTTTTGATGGATTTACACATTTTGAGAGCTGCAGAACACGATTTGACCAATTTTAGAAAATGTCTGTCTGTCTGTGTGTGTGTGACAAAATTTTGTGGCAACAGTATCTCAGGAACTACTGCACAGAATTTCATACAAATTGGTATGTAGTTGTACCTTGACATAAATTAGTGCCTATCAACTTTTGGTAAAAATTGTGTTAAGAGGTTGCGTTGCCATCCCGTTTTATCTAAATTTTTAACATGGTGATATAGGACAAAATTTTGTATAAATGTGCATAAAGAGAATTATTTTTTCGTAATCATTATGAAATTTACAAAAATTATTTATAATAGAGATAGTCAACTGGGAAAATTTTTTTGTATGTGTAGGAGCCTCGCCACCTCCCCTGGGGGGAAATTTTCAAGATGGGTATCTTTCGAAAGGTCTCGTCAGTACCTTTGAAACGAATGGTTGAACTATAAATCTGTGATAATTTAAAACAAAGTTATTGATATTTTTTTACTTTTAACGAAAAAAAAATCGTATATATATATATATATATATATATTTTAAACAAAATTTAACCAAACTTGATATTTAGTTGGTCCCCGACATAAACTGGTGCTAATTACATTTGGGGATCAATAGCTAAACAGGTGGCACTGTGATCGCATTTTTTCTAAATTTTTAACATGGCAGTATAGGACAAAATTTCGTATAAATGTACACAATGAGAGTTATTACTTTCTTCTATATTCAATAGAAGAAAGTATTGGATTCGTGTAAAAATTTTCGACATTGGGTTTTTGATGGATTTACACGTTTTGAGAGCTGTAGAACACGATTAGACCATTTTTAGAAAATGTCTGTCTGTCAGTGTGTGTGTGTGACAAAATTTTGTGGCAACTGTATCTCAGGAACTACTGCACAAAATTTCATACAAATTGGTATGTAGTTGCACCTTGACATAAATTAGTACCTATAAACTTTTGGTAAAAATTGTCAAACAGGTTGCGTTGCCATTCCGCTTTTTCTAAATTTTTAACATGGTGATATAGGACAAAAGTTTGTATAAATGTGCATAAAGAGAATTATTTTTTAGTAATCATTATGAAATTTACAAGAATAATTTATAATAGAGATAGTCAACTGGGAAAATTTTTTTGTATGTGTAGGAGCCTCACCACCCCCCCTGGGGGGGAAGTCTCCCCTCGAGGGGAGTAAATTTTCAAGATGGGTATCTTTCGAAAGGTCTTGTCAATACCTTTAAAATGAATGGTTGAACTATAAATCTGTGATAATTTAAAACAAAGTTATCGATTTTTTTTACTTTTAACAACAACAACAACAACAACAAAAAAAATATTTTTTTTCTTTTAACGAAATTTAACCAAACTTGGTATTTAGTTGGCCCCTGACATAAACTGGTGCTGATTAGATTTGGGGATCAATCGCTCAACAGGTGGCGCTGTGATCGTATCTTTTCTAAATTTTTAACATGGCAGTATAGGACAAAATTTCGTATAAATGCACATAATGAGAGCTATTCTTAACCTGTGATTGGAAAATTAATATGAACTTTTGACAATAGTAGTAGTTAATTAGGAAAAAAAAAATGTGCATGTGGGGGCATCGCTTCCCCCTTCGGGGGAAGTACTCCCTGGGGGAGGGGGGTAAATTTTCAAGATAGGTATCATTCGAAAGGTCTCATTAATACCTTTAAAACGAATGGTTGAACTATAAATCTGTGATAATTTAAAACAAAGTTATCAATTTTTTTTTACTTTTAACGAAAAAAAAACTGATTATTATTATTATTATTATTTTTTTTTTTAATGTTGTTACTGAGTGAATTTGTATAGGAAAATATAGAAGAAAGTCTTGTGGTGGCCACAGCATACTAGTTAAAAATAAGACTTTGTAAAATTTTTGATAAGTTAATGTGCAATAAGTAGTTCACCTTAGAACAGACAAATTTCTATTTTCAAATTTTTGTATTTTGTAAAAGTAATAAATATCTTTTTTTTTTTTTTTTTTTAACAGAAATCATTGGCGTTCATAGGAAACAGATAATACTCTTCTAAAAATTATTTTTATCATCGGAAAGTGTTATAAACTAACCACTTTTTTTAAGACTACATTATTTTATTTCTCTAACTATGACTACTTAATGGTTATTAAAATATACCATGAAATGTAAAATTTGAGGTTTTTGACATGACAGTTTAAACCATCAAAAACTGCCATGCGTCAGAAACCTGCCAACCCTGAGAAAGACCCTCACGGAGGGCACTCCCCCTTAGACCAAGGACCCTAGTGCAGTCAATTGGCCTTAATCCTCACAACCCCATAAACAGTTTTGACAAAATCATCAGCATTTCTCACGGTTGCTCTTTTAACCCGAACTTCATTCCAAACAAATCGTTTTGTAATAGCACCAATTCAATCAACAGCGCCTTTACCAGGAGCTGTTGCAAAAAATGTCCAGGCACACTCGTCAAGACTGAAATGTGATTTGATTAATGTCCTCATATTAGCAAAGTTATACTTCTGTTTGAATTGTCCAGCACAACCATCCGAAAAATAGACATACTTTTTACAGATGGATTTTTTTTTCTAGATGCACTGTTAATATTTTACATAAAAAAGTACTTAAACCAAAATGATTAAGAGATGAAATGATAAAGATGTCAGAAATGAATGACTGCATAAGATACACTGATGGAAAAAAAAAATCCCAACACCAGGAAGAAGCTGTGCTAGATAAACGAAATTTGGTAGGCGTGTTTATACATCTGAAAGATGATGTCGATTCAAATTTCGAGCTACGCACATAAGTGTGGCGCTAGTAGCGACACTATGAACATGCAAATGAGGTTTGCTTTAAATAAGTGCTGTACGGTTCGTTTTCGTTATTTACAGTTGAGATTTGACGTAGTGGGTTAATGTTAGTCAAGGATGCCTCTAAGAAGACGAATAAGCCATTATCAACAGCTCACTGAGTTTGAACGAGGTCGTGTAGTAGGGCTACGAGAAGGTGGGTTTTCTTTCCGCGATATTGCAGAAAGACTTGGCAGGTTGGTTGGTTGGTTGAATGCCTTTTTCTGGCGCAAGGTCCAAAGTAGGACATGCTGCGTCAAACAAACAGGTAAAAAAAAAATAGCTTCTGGATGGATTTTACCCATCCAGAAAGTTATTAAAAAAACACAGGAGAAAAAAGAAACAAAAACTATATACAAGATAAAATAAAAAATAATAAAAAACAGTGTATACAATAAAAAACAGATGTAAAATAGGATGAATTTGTAAACAATAAAATTAAATGTCGAAGTAAAAACTAGCCTCTTTCAAAAAATTTGTCAAGTGATGATGAGGATTTGCACCTAAAAGGCTTGTCAGATTGGGTGAAGATGAATTAAAATAATGTCGATAAAGATGACGAAGGCAAGGGCAGTCGGTGAGAATATGGCAAATGGTTAGTGCACTAAAATGGCATTTTGGACAATCAGGTTGTTGTTCTCCAAGCAATAAGTATTTATGCGTGAGTCTTGAATGCCCAATTCTAAGTCTGGTAATAATGACATCACATTTTCTAGGGGAGAGTGTAGGCCAGATTGAAATTTGAGGTTTTATTACTTGCAATTTGTTATTGGTTTGGTTATTCCACTCCCTTTGCCAAATATTTTTAAAATAGCTTTTAAGTGTGTGCTTCATGTCATCATATGGGACAGGACAGTTTAAAAGAATAGAAGCCTGCCTTGCGGCTTTGTCTGCTGCTTCATTGCCTTTTATGCCAACATGACCAGGAACAGGAACCCAGCAAAACAAGATGTCAAATCCCCTTTTCAGAAGTTCGTTGTAAGTTTTTAAAATTGAAGTGAAAGATGGATTACAAGAGGTAGATGAAAGAGAATCAAGAACACTCTTTGAGTCAGTGTATATAATGAATTTACGATTTGGATGAGATGAAATAAAATTAAGGGCAACCTTAACAGCAAAAAACTCTGCAGAGAAGATGGAAAATGAATTAGGGAGTTGATAGCTAAAAGTGGTGTTACCAATGACAACACCACAGCTGACTTTATTAGTGGTCTTGGATCCGTCGGTAAAAATCTCGACGTAGTCCTTATAATGGGAGCGATGAGATAAGTAAAGGGACTGAAAAAATAGAAGCCTCAGTGTTAGACTTGTCAAACCCATTGAACGGATGAAAACAAGAAATAACCTGGAAATTCCAAGGTGTCATGTTTAAAAGAGGCCGAGGACGAACTTTGGTATGAATGTGAGAGATGCCAACAAGAAAGTTCTTAATTCTAAGAGTGAAATGTGGGATGCAAGATGGGCGATTCACATAAAGATTATGATCGTTACTATTTAAAAGTGAATGAAGTGGATGATTATGATGTGAGAGGATGCGAAAGTACAATTCACATGAAAGTCTTTGTCTGATGTCAGTGAGAGAAGGCTCTACACAGTCAGCACATAAACTAAAGACAGGAGAAGTACGGAAGGCTCCTGAACAAATTCTTAGTGCACTATGATGTGTTGTGTCAAGTCTCTTCAGGTAAGAATCAGGTGTTGATCCATAAACATGGCAAGCATAATCAATTTTAGAGCGAATAGCAGCTCTATATATTTTCAGGAGAGATGGACGATCGGCACCCCAAGAAGTATTAGAGAGGACTTTTAAAATATTAAGAGCTTTGTCACATTTAATTCTTAAATGTAAAATATGTGGTTTAAAATTCAACTTTCTGTCAAAAATAACACCCAAGAAGCGAGCAGTGTCAACAACTGAAATTGGCCTGTTATTTATTAAAATTTCTGGGTCAGGATGAAGCCTTCGTTTACTTCAAAAATGCACACACTCTGTTTTGTCAGTAGAAAATGTAAAACCATTTCTATTTGTCCAGTTGATGATATTCTTGATGGCAAGTTGTAATTGGCGATCAATGAAGTGCATGTCATTCCCCTGGCATGAAATTTGCAGGTCGTCAACATATAAACTTCCATTTACACATTGTGGCAATTGTTTTAGTATATCATTTATTTTCAAGGAAAAAAGTGTAACGCTCAGAACACTGCCTTGAGGCACACCCTCCTCCTGAAAATAGAAGTCTGAATAAACTGATCCTATTCGAACTTGAAAGCGTCTGGTCCTTAAAAAGTTTTGGATGACAATGGGGAGATTTCCTCGAAAGTCCAGATTAAAAAGATCTTTTAAAACACCATAGCGCCATGTCTTGTCATAAGCTTTTTCTACATCGAAAAAAATTGACACCAAATGGTTACGTCTCACATTAGCTTTGCGGATATTTGTCTCTAATAATAAAATATTGTCAACCGTAGAACGGCCTCGTTGGAAACCACTTTGCCATGGAGAAATCAAATTATTTCTTTCGAGAATAAAAACTAATCTAGTATTTACCATTTTTTCGAGTAGTTTACAAAGACAGCTTGTAAGAGCAATGGGTCTGTAATTTTTGGGGTCAGTAGCATCTTTGCCTGGCTTAGGAAAAGGAATAACAATAGCATCGTGCCAAGCAACTGGGAAAATGTTTTCAGTCCAGATCCTATTGTAAAGATGAAGGAGATTTTTAAGAGACTGTTTAGATAAATGTTTAATCATAATGTAGGTAACACCACCGGGTCCGGGAGCAGAGTTATGGCAATGTTTCAAATAGAGATGCAACGATTATTCGGCCGAAGCCGAATGTTCGGCCTATTCGGCCTGTCAGCCGAATATTCGGCTTCGGCCGAATATCAAGTCCATTATTCGGCCCAGGCCGAATAATTCTTTAAGAAATGTTTTTATTTATATTTACACAATATAAATAAAAACATATTACACAATAAAATTTTTTAATTTTAGAATTTATATTTGTCATGTATTGTGGAAATTTTATTTGAAATTAACTAATATCCCCTCCCCCCCCCAAAAAAAAAAAAAAAAAAAAAAAAAAAACTTTCATACCTTGAATGAATTTCATCATACCATTTTAATGTAAGAATCATGTAAAAACTTTTATGCTATATTAATAAGTGCAAAACATATCTGTAGTAAGCTAACATAATCTGTTAAATTAAAAATTAATCTATTCAAAATTGTCCCAACTGATCCATACAAGCAAATTCTGATTTTTTTTCAAAGCATAATGAAAAAATTTAATATTTATCCTTCATTATTTAATAATAATAAAAAAAAATCCTTCCAGTGATATTTTTAATTATTGGGGGAGGGGGACAAAAAATTAGAAATTGAGTTATGCCGTTCAAAATTGGTATACGTAGGTTTTGGGAGCCTAAAAGTCGAATGAGGATATTTTCGAAAGTGTAAAATTATTAGGGGGGGGGGGACAAAAAATTAGAAATTGAGCTAAACCATTCTAAATTGGTATTTATATGTTTTGGTGGCCTATGAGTCGAATAAGGATATTTTAGAAAATGTAAAATTATTAGGCGGAGGGGCAGGAAGGGCAAAAAATTAGAAATTGAATTAGACCGTTCAAAATAAATATGTATAGGTTTTGGGGGCCTAAGAGTCGAATGAGGATATTTTAGAAAGTGTAAAATTATTATTCTAAAAAATTATTATTAAATTATTATTTTGCCCCCCCCCCCTTTCGGATGGGGGGGGGGGGGGGGGCAAAAACATAGAAATTGAGTTAGACCATTCAAAACTGGTATATATAGGTTTTGGGGCCTACAATTGAAGGAGGATATTTTCGAAAGTGCTACATTATTAACATTAAGGGGAGCGGAAAGAGGGACTAGGGGTACCAAAAAATAGAAATTGAGTTAGACTGTTCAGGAATTGGTATATGTAGGTTAATTAGGAGGGGCGGGGAATAAATATGTGTATCCCTTAATCTGTGCACACACAGTGTGCATGGGTCTACGCTGCCAACGGCAATGGGAACCCGGTGTAAGTTTTTACTCGATCAAAAAATTTTTTTTTCTATGAGCTAGAATATGGAATTTTGAGAATTCATTCATTATAGTGATTCATTTAAAAATAGTGACCCGCTAGTGGGCGAAGCTCACTAGTATCTATTAAAATATGACTAGACAATACCTCATAAGAAACTTGCAAAGAATTATTATTATTGAGGCAATTTTTAAGCCGAACATTACCGAATATTTTTTTCAGAATCAAATAATGGCTTTAAAAATAAAAAAATTGTATAAAAATAACTTTTAAAAAAGAAAATAATACATTTTAGTTATGAAATGTACAAGAATTGTGCATATAGTGCATACTGTACTATGTTTTTAGACAAAAATGAGTTCATTATTCGGCGGCCGAATATTCGGCTGTAATTTGGCCGATTAATTGGTATTCGGTTATTCGGCCAAACCATTGTTCGTTGCATCTCTAGTTTCAAACTATTTTTTAATTCATTTTCTGTAAAAAGGTCTATTGTAGTCTGGTGAAGAGCGGGAGTGAAAATTGATTGATGATCGTTCAGAATTACGTTTATGAGACAAAAAAGGTTCGGAATATGAATTAGAACTGGAGATGTGAGATAAGGTTTTACCAATGCTGTTTGCAATATTTTTAGTAGAAGTTATAGTTTGGCCATTATCTTTTAAAAACGAAATACTTTGATTAGAATAAATTCCCATTGCTTTCTTGACACGATGCCAGAGCTGTTTACTGCTTACATTGGAGGTAATGCTGGACACATATTTAATCCAGGAATTTTTTTGGGAGTTTCTGCGGATTCTTCGTGCGGCTGCCCTTGCTTTTTTGAATGCAATATAATTAGCAGTAGTTGGGTACCTCCGAAAAATTCCCCAAGCTTTTTGTTGCTGTCTTTTAGCAGTATTGCATTCATCATTCCACCATAGCTTTGAATGTTTACTGAGATGCCCAGAGGATTTTGGAATAGCAATATCAGCTGCATATATAATACAGTTTGTGACATCAGTGATTGCTCTGTTGATATCACCCTCAGTCATTTCGTCTGTGATAGTTGCATTTATAGTGAAAGTAGCCCAGTTGGCCTTGTCATAAATATAATGTGGATTTGTAGGATGATGATCATTAAAATTATAAAAAGATAAAAATAACGGAAAATGGTCACTATTATGAAGGTCGTTACTAACAAAGAAATTAAAATATGGATAAAGAATAGGAGAGCAAATGGCCAGGTCTATTGCATGAAAAGTTCTAGAAGGTTCATGAAAATATGTATTTTCACCATTATTTAATATACATAAACTATGGTCAGTAATTAGGTCTTCAATGATTTGTCCCCGAGGATTAATATCAGGACTACCCCAAAGTAGATTGTGTCCGTTGAAATCACCAAGAATTACAAAAGGTGTTGGCAGTTGCAAAATAAGCCTATTCAGGTCACATTGGTGAACAGTCATATTTGGCGGCAAATAAACAGTGCAGATGGTGATAAGTACGTGTATATGGATCTGAACAGCAATAGCCTGGATGTCTGTATTTAATATGATATTAGAATGTGGGACATTATTAGAAATTAAAAGAGCTACACCACCTGTAGCTCTGTCAGAATGTGTAAAATCTTTTCTAAAACACCGATAGCCACGGATTTTAACATTATCGTGTTGTCTTAAGTATGTTTCTTGGAAGGCGAAGCAGATAGGTCGATGATCAGAGATAATATCTCTGATTTCATCTCGTTTATTTATAAAACCTCGGCAATTCCATGAAATGAAATTAGTCATGATTTTTTTTTTTTTTTTTTTAGATTATAACATCCACGTCATTGTCCTCTGATGCAGTAGACATACTATCCTCCACATCAGAAGGATGAAGGCTGATTGTATCATTTTGGTTTTTGATGTTCGTTTTATTAGTTTTATTTAAAGTTGGAGTGGGTATTTTTGTTACTTTCTTTTTCTTTATGATGCTGAGACGGGATGGAGAGTTAGTGTGTTTTTTGGAGGCAGAGTTATGACCTCTGCCAGACAACTTGCTTTTAAGAGTTTGTGGAGTTTTATTAAAATTTCCTGATTTAGATGAAGAAGCCTGTGAGGAATTTGAAGCCCGATTTGGATTGGATTGTAATTTTGGGGTACTGACAACTGTAGTTTCAACAGGATAGCTAGTTTTGGGAAGACTGTCAGTTTGTGTTGCTGTAGTCTGATAGGTTTTTTTGGTAACTATGGCGGCAGCATATGATTTTCCAATGGTAGGGGTTCTTGATTCTACTATTTTTCTTGCTTCTGGATATGATGTATTTTGTATTGTTTTAACTGTTTGTATTTCCTTTTCCATTTTCCACTTTTCACATGACTTTGAATAAGATGGGTGATCTTTTTTACAATTCACAAAACAGATTGGGGCTTTGCAATTTTCGCTATCATGACCAATAGCACTGCAGCGGGCACATGTTAATTTTCCACGGCATGAGATTTTAGAGTGACCAAAACGTTGACAGTTGAAACAGCGTAGAGGATTAGGAATGTATTATCTTATGGGGCATTCAAGGTAACCAGCCTTTATGGAGCGTGGTAATTTAGGGGAGTCTATTGTTAGAATAATGTGCTTTGTTGGAATAGGCTTATTGTCACGGAATATAGAGATACGTTTTACTGCAATAACTCCTTGGTCTTTCATGTTTTCTAGAATTTCGGATTCTGAGATATATTGAAGATCTGATTCTGAGATGACACCGTGGCAGATGTTTAGTGTTCTGTGTGGACTAACAGTTACCGGTATGTTTCCAAATTGGGTACATTTCTTAAGATTGTGTGCCTGTTTTTCATTTTCTACCTCAATCAATAATTCGCCTGATCTAAGTTTCTTTACCGACTTCGGATCACCCATAATAGACAGCAGTGCTTTCTGTATAAAAAAAGGAGACGTTTGTAAAAAGTCTCCTTCATTCCTCTTAACCACAAAAAATCTAGCTTCGCACTTCAAAAAAACATTATTCTCACTTAAAGTTGAAGAAAATTCTTCTACTCTATCTGCCCATGATTTACCCTTTGAACTAGCATTAGCTTGGCCCAAGCCAGACGCATTATTCGAAACACCTATATTTGTAGCCATAATTAGAGAGATAAGGAAAAAAGGGGTGAGTGTTTCTTCCAACACACAAACGCAAAGGGTTTTCAAGAATCCTCTATGGGACACCCATAACCACTCACCAGCTACCAGGCCGCCGACCCAGTTCAGGCACCACATGTGGCAGTCGTGTTAGTCCGGTGTTTCTCGTTCGAGTAGTCACCGTTGTCTCACCTTCACCAAGGGCACCAGTCTCCCAGTGTGATCCCAAGGCTAGACTGCCGTGGCACCATCACCAAAATCTTTGTCCCAATAACCAGCGCCACACCAACACCGGACTTTACTTGGTTATTGTATTACGGGTTAGTATACAGATATTTTTTTTGCATTTTTCAGTTTTATTATTATTATTTTTTTTACATTTTTTTCTTTTATATAACAACCAACACAGTAAAAAAGAAGGTGAGTCTGAACATAGCAAAAAACGGGTTAGTAAAAAGAGGTAAGTGGTACTATTTTTTTTGTGCTTTTCAAGAATTTTTTTTTTTTTTTTTTTTAGTTTTTTTTTAGAAGAACAAAACAAGAATGGACCAAGAACCTATTGGCAAAGAAAGCAAGAAAAAACAACCCAAAATTAAACAAATAAAGCAGTAAGAAAAAGTAAGTACCAAAACCCTGATTGGCAACTAAACAAAAACATAACAATAGTAAAAGAAGAAAAAGGAGGAACAAACAAGTCAAGAGGAGGGGAAAGAAAAAGATCACTCAGGCCCGGGGTGCGTGACTCCCCCTGAATACCTTAAGAAGGTACCCCCCTGGGGGAAAAGACTTGGCAGGAATGTATCCACTGTGCATGAGTGTTGGCAGCAGTGGTCAAGGGAAGGTACTGCCTCAAGAAGACCGGGTTCCGGGCGGCCACGTGACACTACTGAGAGGGAAGACCGCCATGTTCGGCGTATGGCTGTGGCTAATCGTACTGCATCTGCAGCTGAAATTCGAGCTGCAGTTGGCACCACAGTGACACAACGAACTGTTACAAATCGGTTACTTCAAGGACAGCTCCGAGCCAGACGCCCTGTAGCGTGCATTCCACTGACTCCAAACCACTGCCGTTTGCGACGTGAGTGGTGTCAAGCTAGAGCTCATTGGAGGACGGAGTGGAGATCTGTTGTGTTTTCTGATGAAAGCCGGTTCTGCCTTGGTCGCAGTGATAGCTGTGTGTTGGTTAGAAGGAGGCTAGGTGAACACCTGCTAGTGACCTGTCTGCGGCTTAGACACACAGGGCCTACTCCTGGAGTTATGGTTTGGGGAGCAATTTCGTATGACAGAAGGAGCACTCTCGTGGTTATCCCACGCACCCTGACTGCAAATTTGTACGTCAGTCTAGTGATACAACCTGTTGTGCTGCCATTCATGAACAGCATTCAAGGGGGTGTTTTCCAACAGGATAATGCTCGCCCTCATACCGCTGATGTAACCCAACATGTTCTACAGAGTGTCGACATGTTGCCTTGGCCTGCTAGATCACCAGATCTTTCTCCAATCAAGCACGTATGGGACATCATTGGACGACAACTCCAGCGTCATCCACAACCAGCATTAACGGTCCCTGCATTGACCGCCCAAGTGCAACAGGCATGGAACTCCATCCCACAAACTGATATCCGACACCTGTACGACACAATGCATGCACGTTTGCATGCTTGCATTGAAAATTCTGGCGGTTACACCAGTTACTAATGTACCAACATTTCACATTTGAAATGGCTCTTCTTGCCAATGGCTCTACCTGTGATCTTGAAACTTTAATCAATTAAATATGTTACCTAGACAAATGTATTGCTGAAATTTCATTACTGTACAATAATTTTTTCTTGGTGTTGGGATTTTTTTTTCCATCAGTGTATTACCCGATCGGTATTACGGAAGTGGTAAAAGCTGTGGATTTTTCTTCTTTTCAAAGAAGTTTCATCCATTAGAACAAGAAAATGAAATTTACATAAAGTTTTCTAAGCCAATAACAGTATTTGAAAAAATCATATGCTTCAAACTAAGTCAGCACGCAACATAATAACAATAAGATAAGATGAGTTGTTTTAGTCAGTCTAATCTGTTGTCATGATTGTTTATAATTTTAAAGCAAATTCAAATAAAATATTGATAAATTATTTCATGCATTAAAAAATAAAAATAAAAAAAAATAAAGTTATTTAATTTTCCTGGAAATTACAGTTAGTTATGGTTACAAATTAAAGAAGTATTCTAAAAGAAGTATTCTAATAGGGGAGAAAACAACTCCAAAAACTGGGTTTGTTTATATTTTAACAGTTTTATGCTGAATTATGGTAAAAATTTTATGGCAAATATAAAGTTTGGGCACACTCTTGTGACAACACTCCACAGCCCATTCCATGCATGACATAAATAAAAAAATTAGGGTAAAATGTATATTGCATTACCATATCAGAGAGTAATAAGTTTAAAGTAAAAATTGTAAATAGTTTTTATGTAAAATTAAATTTCATATGTTTTGTGTTACCCGTTACCCTTATGACCTTTTATTTAACATCTTTCTGATGGAGCTAAAACAGCATTTAAGAGCTAATCTAATCATTTTAATTGTGTAGATCTAACAGACTGGATAAAAATAAGACAATTCAAAATGTGCTATTTTAGCCTCAAATACAAATAAAATTAAATGCTGCCACTTCCCAACACATTATTGTTTTAGATTTGTTCTTAAACAAATTTATATGTTTAAATTCTCTAGAATTAAGTTGATGTATTCCACTTATACTTGAACTGATTTTTTTTTTTTTTTTTTTTTTTTTTTTACACAAAAAGGTTAATTTCTGGTGGACACACCCATATATGCAAATCACACATTTCAAATAAAAGCAGAAATATCCACTAAGCTAGCTAATTAGAATGAAGTGCTGATAGAGTTGCACTTAAAGAGAATGGAAGAGATCAAAATCATAAAACTGGTGGATGATGATGGGTTATGCAAGATTGGTGGGGGGCACCAGATACTAGGATGAAATTACTTCAAACCATTATGTTTAATGTAGACATATGCTCTGTAGATATAAACAGATAATGATGTGTATTAATAATCAATCTGTTATACATGCATATTATTATGTATGCATTTGAGTCACATAAGCATATCATTATTTATTATTATGCATATCAATAATAGTAATTAATACAAAGATAAATATTTCTTTAGGTAGTGGTACCAGCAATAACTGCGATATGCAACTTCGTGCCCTTTGAAATTTCTTCATAGCAAGGTAGTAATACCCACTGATGTTTTTCCTGGTTTTAATGTACATATTTATATAATAGTGATTGCTGCAAATGCAATATGGAATTCTGTGCATTTACATCAAGTAATCATATATTTTGTATTTGTGATGATTATAATTTTGTAACTTTAAACAGTTATTTTCATTAAAAATAAATTGTATTTTTTGATAATTTTGTTTGTTTCCGAGTATTAAGTAATTTGTTCAGTTTGCAGAAAAAAGCACTTTCTTGTTGGTAAAGAGTTACAACTCGGGACACAATATGGAACAATGCTCTCTTAACACTTTTTTTTTAAGGGCCGAGGACAATGAATTAGATTTTTTCCATTAAGGAGAATGCATTTAAAAAAAAAACTTGACTGTATTGTATAACCTCTTAATATCATAGAAAATTTACAGAAATTAGAGTGCAAATAAACGAATAGATTGACAGACAATTAGAAGAATCATTGTTAAACTTTGTTGGAAAGTGTTAAAAAAACACAACACAATTGAAAACGCATTTCAGCAATTTCCAAATACATCTTCTTATATACGCAAGTGTCCCTGTAAGCCAATCAATAATGTTAATTGTATCATATTCAACAGAAAATATGTCTTTGTACTTATAAACAATATATTGAATTTCATGGGAATAAAATACATTTTATAAAAATACCTCTTAAAACGTAATGTATAAACAAACCAGTCGTGCTATTCATATTATTTTCAATAGAAAAGTATTCTGCAGTTAATAACATATATAACTTTTAAGACATTTTAGAAATATTTGTGGAAATTAAAGCCTGGTCAGACAGACAAATCGAAGTCATTAACACATATATTTCAACTTTGTTGGAAAGTGTTAAATAACAAAAATAAATAAATAAATAAAGAATCCTAAAAGATACCAGCCGATTAAAAACTATACGACAAATATCTATCTAAAATTTGATTTTTTAAAATTTATGTATTTAATATTCAAAAATTAATATTGCAGTTTGATGCAAATAGTTGTATACATTATTACATAATAAAAACTTTGTTTCATAGCAATTTTTTTTTGTTTTTTTAACACTCTTCTTAAATGTGCAATGAGAACTTATTAGAAGAAAATATAATCATTTAAATTATTATCCATACATAATAACTTACAAAGACGACATATAGTTAATTTATTTTACTCAGGCTTGTGCAATAAAATGTTCAATAAAATAAAACAAGGAAACTTTTGTAAGAATGAATTTTTTAAAAAATTTAAAAGCATGATGATTTATCTTACCATGCGCCGGCCACATGGAATGGAAAACCAAAACAAACATGAACAGACCAGACGAGACCAGTGTTGCCATGCCAGATACTCCAAAGTAAATTTCCCCAAACAGTTCTCAAGTTTCCCCAAAGGATTTTTTCCTCAGATTTTTTCCTAAATGGAGCTCTTTATAGAAAAAAATCCCCATTTACAAAAATAAATTTCAATACGCTAGATTTTGGAAAATTTTAAATTTGTGTAACTTTTGTCTATTTGTCTAACTTTCTGAGATTCCTATCTCTAATCATTTATACTTTTCCCATAAGTATATAAAAACAGTTTTTTTCTTTTCTTTTTTTCTTAATGCAGGAAAAACATGGTATACCCAGGGAGCTTAAAGAGCTTTCGTCAAACTGAACATTCCATCCCTGCAAGTTTAATTCAAGCTAGCTGAGACAAAGCATCCAAATTTATGCTAGTACAGCTTACTATAAGTTTGATTATTCAAGCGAAGCAGTAATCAATAAGCATTATTGATGCAAAAAGCATTGATGCAATAAGCATTATTGTATTATCAATTTAGCATTGACTATACTTGCTGCAACACATATAAACCAAATAATTCCTGGAATCAAAGATTACAAGTGGAAAAAAAAAAAAAAAAAAACAGAATACAATTATTATAATCAAAAAGATGAAAATGTTGCTTTTCTATTTCTGAAATACAAATAGCATCCAGAATTGCCCATTTTTTTCATTTTATTTTTATTTATTTATTTATTTTTTGAATTTTAGGAAAATGTCATATTTTACTAATTTTAAAGAAAATCCCCGTGCATTTCCTCCAAATTTTTCTTTTCCCCAAACTGCTCCCCATTATCTCTGTCCCCAAATATTTTCCCTGAAGTTTCAAAACTCCTCAAAATGGGGAGAAATCCCCAAGTCTGGCAGCACTAGACGAGACACAAGACCACTAAGGAAACACTTATTAGACCCGGTCAGACGACTTTCTTGAATGGGGAAAAGTGAAGTAACTGTAAGGCCAGAGCCTCCTTAAGTAGATGCCTAGCGAGTCGCTCGAAAACTTGGCAACAGTACAAGAAGAACATAGCCAGTAGATGGCGCTTGATACCGTGTCGTAAAGTTCTGTTTATTTCCCGCGATTCAATGGACTTTATTCACGTGACGTCACTGGTGGTATATAAAATTGTAAACAAGAAACACGTGCGCATGTTTTGTTTTCATCCTCCATTTTTTCTCGCTTACGCTGTCGTCTCGTTTCGCTAGTGTTAGTAGATTATTTTTGTTTGAGCACTTAAGAGCATACCAGTATTTTAATAGAAAATAAAATCAAAATATAAAGTTCTATTTTGGATATTTTTCTCAACAGAATATTTCAGAATGTATCCATGAATAATAAATGTTATGATCAAGAAAAAATTTAAAAGCAAGCTTTATAGGTTTAAAAATGTATCGCAATAAATTTATAATTGATGTGAAATTTCCAGAAAGTATTTTAAGTGAAACTGTTGCAGTTTATAGCGTTGTACGTGCTGGATTTTAAATAATTGTGTATAATGTAGATACTAAGACCGACATATCGAGCAATGAGGTGAGTTTGTAAAAATCTTTTTTAAATTGTTGAAATCTCATTCTTATTCTTCATTTATAATTTACCCTAAATATGCAAATTATTTTTTGTTTGATACTAATGTTTTCTTGTGTTTCGTTTCAAATTGCAATAGTTACTGTAAAAAGTGCATTTAATTTATGCATTTTTAACTGTTTTTTTCCCCCCTTAAATCTGAATTTAAGAAAGGCTTGAGTAGCTGTAATTAAACACCCAGTCATTTATGATCTAGCTTCTAAACAACGTTAAATTCCATGCAATAATCGCAGAAAATGTTATTTGTTGTTTATATTCCAAATACAAATATTTATTTATATTTGCATAGAATCTACTTTGTTCATTATCATGAAAATGCCTAGCAACTATGCTAATATCAGTCATTTCTTTCAAGTTGAAAGCTTTTTATATTACCCTTGTCACAAGGGTAGATATAACTATAATTACTATAACTGCATTACTATTACTATATTGTACTCAGTATACTTATTTTAAAATGGAAACTGTATTATATAAGATGTTTGATGCAGATAATATTATTCATTTGTATACTGTAATCTGATTATGTAATCATAATGTATGGTTATTGTGAAGCTTAGTATGAAGATTTGCAGTGTTTTTTTTATATCAGTTTAGTGAAGCACTCCATTATTTTTGAAATTCTTACTATCATTCATATGCCATTTCATTTTAAAGTAAAAAAAAAAAAAAAAAAAAAAAAAGATAGTCATTATAGACTTTACATGTTCTATTCTACGCATGATATTTGGTGTCATTTTTAAAAACTCATCCTACTGTTCTTATCTTTTTGTTTTATATATTTTATGTATATTTGAATTATGAGAGAAAATCTTTATATGGATAATTTATAAGTGTGTTTATGCAATATAAATGTAAAATAAAAAAAATAATTTCTGAACCAAAAAGTAATAATGAGTAAAAATTGTATAATGATTCAGTTTTTAAACCTTAATATAAATAAAGCTGTTAACTACTGCCATTTTAATCCATTGTAAGCAAATAAATTTAAAACAGAGTATTTTTACATTTAATTTATACTTAGTTATTCTGTATTTTTCTCTTACTAGTATTTCTAATGTATATATATATATATATATATATATACATTCAATTGTTATGCTATACATGTGTTTATTACAGTAATCTTAAAATGCATACAAAGTATATTCATGTTGTAATGGTGTTGTGGTGTTTTCAAATGAGAGATAAAAAGTATCATTAGATGATGTAGAGGCATTTCCAGGTTACCAAGGAAATTTCTATCCATTTATAAAGTAGATGGAGAAAAAGAAGATATTTCAAGAAAATTTCTTTTTTTAGCATACTGTCATTTTATAATACATTGTGCTATAAAGAAGTTTTCTTAGACATTTAATGACGGAGGATTTTGCTTTCTTGGATACTTATAAGAATGAAGATTAGATTATCTACCGACTGATGCAGGCTTTGGTAAGTTCTTTAAAATTTTCAGATGCTTTGTTGATTAGGTAATTATTAAATTAAAAATAATATTGATGTGTGACATATTGTTTATTTTTGTGCATTAATTCTTTGGAAATTAGATGTTTATGATTTTGTTACTTTTCTTTATAACATTTAGAATGAGTTTAGGAATTTGTGTGAAAAAGGAGGGAGAAAAAAAGTATACTGGTGAAATATGTTGTCTAATAAAGCGTTGAAAGTATAGAAAAATGTTAAGTGAATTTCTTTACAGCATAGGTTTATTTCAAAACAAACTATGCTAAGAAGAAGTTTTCTTAATACAATCTCTGAAAGAGCTCAATTGGATGAAAAAAGCATAAAAATATCTGAAATAAAGAAAAATTTTCCTAACTTAGTGCTCATACAATATCGAAAGCTTTCTGATGCAGCAAGTTAACATAATGTAAGTAGTAACATTCACATTTTATTATTTTTTTTCTTTATCATTTCATACTGAGTATGATTCATTAACATAATGAAAGTTGTAAAACCTCCCTTTTATTTTCAACGAAATGTGATGTTATTCACACGTCATTAGATAGTAATTTCAATTTCTTCTAAAACTTCTTTTTTTTTTTAATTAATAATTGATTATTTCATGACTTGCTTTGTAGATTAGAGGGAGTCTTATGTACATATATTTAAAATAATTTTATAATCGTTTTAAACACATTCTCAGTGTATTAAAATCACTCTTTGAAATCAGGGTTTAACAAGTACAGTTGCCAACAGTGACTTACATTTCCTAATTGGTGATCAGTAGACATGCATAATATACATAAACATTGTTCAAAAAAAAAAAAAAATAAAATAAATAAATAAAAAATCTATTCTGCATAAAAATTAGTTTAAACTTTTTTTTTTAACCAACAGTTAGAGTTGTGAGTTTCCCAACTTTCTAAAAGATGTTTTTAATAAACTTTTGTTTTTACACTATATCTGATATTAATGTAATTATTAACTGTACTGTGACTAAAAAAAGTTTAAATATGTCTTGCAAAAAGTTAAATAAAAAAAATTACTTGTTTGGTTTTCAGAATTTTCTACCCCACACCACTACCAACAGTCAGTAAAGAAATACTGTGTAGCAGTGTATTTTCAACTATTTCATGCTTTAATTAATGTAAAACTCCAATAGTAACCCTCCACCCAACTATATCTTGCTCTGTGATTTTCAGGTGTTTTCATTTTTCAAAAACCTTTTGTTCTCTTGGATGTTACAATCTGAAGTTTTTCCAAAATATTCAGCTTTTAAAAAGTTTGCAATAATATCACACTTTCTAATTTTAACAATTTTTGTTTCTAAAAGTAAAGGGGGTTACAATTGGAATTTTACGGTATATATATTTGTCGCTTTACTTATACAATACAATACAATATTATACAATTTACTTACCTGTTGTAAATAAATAAAAATCCACAACACAATTGAGAGTATATTTTCCAGTATTTACAATGACTGTCTGTAATGTACCTAAATTCTTTTACAGGTCATTGTACACAAAATATTAACTTTTCTTTATTTGCAAGATTTTGTTTTGAACCTCCATTAATTTTAAAGATTTTTTTTTTTCCCTTTTAGAACTAGTTTATAATTTTACTGCACAGATAAGTATGAGGCTGAAACGTGTAAAATTGTTTTATAAAAAGATCAGATGAATTCAGTCTGTAGGAAGGAATATGCACAGTGTGCTTAAAGATTTTACTTAAATTATTATTACATTTGCATTACACTTTCAGACAAATTGTTCAAGTAGTAAAATTATAATAGTCGTTACTAAATTCTATTAATATAATTAAACAAAAATCCTTTAAAAATTTATATATCTGCCAACTTTTATGCTTTTTGACTACTGAGAATTTTAATAGTGCAAATAGCTTTATTGAAAATTTTAGCTGTAGTGAATTCCCGCTCGGTAGCACCTGCGGTGCTCTCTTCCCATTTCACTATCTGAAACAACCTGTTTGCTAATTATGTTATGAAAGTTATGATCTTTGGAAATCCTGACGCTAGCAAAGTTTCGCTCAGTGTCGCCCGCGGTCCCTTATCCCCATTTTAGAAGTTATAACAGCTTGCTCGTTCATAATGCAAATAGCTTTGAAAATTTTAACTGTAGCAAATTTTCCCACTCTCATGGCTACGACACCCTTTTATGTTTAATGATTTGAAACAGCCTGTTTGCTCACCGTGTAAAGAAACATTGAAAATTCTAATTGTAGAAAATCCCAAACTGGTGGAGCCTACGGTCTCCTAATCTACTCCCATATAATTTAATCGTAATTGGAGATATTGAATTATTAAAATATCAAAGCACCATCTTGCAACAGAGACTTGTAACGTGTACTCTTCAATTCCAATTCAAATAACTTTTAAAATGATATATTACTTATGAAATTATGTTAATTAGAAGCTGAGATGCAAAAGTAATATAAACATTCTTATAAAAAGATTTATGTCTGTCTTTTCTGTGGTTTTCTACCACAGAAAAGACAAAGTGTGGGAATTCTAAAGTTTGTAAAATAAAAAATAATAAATATGATCTAGGTTTCCATGTTTTTCTCTGAAACTCCCATACTGAATTTAATGGCTTATATCAGATTAAAAGTTCGCAATAAAATTTAATGTAAAATATATTTCGAATGATATATTATAAGTAATTTAATTAGAATTAGAGATATTGGAATAAAAGCATTTTGGGTGTTTCTTGGTTTGCGCTGAAACTCTTGCACGGAATTGTACGGTTTATATCAGTTTAAAAGTAACAAAATGTATTTCAAATAATGCATTGTAAGTAATTTAATCATATTTAGAATTGAATTGGAGATATTGAAATTTTAAAATATTAAAGTGCCATCTGGTGACAAAGATTTGCAATCGCTATTCTTTAATTCCAATTTAAATAAGTTTTAAATTGACATACTACTTATGAGATTATGTTAATTAGAAGCTGAGATAGAAAGGTAATATAAACATTTTTATAAAAATATTTGTGTCTGACTTATCCGTGGTTTTCTCCGAAACTTGCATAATTGTGGGCTATATACAGTTAAAAATCCTTTGTACAAAGCATGAGTGGAAACCAGAATTCGAAATTATGTAAAATAAGAAGAATAAAAACATTCTGGATTTTCCGTAGTTTTCTCCAGAAGTTTCATACTAAATTTGAACGGCTTATATACCTTATATAGCAATACAGCTTATATAGCGGCTCCTGGCTTATATAGCTATAGTGTGCAATAAAAGTACTTTAAAATATCTTTCAACTGATGTATTATGTACAATATTAATGAATATCTTTGATATATTTTAGACTCAAAATTGCTAATATATCAAAGGCAAAATTTAAGAAAAAATTTTCGTCTAAAATTTAAGAAAATCCAAATCTGCTTTTTTACAGCCCAGTTCAGAAAAAAGAGGAAGAAAAAGAGCATTATTATTCTGTTAAAAATAACCTTTGTCTCTCTACATAAACAAATGAAATAAAAATGAATTTAAATAAATATAATATGTCCATTTTTTTTAGTTTTTAACTTTGCTTTTTTGTTTTTTTAACCTTTTTTTTCTTTTTTACTTTTTTTAACTGCAGACGGGTGAGCAGTAATGTCAGGTGATTTCGAATTTCTGCTTAAATTTATTTAAAATTGAAAAAATTCAAAATCTGCTTTTTTTATTTCCGGTACCTTCTCAAGTGGTTGAAAAGCAATTATATCCCCGACCGGAAGAATAGCCAGCCAATAAGGTGTCCCCCTTAATTAGAATAGAAAAAAAAAAAAAAAAAAAAAATGAATAATGTCACAAAATGATCACTAAGTAGAAATCTGAAGCATGATTTTAAAACTGAGCATGCATCATATTTGCATGCATATTCATAAAATATTGCTAAAAAAAAATATTTTTAGTAATCAAAATCCATCTATTTAAAATACTTAAGACAGACATTTTTTTAGAGAAATTTGTAAAAATGTGTTATGTCGGCTAAATTGTTTTAAAATTTAAATTCACTACTTCAGTAATACTTCCACACAAGGCCACGGTTAGAAACAAATTTCTGAGAGGGTTCAAACTTTAATACATAATTTGAGTGCTGAAAAAACTTAAAAAGTTTTAACAAATCAGCAAATTTTCAGAAGCGTTGGACCTTTCCTACCCACACACTTGACTAACAGCCTTTTCCCTACAATTATTTTTATTTATAAATACGAGAAAATAATCAGGATTTCAGCAAAGTGGCAGGCACAAAAAACAATTGCTCTGACGACAAGAACACACAAACAGCTTGCAATTGTCGAGGGCCAAGGGACTGGGGATAAAGGAGCAGTCAAACCAAAAATAAGTATAGAAAAAAAGTAAGAAAAATTAAACTTTTAAAAAAGAGAGCAGTCCCCCCCCCCCCCCACCCACACTTATCTTTTTTCACCAAGCACCACAATTTCTTCCACCGAGTTCTGAAACTGCCCATGGGTTCGAAAACAAATAGAGTTTAGACTAAACATAGAATGAGGGAAAAAAATAGTGAGAGAATCTCATAATGACTTTTAAGACAGTGGGACCTATACTTGAGTTCCATTAGGACATATAATTTCTGTCACCTTAGTTTTAGAATTTATTGACACAAACCTAAAATATCACCCGTCTATTGTTATACTACCTAAATTCAACAAGAAAAAAAAAAAAAAAAAAAAGAAAATTGAAGAGAAAAAAATTAAATGCACCCAATATTTAGAAAAATAATTTCAACATTATATGTTACAACTGAACATATTAGAAAAAATGTGTTTTGTGAAAAACTTAACTAAAAGAATTTTATATTATAAAATTTATAAAAGTACAAGTCATAAGATATTATAATATAGGAGATACTGCACCGTCTATGAAGAATAAATAAAATAAATCACCTTCCTCCTTTTCGGGGCTCCATGTAAACTAGATACTTCCTTAAGATTTAAGATAACTTCTTTATAGCACAACATATGATAAAGTAACATCATGCTAAAAAAAGAAGTTTTCTTAAAATATCTTAACTTTTCTTCTTCATCTAATTAAAGACATCCATCAGAACTGCCAGTCGAATTCAGAATTTCTTTCTTTTCCCAAAATAACTGCAAATTAATCTTGGAATCTATAAGAATGAAAGGAGAAAATTTTGAAATCTCTGAAAATGGGACACATAATTAAGCATGTAGTTAAAAATTATAGTTATTTAATTCAAAAATGATGTGTGCTTTTTTTACATCACCCTTCTTTTACGACTGCAAATAAATTTTAAAAGTGCAGTTTTGAATAACTAAATATATTCACAGTGATTATATGAAAAGGCTTAAAGTTTGAGCACACAGGTGTGCTTTTTTTTTTTTCACAAAATTAAAACTTTTGGAATGAAGTTTTAAAAATTAGATTTCAGAAAAAATTAACAGTGCATTTCTGTTTCAACAATCACCTTTTTTAATGCTTATCAGTGATAGAAACTGGGAAGGAAAGGGAAGGCATCATATGATGCCTGTTGCAATTATTTTAGGTGCCAAATTGAAATTTCTAGTTGCAAATTCAGAAATTCACTTTTAACATGACTAATCGAGTGATTCTGAGTAAAATAGTATTTTCTGAGGTGGAATGTGCACACAGATGTAATGTGTTTGTTACATAGGTTATTTATATGCATGTGTGGCGAGAGGGTTGCAAATTGCAGTTTTAAGAAAAGAGTAAAAGGGATTAAAGAAAAAACTTTTTCTTTTTTATCTCTGTAAAGGGAGGGATGAAATATGCCCCAAATACACAGATGTCTAAACGACATATTCTTTGCACAGCAGGGGAAAAATATACAATACAATCATGGAGCTTTCAAAGTTAAACAAAAATAAGTCTTTAAAAAAAGCTAGGCGTCAAATTTGATGACCAGAAATAATTTTATAGTCGTTAAATGCAATAATTTAGTCATACTTGACAACTAATGACTGCTAATTTCGAACACTGATCCTTATCATTATATTAAATAAGGTGCAAGAATAAAATACTTTGTAATTATTTGAAATATTATGTAAACTATCAATATTTAAATTAATATGGAATAAATAAAAATGATCTGCTCAGTAATAAGTAATGTAAATGGGATGTTCAAGCTTCTGACCTACAAAACCATTAATATAAATTCTACATAATGCTGTATACATTGGTTTTTGATTCATCACATCAAATATAACAACTTGATAATAATAAACATTTCTTTCTAGATTATTATTATTTTTTTTACACTAGGTGTTTATTTGCATTATATATAGGATGTAAGAATTTTCCCTTCAACTAAGGTCATTTAAATTGCAATTTTAACAGTAATTTTTTGGTGCAACATTTCAATTATTAAAAAATAAAGAAATAATTAAATAAAATTACATATATGATAGCAAAATTTTAAATGATCCATATAATACACATCATACAATACATTGTATTACATAAAATGCAGTTAAAATTAGCAATCATATATATCGTTAATATAAACTTGAAATAATTAGATAATGAGACATTTTAATTAAAACAAGTATACAGAAATAAAAGAGTATATGTATATATACTTACCCAAATTGTAAGATGTTTCTTTCCGCTTTATCACAGGCTTCGAGAAAGAAAACTTTCTAGATACTGCATCACGCTTTAAAGTTTCGTTTGTCATTTACAGGAGTTGTATTTTCAAAATTTTTATCACAAAATTGCTCGAATTCCCACAGTTTTAACTTGAAAGCTATTTGTTCAAACGTTAGAGTCATTCAAAGGAAATTCATGAAAATTGATATTTCTTTTGCGTATATTCAGCTTTACAGCTTACATTGACACAGCCGAAAGCTGCACAAAACTTGGGCATATTTGAAAACAATGCAAATTGTAACAGAAATAAAACAAAATAAAATTAATTTCGATCATTTTCTCATAAGCAAACATTAGCAGACAGGAGGTAAATACCACCAGGGGTGTGGCTACTGCCGGCTGTTGCCATTCCTGAATAAAGTCCATTGAGTTCTTCATGGTTTATGTTTTATTAATTTAACAAATGTGAGAGGTTTTTTTTTTTTTTTTTTTTAATATATATATATATATAATATGGTGTATTGCGTCGTTCCATTTTGCAAATCGGACAGTCGTCATGAAAATATAAGTTTTAACGAAATACCAAGCAATGCATTTAAGCGTAAAATTCGTGGCTTGCAAATATTTCAAGACAAGGTATGTAAACTGCATAAATAATTAATGCAAAATTACCAACCCCCCGGATTTTTGAATATCAATAATATTGTTCACAAAAAACATTATTTTTATTTATTATCGTAAATTCTGTGATTAAGACGAAGATAAATTTAAAAGAAATTATTATATAAAAATTCGAAGGGTTGACAACTCTGTTAGTAAGTTAGATTTAACAAATAAAATAGTTATGCTTATTACAAAATGAAATGAAATTTTTATTTATTGATGTAGGAATACAGAAAAATAACTTGTCCTTAGTTACTCTGAAGTAACTCTATATTGGAGTATTTTATAGTTTTATTCATAAATTATATTAGTAACTTATGAAAAAAACTATAAAATACTCCAATATAGGAACAAGATTGATTTATATTTTTTTAATACCACTGTTTTTTAAAGACTTGTGTAAATGCGTATAAAAATTTGATTATTTCAGTTAAATCGAAACAAAAGTGTTGAAAATCTTGAAAAGAAAAAATAGAAAATTTTTATTTCTACTTTTGTTCTTTTTAAAAATATTAAGTTTTAAGATTCATAACATTACCTTTATTAACCTTTTACCACACAAATTTCGGAGATATAATAGTCAGAAAATTCTCCACATACATACACTCACATACACACACACACACACTGGCTAATTGCCAAAAACTACTTTTTTTGGACTCATGAGACCTTAAAAATATAAATCAGATGTAAACTCGATATCGAATTTTTGGACCGAACACAATACTTTCATTACCTATGGCAGTAGAGTAATGGAAGTAAAAATATTTCAAGGATGTTATTAATTTGTCCTTAAATTTGCCAATCTTTATCAAATTTTTAAAATTGAAACCTAATACGAGTTTCAAAATACAATTGTGAATTTCCTGCATTTGTTTGTTTTTAAGTTATTCTGATAATAAGTATGCATATAAATCAATCACTAAAAACTAAAAAAAAAAAAAATGTTTTTTGTATTCAGGGAACCCCAAAACGTGACTTTATTCAAAAACCTGAGTTGAAAATAGAACTTAAAAAAAAAAAAAAAAAATGCTTTGTTTACATTATAGGTTCGAAAAATTAATTTTCCTTCTTCAACAGTATTCGTCGACATAAAAAAAAGTGTAGCAAAGCACTTCCGTCAATTACATTCTACAGAAAAAAACGTTTAGCTTAATTTTGGATAGCCTTGTATGTTTTCAATAAATTATGTGCACATCAGATTGTGCATTTAAATTTAGTATTATATGAAAAACACCTAACACTAAATGAAATACACTTTCAGCATTTTCCAAGTATATCCGACATCCGAGATAGACAAACCGACGCGCACAGACCAACCGCTAAAAACATTATTTTTCGTTTCAGGAGACCTCAAAACATGTACACATAACACAACTTTATTTCGAAAATGTCTATCAGTTTCGAAAGCATACCCTCTCGGAACTGGTGGAGCTAATAAAATCTTGAAAAAAAAAAAAAAAAAAACTTGGTGCGAGAGAAAACTTATACTCAAGAAATCCTTAATTTTAAAAATTTAAATCTTAATGGTTATTTATTTATTTACTTATTTTTTGTGACGGACTAGACAACAGATTGTTTTCTTCTCCAATTTTTATTACTGAATGTTAACTTATCTCGTTAATGTGCTGGTCTATTTTTCTTATAAATAATATAAAATTCTCGATTTAAGAAAAATAATTCACACCTAATAAGGTAAAAATGTAACGTAAAGGACATGACAAAAAAAAAAAAAAAAAAAAAAAAAAACATGATTTTAATAATTTATCATTATAAATTATTCATTCTAAACTGAAACTCATTTAAAGTTCAGAGATTTAAATTTATACAGACGAAACTTTCATCTATCTAAATTAAAAAAAATTTTGAAATTTTTATTCAATAAATATATAAAAAATAATTTAATCACCTGATAGACATGCCATGTTTTTGCTTATTTAACTTTAAATTTCGTTTTTTAATTAATATATTTAAAAAAAAGGTGTTATTTATTTGATACCTTGTAATTAAATTAGTTGAAAAGCTAAAATAGGTCTTGTCCACTTTCGAAGAAAATTAAACCCTATACTTTTTTTAAATATAAATATTTGAATACTTTATTGAAAATATTTACGATAAAGCACTTTCACATCATTTTTTCAAATTAAAAGAAAAAAAAAAATACAATTTTGGACTTTAAATTGAAATTAACAGCTAGATTTTTAGATGAAAAATATAACTTATCTATGAAAGAGAAGAAAATTGTTGCTCTGCGTAGGTGCTGTCATCTAGCGTTAGTTTTGTTTTTTAAATGTTACCTAATTTAACATTGGGATTCTCCGCGCGTGGAAGGCATCTACTTAAGGAGGCTCTGGTAAGGCGCTTAGAGCGACCGGCGGCCATATTGGTACAAGCAAGAAACCAGTAACAATGTAATCTGTATATGTAAAAAACGAATGCATGTCTGTCTGTTTATCCTTCATCCATTACAATTAGGGCGACCAGATTTTTTTGATACAAAATGAGGACAAATTATGCAATGTCCTCATTTCCATGAGAAAAATGAGGACATATCTGAGGACATAAAATTTCATGAAATATAGTGCAAAATTAGCTTATATTAATCCCACATGAAGCCATTAATCGTCACTAGGATAAATTTATACTACTTATGAACTTATACGATAAACATTACATACACCAAATTTTTAGTATAAACGAAATCATAACTATTTAAAATGGAAATGATCCAATAAATAACATTTTAAAAGGAAAATGCAATCTGAAGCATGTAAAAAACTGGTTAGGCTAGGAATAAGATTTGATCTACAAGCTGAGTTATTATGATGACCTTCGAGTAGCGTAGGCTGACCACATGTCCTCGAATCTCAAGGACAGTTCTCGAAAACTACCTTCGTCCCCAAAAAATTACAACACATTTGGGGACGCCGGTTACAAAGTTATTAATGTTTTATTATAATAATTTATTATATGTATAATAAGTAAGTTGAAATAAGTTCTTTTAGGTGCTTTCTACATAAAAATTACTAAAATTTTACAATTTAAGCTAATTTAATTATTTATTTATTTTTTGTCCTCGAAATTCGAGGACATCGCCATCTTTGTCCCCAAATTCATTGAAAAATATATAGTTACTCTAGAGTAGCGATATTTACTCACTTGAGATCAAAAATTCACGAGATGTTAACAAGGTAATGTGTGTTCAGCTCCTATCCCTGATTAGTCAGTTTTCAATCTTGCTAAAAAATGCTTTTCCATTTAAAATATTATTAAAATTTAGTTAGTTATAAAATCTAATTAGTAATAAAATAACTTTCAGCTTAATATTAAATTTTTAAATACTTCTTTTTTACTCTTATGCAAATTCAGCTTTTATTATTATTATTATTATTAATTAAAACTTCATATTTTAAAGTATAATGTTGCAAAATACATTCTATATAATAGGGTTGGATTGCATGGGTTTTTACGTCGAACTAGGGCTGCGTAATGGGAAATGACGACGGTCTGGGACTCACCCTAAGAGATTATCCGGAGACATGCCATCACAGTTTTAATCCTCCACGAGGGATGTAATAGTGTTAGAGATGATTTAAAAATAAATACAATGAATAAAGAAATCGTGATTTTTTTTCGTTATGTTGAATTGTAGTATCAGTATTGCAAATTAATAAGGTCAGCAGCATCTCTAATGTTGAAGTTTTAAGTAAATAGGGAAATACCAGGAAAATGAGGACAAATGGGAGCAAACATCCGAAAATGAGGACAAATGAGGGTATGAGAAACTTCTGAAAGTAACTGCAGACAGCACTTGAAAAATGAGGACTGTCCTCAGAAAATGAGGACATCTGGTCACCCTAATTACAATACCATTCATTCGATCGCCATGAAACTTTGGGAAGTTTCCCAAAGTTACAATCTACATTCCCGCGATGATTTCTGGCATAATTTTTTTTAAATATCGGGGCCCCCCATCAGGGAGAAGGGGGAGGGGCAAGAACGAGATTAAAGCATATTTTTTCCTATTTGCTTTATTTCTCAATGAAAAAAATAAATATTAAAAAGGTTCTAACTTCAAGATATTAAAAACAGATATTACATAATATCTAAAAAAAAAAAAAAAAAAAAAAAATTGACAACAAGGGGGGGGAGGGGGTCAAAAAATCTCTTTCTATCTGTATATATATGTATATATATAAGAGTAAATTCACTGATTCACTGACTGAACACAGCCGTGGGGATTCTATGGGAGATACAGTCACAAATTTTGGTGAGCAGGTTGGTTTAAGAACCCTGACCCCCACTACGACGGGATTTTACGATATACTCCACCCCTCCCCATGGGGAGCAGAAGGAAAAACACCTTTATTAGCATAATTCGGTCTCAAACTACTTCACGGTGAAGAAATTGCAGAATGGGAGACTTGAATTCAGTAGAAATCATTTTCTGGGATTTTAGATTTTTAAGGCGGGAGGGGGGGGCGATTTTCAGAGGCAGATTTAGCAAAATACTCTACCAATAACAGCACAATGAAATAAAAACCACCAAATGTTGGATAGTTCCAAAAACTCATTTTTGTTTTTTTGTGATTTTCGAGTTTTTTTCGTGGGAGGGAGGGAGGGGGTACGGGGGCAAATTCGAGCCCCCTTTTAGCGCTAAATTTGTCAAAGGAAACCTATAGGATTTGAGATCAGAAATTTTAGTGTGTAGCTTATTTACATATATTCAACACCCATTGTAACGGGTATTTGCGAAATTTCCCTCCTTTACCCTCTTAGGGGTGAGAGGGTGGGGGGGGGGCAATAAACACGTTTCCAAGCATAGCTTTGCTTCAAATTATCTCAGTAAGATTAATTTTTGTATGTTGTTTATGCGTCCCCTACACGCATTAAAAAGGGAGTTTACGAAAATTTCCCCTGCCTCCTCTTTAAGGGTTGGGGGGGACACGTTTAAGAGTAACTCTGCTCCAAATTATCTCAGGAAAGTGGTTTTTTGATGTCAATTGGTTATGTGTTCTGAACATACACTACAAAGAAATTTTTTGAAATTCCGTTCTATCCCCCCCCCTCCCCTTGGGGGCAAAAAACATATTTCCATGATTAACTCTTTTCCACTTATCTTATAATGGCGATTTTTGATATGTAGGCTGTTTATGCATACACAACACACACTACGGGGGAATTTTATAAAAAATCATTCTATCGCCCTTTAGGGTTGGGGGGGGCAAAAAACATGTATCCATGTGTATCTGTGGGTCCATTATACGTACCTAACTCAATGTATAAAGAGATTTTACGAAATTCCTTCCTCCTTCCCTCTTTTAAGAGTGGGGGGAGTGGTTAAGAAGCACATTTTAAAACATAACTTTCCTTCAAATAATCTCAGGATCTCGATTTTTTTATATGCCAGTTAGGTATGTGTATGCAATATAAAAGGATTTCGAGAAACTACCCCCACCCTTTTGGGGCAGGTGGATCAAAAAACACGTTTTCAACCTTAAATCTGCTCCAAATTACCTTAGAATGGCTAATTTTGGTGTGTGGGTGTAGATTTACGTATATGTAATATGCACTTTAATGGGATTTAGCAAAACTTCCAACTTCACAGCGAGGGAGAGGGAGTAAAAAACAGGTAAGGCGCTTCCAAAGGCATTGGGGGCTTCAGACTCGATGCGTGGCGCGCAGGAAAACCACTACAACTTAGATTTTGACAGTTTCAATGATTTATTTATTTATTTAATTTTTTTTTTTTTCAAATTGTTATTAATGATATAGTATTTTGAGAATTCATTTCAATATAATGACCAGCAAAGCATAGTCTATTTATAAAATTGCTTATACATCTCATCAAAATTGGGGTCGAGGTCTGTCTTGTTCCTTTCACACAGAAATATGTCAAATAAAATTGTTTAAATATATTCATCTTGTCCCTTTATTAATTTTATACACATAAGATGAAAGTATTGTGCTGGAGTACAAAAATTTTCGACCTCCAGTTTTCGATTGATTTAATTGTATTGAGATGCCCAGATCATGATTTGACCATTTTAAGAAAATAAATGTCTGTCTGTATGCCACGAATTTTGTGAATGCTGCATCTCACAAACCAGTGAACATATTTAGATATTTAGTTAGATTTTGACTTAAAACTGCTGTTGATTACATTTGGGGAACAATTTTCTCAACATGGTGGCATTGTCCTCCCATTTTTCTCATAATTTTTAATATTTCAGACTAGGACAATTAAATATATTTTCACATTTAAATTATTTATAATATTAATATATATATCTAAATTATTAATTTATATAATAAAAATTGCAAATATAGTATTTAATTTTTAATTTGTCTAACTCATATAAAGACAGAGGAAATATTTTGGGGTCAAATTTTTGATTTTCAGTTTTTGCTATATTTACACGTTTTGAGCTTCCCCGGTGTTTGTGTTAGCATTATAAGGCCTACTGACTGTGCTATGGTTTAGGGTTTAGAGAGAGAGTGCCTTTTAAGAGGGGGGTCTATCTAAGGAGTTTTAGCCTGCACTTATGCACATTTAGGGGAAAACCATGATTTTTTTTTTTCTTTTACAAAGTGTAATTATATTAATTAAATAATAATGAAGTCAACTTTAATTCATTCGCAATTACATGCATAAATAATAGTAAATACCAAACTATAGTAACTTGCTCTTGTTCACATTCATATGATTATTTTTAATGGAATCTTTGAAGCATCAATATTAAAATATTCAGCTTCTTCAGTATTATATATATATATTAAGTTCAATACAATAAAATCAGTAAGCTATTCATTTAATTTGATGTTTCAGAATAATTCGACAAATTTTGACTGTTCATAAAAATTCATCATTTGTTATCAGCTTTTTTAAAACTCTTACTGAGTATCGATTTGAATTTGACTAACCGAGCTCTAACTTTTATAAATATACAAAGTTGTCATGAAATTTGAAAGTGTCATTGTAATGCACTATTGAAATGCACTGTTGAAAGTTTTTTTTACAGTGCAGTGTAAAAGAACTTATCATTGCAGATATCTAAAAAATTTGCTTTATATGCATTTTGATTATGTTATTCTGCAGCAAACTTGAAAAAGCTTATACAAAATAAATCTCAAAATATTGGCAAATTTGCCCCCTCCCCGCTCTTAAATACAACCTTGATAAGACCTATGAAATATACAAAAACTGAAGGCTCATTATACCCTCATTGTTCCTTTTAATGAATAATTATTCAATACACCCTGTGACAGAAATTGTGTGACATAGTAACATTGTCGCAGAAAAGAAAGTGTCAAGATCAGAAAGATTTGCCCATAAAAATAAGATATTCCTAAATTTCAGTAGAAAATCGAAACTCATGTCTTATATTTAAGAATTCTTCAACAGTTTACTAATAATATCGATTTCTGTACAATTATAGGCATATATTATGTGTAAACAGAGATATTTTTAACTCCTCCACAAGCATATTTTACGCATTGAAATCTAAAAATGCTCCTTAAAAATACTCCTTATAGAATAATAGCAATACAATTGCTATTGCGTATGATAAACGCAACGCATTAATGTTTTGCTTGTACCTATATGGCGGCTCGGTTACAGTTGAGACTTCACTTTTAGAACCGCCTTGCCGGGTCTAAGTGTTTCCTTAGTCTGTGCCATAGACCTATGAGGTTTATCCCGGTGACGTAATGATCACGTGTCGGTGGTATTTACCTCTAACCTCGTGGATTGTTTCTTCTTGAACTAAGTAGTGAGCGCCATTATTTTTATTCAATTTTTTCATTACTTTTTGTTAAAATTTCTCCCCTTTTTCTCAGCAGTGAATTTTTAAGATCATAGTTTATTCTATCCTTGATCGGCCGAATATTTTTCCCATGAAACCATCCAAGAATACATTCTCATTCACAGAATGAAGAACACGGAAGTTCTGCTGCTTACAAGAAAGTATTAATGGGTGTAAGCTTTTTAAAGCAGATTTTGTAATAAAGTTCACAATTCAAGAAGTTCAGAATGAGAGAAATACTGCTACCATTGTATCAGCAGATGTCAAAGCTGAATATAAAAAACAGAAATGCAATTTAAACATGACCATCGCAAGTGACAATGAGGTATGAATGTTTTCATATTCCATAGTGTTGAATGTGATTAAAATTAGTTTTAAATATATTTGTAATACTATAGTTCATTATTGTATCTCTTCCATTCCTTGTTTAAATGATTTTTTTTTTTTTTTCATTATGCTGTGTTTGTTGTGTAGCTAGAATGAGAAACTTTTTAGGCTATTCGAGCGAAGCATGTATGGTGAAATGTATTAAAATTAAGTAGTTTATTTTTAATTTATGACCCAATTTAATCCCCTTCCCCCCGTATTTTTGGAAGTGTCTATTAAAATTAATAAATAAGCTTAGTGTAATTACATATTGTGCAATAAAGCATATTTAAAACTTCGAATTCTACAAAGATACCCAGCTTGATAAATTATAGAGGTAGTTGCGCAGTTCTAATGTCATATATTTAAAGATATTTATTGTTTATAATTTACGTATTCCAGATAATTTTGATTTTATTTTCAGTGATGAAAGTTCATGCAATAACTTTTATTCTTCAAAAATTGCAACTTTAGTAAGTTATTGTGCCACGAAATATAAAGTTCATTTTTTATAAACGATTAATGTTAGAGAAACTGTTATTTTATTCGTCTCAGAGAAATCTGTTTGTAAGAAATTTTATAGATATCTGTGTTTTGAGCCAGAGTCATGGACATGATTTCAATGAATGGCTATGTTTACACTTTTTCAACACCTTTATATCATATGGCAGCCTTGAATCACATTATTCATATAAATTACACCCCTCATCCAAATTAAATATTATAGGATATAAAATGTATGTATATATATTCCCACCCCTTTTTTTACCTAAATATTTTTTATATATGTTAATTCCACTTTGTTGATTTAAATAAGAAATTGACCAAATGCATTAAAAAAAAAAAAAAAAAAAAAAAAATGTTGTGTAAAACGCATAAGAATTCTTATGTGTGCCAGCTATGTGTGAATAAGCCAGAATAACTAAGTTAATCCGAAAATCATATAGCTGCATGTAAATCAAATATTTGTTGTACTAAATTTCCAGTCAGTTGAAGGATTATGTAAAGTATCAGAATTTGTTTTAGCATTATAAAAATAATTACTAAATCTGTGTCTACCACTTTTTATGGAAACCATGCCTTTAAACATTCTTATAACATGCTTTAACTATGTTGCATGCTGCATGTGTAATTTTAAGCGTGTACAAGGAGACTTTCTACTTATTGCCTGCTGAAGCCTAAGACCATCATATATTCTGTGAGGAATTTTATTACAAAAGTTACTCACTACCTAATGTAGGTTTTTAAATTTCATGTTCACATTCAGAAAAAGCACAATCATTAAATTTGTTCTTGCTTTCTAAAGATTTATTATTGCTACTATTATTTTATTTTCTTAAATTAGAAAAATTAATTTATTCATGTTTCAAATTTTACAGGCTATTTCTACCTAAAAATTTTAGTTTGATAACTGTAAAATTACATCCAATTATCAGTTTTGACAGTTAGGTTTAAAATTTTTTGGTCTTCAATACAAGCCAGTCGAATTTTAAAGTGACTGCATTGTCTTTTTTAAATACATTATACATGAATTTAATCAAAGCTAACAAATTACACAAATAAAGAAATACTGCACACTAGAAGCATCTTCAAATTTACAGAAAATATCAAATGAATAAAATTTCATTTTTTCTCTGTGCTAAACCTGGAAGTATAACAAAGTAATTTGTAAAAAAAAAAAAAAAAAAAATCTGTTATTTTATTTGAAGATATTAATTCATTATTTGGGTAATTTTATAATTCCACAAGATTGTGAGAAAAGTTTGTCTACTGTTAAATTGTTATTTAATTTAATCAGGCATGAAAGTTTTCAGACTTTAGTCTGAAATCCTTCCCTTTGAAGGTCGTGTTGGCTGTTTCTGAGATCTGTGTAAATCCAAAGAGAAACCATAACCAAAATTTATGTTGGGGTGGGGGGGGGGGGGAGAAAATCATTTTAACTTCCCAAATTATGTAACTGTTTTGCTGAAAAATCAACAAAATTACTGCTTCACTGTTTTTAATTTTTATTTTGCTGCAAATTTTTGAAATAACATGATTATTTTGCTGTTAAATATGATAAAATTTTGTACTATTTTCAAAGTTAATTCCAGAAATGTGTAATATTATATATTTGCTTTTTTGGTAGCAAATTTCTGAAACGTGCAATATTTTCACAGTTGATTAGGGAATTGTGGGTTTATTTCACTACTGTTAAAAAGAAATTACATTTATTTACAGCTAAATTAAATGCTTAAGTTAGGGGTAATTTCTGCTGCCAATTTCCAAAATAATGAATATTTTGGCACTACCAGGAATAAAACTTATTTTTTTTTTCAATATGTGTGTGTCTGAAATATGTAATTATTTCATTAAAATTTCTGCTTTTTTGTTTAAATGTATGATTAGCAAATATGTAAAATTTGCTGATTCCTTTTTTTTTTCTTTTTTTCTGCCAACTTCAATGAATTTACTAATTGATTTGTTTACTGTAAGTTAACAATTGTACACTTTTGTGTCTTAATTCCAAAAATACATATTTTTGCATTTTATTGTGATAAATTTGTATTGTGTGCAAGTTCAGACTTTTCATTTTTTATAAAACAATTTTATTTGTTAGTTATTTTTGTTTGTTATTCTTTTTTTAACAAATAGAGATGGGTAACCAAGGTGAGCCTGAACCTCCGACTACTTCTGAAACACGAGATACAGCAGACCCAGACCATAAAGCGAAAAAAGGATAGGCGACTTTGACTAGCAACCGCAAAGAAACGTGCCATCTTAAAGAAGTTTCATCAGATGAAGATTATTCAATATCTAAAGCCAGCAAGTCCACAACCTGAGACACCCCACCATCCCACTGGTGAAAGCCATCAACCTGAGGCACCCCACAACAGCCGACACAGAGCCTGGTGAGTGTCTAAGTTGTGTGGTGTTTATTAAAATCACTGCACGACTAAGATAACTCTCCCTGGCAACACAAAGTTAATGCACATCGCTTCATCAAAGGATATGGAGGTAATAATTTAATTTTTTTTAAATTAAATTATTAGTTAATTTATTTTTTAATTTAATTTCATGTAAATAAAAAAGCAGAATTTTATGACAATACTTATTTATTTAAACACTTATATTTAAAATAATGATTGTTATTATATGAATGATCAGGACCCTGTGCATTTTCCGGAACGTGTGTATACGCAAGTGAAGTGTGACGTCACTGACCATCCGTGGATGCAAGAAAAATATTTCCTATGTTAATCGCCCATTGTATTTTTTTGTAAAAAAATTATTAAAAATCAAGGGAAATTATCCAGATTTCTGATCGCCTTCTTCATGTTTGTGTTTTTTGTTGCAATGATGGTCGCAATCCAATTTTCTTTCATTTAAATCATCATCTCTCAATAAAGAATTATCTGAAATATTAGGAAGCGCTTCATCTTCAAAATTTATTGAATCGCCGGTATCCCCATAGTGCGGTTTGTACGGTTCAACTGGAGGACCCATTGTTTTGTCTAGTATCTTTTTAAGTATTTGCTCTGAGTTTGCACTCATTTTCCTTAATCGAAAAAAAAGTCGAAAGCCAAAATTTTCAAAGTTATTGCCAGTACCTTTAGAGTAAAAATGCCTACCTATGTACAACATTCATTTCGGACACAATATACTGATGCCGTCATCATCAGTACATAATCTGAAATTGTACATACTTAACTGTACCGTAATTTCATTATTTTTATAAAACAAAGGCATGACCCAGGAATTAATTTTCTTGGGAATTTCCAGGAATCAAGTTTATTGTGATTTACTGCCTGTTGAGCCGCATGTGAGTTCAGACTTTATTTCATATGCATTTTTCAATGACTAATTCAAAATTGCTATTATATTCTTGTGTCATTTTTCTTGCCAGATTTGAGTATGATTTTTGTTTGATCTCTTGAAGTTTCCTAGATGGCAACATCATGTGAATTATATGCACTCTTTCTTAACTCAACTTTATAATCATATTAGCTGTTACCCACGACTTCGTTCACGTGGAAATTTTGATGTGTATGTGTGGGAACTGACGGTTTGATCATAATATGTAATGTAATGAAGCCTTTTCATTGTGGTGCTGTGCAAAACAGTCTGATAATGTATACTAAAAAAAATTTGTAACTCATTGAAAGATCTATGGGAAAAAAATACAATTTATTTTTATTCTAACACCGATCTGTATGCAACATTAAATGACTTATTTTCCGTCAGCACATGCAAGTTCTGGGCACTTGCAAGACGGAAACAACCAACATGTAATTGACCGTGTGAGAAGCATGGAGTTCCTAAATGAATGCCTGTCATTTTTAAGGTTTGGCCCTGGGATTTGTTGATCGTCATTGTAAAAGCCAATTTAGATGGAAATTGCAATATTTGGAAATAATATATTTTTAAAAGTTGAATCTTAAGAATCTTTGCAAGCATTTTTTGAAATCTAGCAATACTTTAAATGTATATACAGAATATGATTTATTATCATAAATTGACTAAAAAACATCATAAAAAGTATAATCAAAATAGGAATTAGTTTTTATTTATTTATTTTTAATGCCAAAATAAATAAATAAAAAGTTATCACCAACATGGCGATAAAAATTAAATATTCGTTCATAGGGATCCTGTACTAAAACAGTACTGCGTTGCGGAAGTATAAAAACTGGGTCGTCAATTATGAATTTTATTTCGAAACCTTTCTTTGTATGATTTTAGTTCACTATTGCACAATATTAATCTGGTTCTAATAATAATTTGGTGACTGGTGAATTAAAATTTTAATTATGTGGTGAATTTCATATAATATTTATGAGTTTCAAATTTTTAAGTTTTTTTTTTTTTTTTTTACAAAGAAATGATTTTTTTTTTCATCTCCCAGCGAATTGTTGAATAATATTTTAGTTCTTAAACAATTTTGGACGGCTTTGCCCGCTTCGTTGGCAAACTCTTTTCTACATAGCTTTATAATAATAATAAAAAAAACTGAAATCAGTCAATAGCTCGCTTTGGGTTCCCGCTGCCTTTGGCAGCGACTTGTTCGTCCTTGCATTCTCCGGTGCCTGTCCCTATTGCCTGCAACAATAGCTTACCCATGGGCTTCCATTTGGGTGCTTATCATATATGACAGTTTTGACACGGACAGTATCGAAAAATTTGAAGTTGCTCTTTTATATCTGAATCCCAGTTACATATGAACAACATGATACGTGATGTACATAATATTTGCTCTCAAGTTACTTCCTATATTTATTTGATCTAACCGATCAATTATAGAATGACAGCAATTTCAAGCCCCCTATAATATTACAATATGCTATGATCGGCTACTTCTATCGCATGAGAAAATTATTTTTATTATTATTATTATTTTGTGGTTATATATACTTCATGCTTAGTTAATAGTAGTTGGTATATAGAAAAATAAATAAATTGATTAATATGTAAGTATTCCAGACTATTCTCTATCTCTGTACCAAATTTCATCCAGATACGTTTAGCCGTTTTGGCATGATTGAGTAACAAACATCCATCCATCCATCCAAACTTTCGTATTTATATATTAGTATAGATATCGTTATACTGTTATTGATGAAGAAAACTGTTTTTTAGATATTGTTATGATTAATGGGTTCTTTTCCTTTATCCAGGCTCATGGAAATCACCAAATGCGAGCCAAGTTGCCAAGCGAAGCAAATGTAAGAATAGTTTACGGAATAAAAGTCGAAATGTTACATTAGGGTTGTAAGAAATTTAGGGTTATAAGAAACCAAGCCATGGCCCTATACAAACAATCACATTATGGTTGTAAGAAATTTTGGTGAAATTCTACATTATTTGGTGATTTTTCGAAGTGAGCCAAGTCATGGCCCCATACAAACATTCACTAGTTGCCAAGTCGCCAAGCCCAAATCATTTTTCGCTAAACCAAGCCCTGACCCTATACAAACATTCACATTAGGGTTGTAAGAAATTTTGGTGGAATTCTACATCATTTGGCAATTTTTCCATGCGAGTCAAGTCGCCAAGCCCTTAATAGTATTTGGCAAGTTTTCCCATACGCCCGGATAAAGGAAAAGTACCGATTAATGTAACTAATAATTAGAGTTGTAGCGAGTACTCAGTATATACTCGGCACTCGACCTATTTGCCGAGTACTTGGTACTCGGCCAAATGTAGGCTATGTATTCGGCCAATACCGAGTAGTTGTGGGAATTTCACTATTTTTATGCATTATTGAAAGATATTTATTTATAACTAAACTAAAAAATATGGAAATATAAATACAGAGTCATTATAATTAAAATTTTTGCTATAACAACTGTCTGCAGTTAAAACGGGCTGTTATCAAACTTAGTATAGAGATGATTCATGATATGAGCTTTTAATTATAACTATCTTGTATGAATGTAATATGCATTATTTTATAAAAACTTAGTACATGAAATTGTATTTATAAATCAGACAAAAATAACATATTTTAGAAAAAAAAAAAGAACCTCTATGTAATATTAACACAAAATTTTCGTTATTCATTTGTGCAAATAAAAGTAAGACACTTTCAAATCGGTAAGAAAAGATTGATTTTGAATTTTATACTATAAAATAATGTAAAAAAATATCACCAATTCGGATACAGTTTACCGTTGAGTAAAAGGCGCGTTTATTTAATATTTTAAGAAAAACAACACTTTCTAGCTAAATCTCATCAAGTTATTAAAATAATAATAATAATAATAATTTTAGTGCAATTTGTGGAATAATTTTATGTTCTGATGCGAATATGCTGTGCAATTAAAATAATTCAGATTTTTATAATTTTGTTAATTTCTCTCAAATTTTTTATTTTCTTTTTGTAAGTGAACACATAAAAAAATAAAAGGATTGATATAGTTTTCTTAATCAGTATAGTTTTTTTAATTGAAGTGGTTTAGAAAACATGTTACACAAGAATGCGATATACACAAAATTATGGAATGTCTATAGGTAACGGAAATCATGGAAGTCTGTCAAAATTAATCAGGGAAATCAGAGAACTTTTTTTCTGAAATTTTGTAGCCACCCTGTATAAAAAAAAAAAAAAAAATGTAAATACACTAAAACGTTATTTAAAACTTATTTTCATAATCAAATCTTGTTTTGCAAATTATGGCCCAAAACCCCCTGTTATTTTACATTTCTATGATCTGAAGATTAATGAAGCCTATCATGTTTGAAATTATAAAATATTTTACTGTTCCCCTTTTATATGTGAATTTCATGTATCTTAAATTAAGCCTTAGTGCTAGTAACTTTTATATTATCTAAGAATTATCTGAGGATGATAACTTCGCATCTAAAAAAGATGTTAAGAATAAAGTTATCAGTTATGGTTTTAGTAATCCACTATGCTGAAAGTATCAAAATATAGCAATGAACCTAATTATGTATATGCACTACAAAAGTTTTTCATGAAAGCATGCTGTTTACCATTTAAATAAATTTTATGTTCAAAAAACTTTTTCTTTAATTTTAAGATGTGCAAATTTCTTCATACATGCATCAATTATTCTTTCTTACAACTACTCGGTACTCAGCCGAGTAGTAAAAGGTCAAGTACTCGTTATTCGGCCAAAGTGCTACTCGGTGCAGCACTACTAATAGTTAATTTTCTTTAATGTTACTTGAAACTAAATAACACAATTGTTTTGATTTAAATAAAATCTACTTCCTAATTACTCTGAAAAATCTTAATTTAATGATAATTAAAAATAACAGAATTTTTTCCAAATGATTAAATATTTCTTTTTAAATTCAGTCTTTATATGTTCAACTAGCCGAATAATTTGATATTCGGCCTAGCCGAATAGTTTTAGATTCGGCCAAACTGAATATTCGGTGCATTCCTAGTTTGTAGACTGTAATGGCACCAAATTCTTTGGTGTACCTACAAGCACTATACACAAGACATACCACCCAAACACTATACACACACACACACACAAAAAAAAAAAAAAAAAAAAAAAATTAGATAATCCCTAATGATATTGATGAATCCCCTGCTCCTTAAATCGTTTATAAGGGTACTATAATAGCACTATGGTATATAATCTTATTTGAGTACTACAATATAACAGTACAATGCTTATATGGATAAATGCATCAAGTAAAGAGACATGCAAGCAGAAGCGGATAAATTTTCATGAATTTCCTTCAAATACAACTGCTTTATTAAAAGAATGACAAGTAAAACAGGAAAGAGATAATTTTAACAAAATGCAGCATATTATATTCAGATTATTTCACAGAATATGACTTTGCTCACCATAATTTTACAAAATAAAAAAAGTTTTATTCACGAAGTCTTAAAGTAAAAAAAAGTTTTTACTTAAAAATAAAAAGGTTTCTGAAAAGTGATGATTAACACACAAAGTAATTTTGCTGTGTCTGATAATTACACTGCTATCAGTTTAGAAAATAATATATGTACAAGAAAAAGTTATTTGAGTATAAATAATATAGGAATATAAGCAAATGTAAATTGAGAAAAAATGAAACCCTAATGCATAGTTACACAAGATGAAATGATTTTATTGTCTTTGTTCTACAAAAATGTGAACAAATATGAAAATTTAAAAATCTTAGTCGACATAAATTACATGAGTATGCAATGCATAATACATAAAATGTGAACAAACTGGAATGAAGAAAAAAATTAAAAACAAATGTTTTAAACAAAGTGTACACATGTGTGTATATAAATGATTTAAATAAGCATTAAAAAAAAAAAAAAAAAAACTTCAACTGGTTTTAGCAAAGAACAATGGTTTAAATTGATTAATGATTTTTCTATGCATTCCGTATGATACTACATATACTGGGTGATAAAAATTAAATTTAAAATTGTGTCATATTAAACATGAACAATTCGGATAATTTAACAGTCAGGAACAACATAAATTATTTCAGTTTATCTCCAAGACTTGGACCTCAATTAAAAGTACCTTTCTTTATCTCATTAAATTCAGTTTTTAAAAAACCACCATAAAAAAAATAAGTGCTACTCTGATTTTTTCCTGGTAAACTTTACAATAAACTTCATTGTTTAGATTGGTTGTGTTACTCTCAGATTTCTAGGAGTCTACAATAAATTTGAATAAAACTGAAAGAATTAAAAAAAAATATGTGTGTACAACAACAAATCTTTAGGATAAGCAAAATTATAAAAATTTAACCTTAAGTATAAGGTGGAATAACCTTACTGTATCTGGTATGGTATGTACAAAATGGGGAAAAAAAAAAGAAAAGTATAACATTCATTTTGCAGTAACATTGAAGCATATAGGAGATTTATTGTAAGAAATTAAGTAGAAAATTCCCTATTTTCTTATTTTTTCATTAAAATTTAAATTATAAAATACGGGTTCCAAAATTAACTAAAAATGCTGATATATAAATTAATTGACTAATGGAGGGTAACATAGTATATGGTATGGTGCAGTCTAAAAGTTCAAGTAATTTAATGCGCCCAATCCGCGATTGTAATGAAATGCTCGCCCTCTGGTGGGCTAAGGTGAAATTATCACACCACTGCATATCCTCATATTATGCAATCAACTTTCCATGATGAAATGGCGGAGAAAGAATAATAATTACACGTGGCTGTTATATTTACTAACAACTGCAGTGTTCAGAGAGCGCCATCTATCGATCATTACAAACGCGGATAGCTCTTTCGACATGAATTCTATGTCGTGAAACTTTTTTATTTTCTTTCATCAAATGAAAATTGAATTATGTTTTTTAAAAAGTGTGGTGTAACTAACTTAAAACTAAATATAGACGATACAGCGTCACTTTTCAGAAATATTCTCTCTCTAAAATTTTGGTAAGTAAAGTCATTTTCGGTAAAATGCTCTGAGCATAATACGCTATGTTCAGATGGTGTAAAATTTTCTCTTTTCAGTTTGATAAGCCATTCTTTTAATAAACCAGACGAATTTAAAGGAAATGCATGAAAACTTACATGTTTCTGCTTGCATGTTTCTTTGCTTGAATTATTTGTGGATCTAAAATATGCACAGTTTTTTTATATGTTGCTTTCTTTAACTTCGTATTGCAGCGTAAACAAATCATGGAATACCACCGACACGTGACTTCCGCACAAACGTTGCCAACGGTGAATAACCCTCATTATAAGAGTGGACGGGACAATGGCAACCTTTTTGAGTGCAAAGATAACTCATAAAAAGGTCACGTGATTGTTGATCTACAGAAGCCAAGCTAGCCAATATTGAAATTTACTCGCCATGCTCTAAACTCTACTTTTTATTAAGCAGACGATATTTTTCCTTTTTCTTTGAAAGTTCTTTTAAAAATTTTTTTTTCACTTTAAAAGTTAGATTGTTTTGAATTTAAAAAGAATTTTATAGCTAGAAATAGTAATTAGATGTACTTTAAAAACCCGAGAAGTTATGTCAAATAAGGATTTTATTTCACAGGTAAGATTCTTTTTAATATTTTATTATTTCGTTCTTTTTAAGTAATTATTTTTATAAAATGTTTATAATTTCTATACTTATTTCTCTAAATTGAATTAGTTTAACCAAGAGCGTGTTCAGTAGAGCGCCCGAGATGGATCAATGCGACCGGGCGATGACGTCACTGATCCTGGACCGGTCTTGGATCGGGCCAGGAATCTACTGAACGCTTTGGAACAATTTTGACGTGATAGGAGCAGCGCCATCTATCTAATTTGACCTGTATTACAAGTTATTTATTGTATTTCTGTTGTTTATTTTGTCTGGACTTTTAATACGTAATTCCATAAAATGCTAAACTATATTACGTTTTTTCTTAAAAAAAAAAAAAAAAAAAAAAAAAAAGAAAGAAAGAAAGAAAGAAAGATCTTTTATGCAATAACAGTTTTACTTCTTTCTTATTAATGTAGAATTCTGTACTCTGCTAACAAAAAATAAGAAGCTATTAATTGATTGGACTGACAAATTACTAATATACATTACTTTGGTTATGATTTTTCTAAATTCACGTATAAATTTTAATCATGAAAATGTTAAGAATGTTACGTTACATTTATTTTTAAAGGAGCAGAGTAGATTTATCTTAAATGAGCACTTAAAACACCTTTCTTTCTCTTCGAATTTTATTATGAACAGAAATGTACAACAGAAACGTTTTTGAAAAAAAAAAAAAAAAAATAAATAAATAAATAAATAAATTATATAAAATATGAAATATGCTGTTCAGTTAATATAATGGATTTATATAAAAAATAATCTTATTTTCTTCTTCGATTTATGAATCAATATAAAGAGCTTTTTCTCTTATTACCGACTGAATATTAAAATAAACTAGCAATGTAAACAACACTGCATAATTTTATAGCTACTTTTTTTACAGTCTGTTTTGTTTATTAAATTTAATAATTGACATCTTAAACTTATTTTTACCTAAATTAAAAATATGTGGAAGGATTTTAATTTATTTACTTATAGTTAACTTATTGTTTTAAAGGTAAAAAATACAATCGTTTACAAACTTTTCTATTTGTAAACAAAAAACAATCGCATGAATGAAAAGCTTTGTCTGAAAAAAAAAAAAAAAGAAATATAATTTTTCCCAGCTTATTTTTATATATTAAATTAACAAAATATGATAGCGGCCGAATTAAAAAAATATATATTTTTTTGTTTCAATTAAAATTGTGTAAATTTTTGTTTTAATTTTATGTTTGAATGTTACGTTCATCAATAAAAAAAAATTACGTATCGAAAATCGTTATTACGTAAAAAATCTTTTTTACACAATAAATAAATAAACATAATATAGTTTAGCATTTTATGGAATCACTTACCTTATTTTCTACAGCACAAACAATGCATATAAATAGGTACATCTGTATTAATCCTCAGCTAATCAAACAAATAAACAATCTCTGTCGATGTTCATTGTTCAGGTTTTCACTGCGTAATGTCAATCAGAGCCTGATTTTCAACCTATTGCGCATTTGATCCATCACGTGACCCAATGGATCAAGAAATTTTTCTGGGCTTTCTGATCCACGACTGGTCGAGATCGGTCCATTCCACTGATCGATGTAACTCTGGATCGGTCGACACCACTGAACGCTTTGGCTCGGAATCTTTCGACCGGTCGTGGATCGGGCGCTCTACTGAACACGCCCTATATTATATCTTATATTATTTCAAAAATGTGAATGATTATTTATGAGAGTTAAAACGAATATAGACAAACAAAGTTATAAAAACTTTTGAACTTTGTTCAAAAGTGTTAATAACAAGGTAAAGATATATTTTAGTAGCTGTAGTGTTTACACTAGTTTTGCTTGCTGTATCCTTTAATAATATATATATTTATATTGAAAGCAAAAAATCGCCAATAACGAGATAAATGTAGAAAAAGGTAACCTTTTTCAACATTCACGTGGTTTTATCTTTGCACCTTTTCTTGTATTCCCTTAATAATGGAATGCTCTGTCCACTCTTATAATAGGTCTATGGTCTGTGCACAAGACAACATGAGCTGTGTTCAGCTTCTAGATCGACTCGACCCAATTTGACCGATCTGAAAGTTCGTGTTAACATCCTTGATATTAAGGGGACCAAACGTCCTCAAATCATGAGAACAGTCCGGAGGACTCGAGATTCGAGGACATATCTTTACCTCTCCTTAGTTAGAGGCAAGCGACGGTCTTGACCACAAGTAGGCACTCCTCTAAGCATCGTGATGATGATGCTTACAATACCCTTCTTGAAATTCCCAACATTAACAGAGATGACACTATATAAAACTCTAAATAATATGATCAACGATGGATAAAATTATCAATTGTCAATAAAAAAGGAAAGAATATAAACTTTTTTAAATGATAAATATATGAATATACTTCTAAACTTTTGTAAATAAAAATAAGTAATTTAAAAGGTTAAACACAAAAATAATTTTATCTCATAAAGTAAAAACAATGTGGATTCATCTGAACTTTTATAAATAATTCTTACTGGATAATTATACGAAAACAAATTGTGAAATGTGTAATAATAATAAAAAAAGGAATTGAGAGGTGAGTGAATAATAATGTCTTGTTAATCATTAAGAACCATTTGGTATTATTTCTAAAGTCAGTAACGAAAGTGTCCGAACACTAGCAAAAATTCCTATGTTAAAAAAGTACATTTCATACGGTTTTGTTATCCTTATGGAATCGTGTTCTTACACTAAGAACAAGATTCGACAAGGATTTATTTTACAAAACACTATGAAGTGTAATTATTTTACATAGGAGTTTTTGATAGTGTTCGGACACTTTTGTTACCGACAGTACAACGTCTTGTTTATTCATTTATTATTATTATTATTTAAAAGTTCAAATAACTCAACTGACTAGTTAGAAAAGTAAATATTTAAACAAAGAATAATTAAGAAAATTCTACCGCAGCTTTACCGTAGATATCAACAAATTTCTAGTTTTATTTGCAATAAAAGCATTTTGATAGAACCTACATTTAAAAATAATATACATAGCCTTTAGTTTAAGACTCAATAAATACACATTTTGAAATATGCAGTTGAATCTTTTGTAGATAAATGTCATTATTTTAAAAATAAAAACCGTAAAATTCAGGAAAATAAAATGGTACTCACAATATCGCTTCAAAGAGATAAAAATGATACGCTTCATTATATTTTGAAAAATAACTTATTGTGTTATGTCAGTGTATTAAAAACCACATAACAGAAAAAACTATTATTTACATATGGCTTCATGCAAATACATCTCTCAGGAATCATGCAGACTGTTTTCATGAATGATAGTTTTCTTATCTTTCTTCATATGAATGCAATCTTGTTAAATTTAAAAATTTTCACCGTTGATAAAAATTTTTGAGAAATGTTTCTGAGAAATGCTGTAAATGTTTTGAGAAATGTTATATAATTTGCAATTGCAACCGGCTTTGCAAGAGGTGTGAAGCTCTTGCAAATTTACAAGGGTGTTAGCAAGTGATGTGTTACGTTTGGGTACGCTTTAATATTACAAACGGCTTTGCAAGTGGAAATGTCACGTTTGTTTGTCTGTCTTAGAATGATTTGCAAGTTACGATAGATCAGGAATGTTACGATTACTTCCCAAAGAACAATGGGCTTAAAATGAATTTTTAAAAATGAAAAGGCAGAGGAGAAACGATTTGGTTTATTTTTTAAGCATTTTGTTCTTCGAAAGCAATCGAACAGGATGAATCGCAACTCTATGCAAAAACATGCAGGTGAGTTAGAGAGCACAGTTAGTAATCATAAAAACATTGGCAAGATGAATGAAATTTTACGCCACGTGGTTTAGGCATCGCTTATTTTCGTATTTTGAACAGCAAGTCCCACCCTTTTGCTATTTTCTAAAAACAATACATTACCTTAATACAATGATTTTACGCATTCGCGTTTAAATCATTTAATTTGCATCAACAGAAAACGATGCAGTAAATGTAAGGGGTTGAACAACAGTAAGCCGAATCCTTTTGTAAATTAATGTATCGTTTAAGAAAACGCGGTACGGCGGGGCTTAGTGTTTGTTCACAGTAGGAAAATACTCCGATGTAAATGTGCTAACAGGTCGCATACATTGTAATTTTCGACCATGATTTCTTAAGTGAGCATGATTCCCTAACTACGCTCTCTACCTTCCCTTCAAGTTTGTACACAGTATTACGAACCACGCTGTAATTAGCTGCGAAGTTTTATTTGAATGAGAATAAATATTCCTAGCCCCGCCTTTTACTTTATTATTATTATTTTTTTTTTTCCAAGGAATTTGCTAAACCCAACACAGTAATTATGGAAATTTTGTTTTTTAGAAGCCATCCGAATTAAACATCATTCGAAATGCACAAAACGCACGATTTAATTACAATTATAATAATAAAGTAAAATTCAATTTCTGAGAAATAGCTAAAAGGGGGTAAGAAAATTTAATCGACAATATCTAATAATCTATTGATGCAGATATCAAATCGGTTGTGTCCACTTTTGGAAATCTCAGCTTTTGCACATGGAGAAATTGCTGAAAGCAACTGGATAATTTATGAATATTTACATTTAAAAACAGACGTCATTGATATAGTTTCCTCAATTGCTTAATTTTAAAGAAGTGGGCGTCGTTAAATCGTGAGTTATATAACTGGAGTGGGATGTTTTCTGGAATGTACATTTTTATGAGAGTCTTTGTGACAGGTTGATATTTTGAGCGATAATTCAGGTTTTAACAGGTGCAGTCTTCATGGGTCGCTAGATATTGAAAGGAGAAAAACCTTTCCAGCTCTGAAAATAAATTTATAAATCGGCCCTTTACTCGTAAATTTCCCGTCAATTTCCATAAGTTTTCCCAATTTCCGTAAATTAGTCCATTTCTGTGTGAAATCATTTGTCAAAATTTCTATTTCTCGTGGTGCCCCATAAATTATTAGTGTAATCTCTACGAAAAATCCACGTATATTAATCAAATATAGTAAATATTTCCCTTTCTATCATTTAACATTTCTGAATCTTCCTATTACTGGACTTGTCCTTATAACAACTAACTGATATGGAGTCCGCAGCATTGTTTGGAATTTCTACATGCATTTTGAAGCATTAAAGTTTAGAATTTTCCATACTTCACTATATATAAATTATACTATACTGTATAAAAATTATACGAGACCTATAGCATCTTGAAATACATTAAGTTTAACTTTTTTCAAAATTCCTTTTAATCCGACACACTGAAAAGGGTCCAAACGACTTCCGAAAAGTACCTACGTATTAAAAATATCTCCTCGTAAATCGCATTAGCAGGCGTATGTTGCTTCTGCTTCCTCCGTTGAAGTGAGACAAACATTTCGCTGGTATTTAAAACTTTCCTGGTGAGTTAATTATACAAGAAAAGATTAGAAAATTCGCAAAAGAAATAACAAGACAGACGCAATTTATTTTCGTTATAAAGTAAGACCACTGAGCGATATAATAAAAGTAGCAAGACAATAATACTTCCTCCACCACTATACAGGTAATGAAAAGGTAATACATCTGTTTTTGGTCCTGTCAGCAGTGTATGCTCAGGTTTCCTTTCATTTCTCGAGCTAATCTTTCGCCTTTTACTAAAGATTACCGTGGAGGGGAACAACTCAATGAGCCTAAACACAATTTTTGGATTCCCGTCGAAAGATGGGACATAATGCAAATAAAACAGTTCAGATGTTTCTTGTCCACCAAAATACCACTTGCGAGTATTCTCAAATTCAACTTGTTTCAATTTGACTTGGACATTGGTGGTAGTTTGCATTCTTTTTTTTTTTTTTTTTTTTTTTCACTCTGTGTGAGTTTCCTCTCAGTTGGAAAATTTATTTAAGAAATTATTTTTTCTTTACGAATGTGCTCCAAGAGACACTTTTCATTTTGTAGATTAAATTCCGAGAGTCATTGCTGGAACTTGACGCTGATTGCCTGTTTCGAAAACAGGCATTTCAGGGAAGAAATTGTTCGCAGGTCGCGTCTGAATAAATTCACTCTTTCTATTTCTTTGCTTTCCACGTTTAAACGAATCTTAATAAAGAAAACAACAAACGTTCTTAAAATCTCCCACATTTTTAAAAAATTGATTAAGAAAAATACGACTCACATTACAAAAGTATAAAAACAAAATTATAATTATACAATCCTAATTATTACTATTTCTTAATTTCAAATTACTTCATTAAACCGTTTTCCTAGTTTTGCTTTAAACGCTTTTACTATACTATAAGCATAAACTAAATGGAACCAGGAGAGAAATCCTTCAGTTTTCTAATAGTCACATGAAAACGGCCTGTTCCCGTGTCTGAAAAATAATTCGAAAACGCCGTTTTTTTAATTTTATAGTAGGATTAAATTTTCTACGTGTCTACACAGAGGCTGTTCATAAAGCATCCGAATTGGAAAAAAATAAAAAATAAATCGTGAAGTTTTAGTTGTTAGTGGAAAGTTTTTTAAAAAAATACTTTCTCGGAAAAGAGACTGACACATCTCTTTTTAATGACGTGTATTGAATCATTTGTACGAGTGACAAGGAACGTAGGAAGCCACGCCTCTGCAGCTATTTAATTTTAAAGTTTTCTCAGTAGACTATCGTAAAACTACTTTAATACACAGCGTAAGTTTAAAACGTTACATTTCTTTTGAAAAATGTATGCGGATTGGTTCATTATGGATCCTTGTTTTGTTTGCACATTTTTTCTTTTTTTTTTTCTGCATTTTAACAACAAACTAGTAATGTTAATGGAAAAAGTTGAAGGCCATGTGTGCACTTTAAAACATTATTGTGATTTTCATTTTACTGAAGGTTTTTATTTTACCTAATTGTTTTTGTATATTGAGAACACTGAAAAGATGATGGGATCCAAAATATCAGTATTAATATGTCGATGATAGATTTTGAAATATATTCAAACATCTCTTTCCCCTCCCTATATTGTATTTTGGACCGCCCACTTGTTTCAAAAACTGTGAAAACTCATCCCTGTCATTCTTTACGTTTCCTTTCGGTTTGTCGTTACAACTGACATCGGTGGTAATAAGTATATACAACAAGTGTGCAGAAACTTAGATGAATTTAGTAGAATATATATTTACTTTGTCATACGAAGGTAAAACATAAATATATGGATTATGCTAACACTTTTTGATCGCTCACGTATTAACTCGTTTCTTTAAAAACACTATCCCCTCCTCTAGACGTTTCTCTGAAAACAATACATTATGTTTCAAAAGAATTTTTGTGCATTCGTGCTTAATTTCTTGAGTGCTATTGGGGTATACATGCCTCAGTGCGATAACCGAATCGATTGCTGAAGATTAAATTTAAGTAATTTAAATTCGAATACGTAAATTCGTTTTGGTTAAACAACGTAACGTTTTAAAGGAACGCCAAAGGGCGGGAACTAGAAATAAAAATAGGAAAAGGTGCGGGCATAAAAGTATTAACTAATAACACACAATTACAGCCTTCTGTCTATTGTGAGATAGACGTATGAGCTTAGTAGTGACTATTTCTAATTTTGGCGATTCAGCCAATAAAAATGTTTTTATCAAACGTTATAGAAAGATATTTGTTTTGAAGAAGAATGCTTTAAATTTCCAAACGAAAATACGAGCGTGCCAAATTTTTAAACTTTCTGACGGCAAAATTGGTTTGAATACTTCTGAAAAATGACATTTTACTTTACTTCAGAATTATATTATTTTCTAGTTTATGCATTACCTAATTCAATCGATGTTAAACGCAGTGAAAGGGCACATATTTCATATCATGCGAAATTTCATACGGAAATTAACAAGTACTCTGACACGTGTTCTGCTAAAGCTCCGAAAATATGTTTTGTTAAAGCTGTTACAATAGCAAGGAACGCAAATATGTGAAACTGTATCAATTCAGATATTTACACATGAAAATAGTTGAGATCTAGGAAAGAGTAAAGAAATCCACACTAAAATTAACTATAAATAAATTTCTAATTCTTATTCGTAAAACTGAATCTCATTTCGCACCTTTCTTTCCTTAGAACCTAGTGGCACAATCCGCGATTTTTCGTAGTAGATAAAAATATTTAGTATTGTTTTATTCAATGTCCAAAGAACAAAGAAAAGCTCCTTCGCACTGTTGTCCTCACCATTAGTATATAATTTGTAAGGTAAAATTACATTCGAACAAGCGTGAAAAGTTTACGCATAATAATTTATTGCCACCATCATTTTCATGCAGGCGAATTGTGCGCTGATATATAGCTACAGAGCGAAAGGTAGGGTGTACTTGCTTCGGCAGTACATATACTAAAATTGGAACGATACAGAGAAGATTAGCATGGCCCCTGCGCAAGGATGACACGCAAAATCGTGAAGCGTTCCACATTTTTTGCTTTTCATTCAGAATGGCAACATTTCTGTTTACTTTTCTTATGAATTATAGTTTTCGTTTGAGGAATAGGCGATGTGAAGGTTAAGGTCATCTGACTATTTCCCGTTCGTGAAAGACTGTTTTGCACAAAAGATTGTCGAAGAGAAAAAATACTTTGAATGCAAATCAATTCGATAATTTGAAAAAGATTTTGAAGAATGTCAGCCGTTTTTATATTTTCAAAACTTTAAATATTTCCGAAAAACAAGATTGCTAAGACTTATTTCTTAGTCTCACCATCTCAGTAAAAATAATCTTCGACATTACACATAAGAATAAGTGAGTCTTTATATTATTAATCTTCGCACTAAAGACAGGGAATTTTTTACGAAAATGAGTGACATTTTGAGATGTTCTTAACTGCAGAACCGAATAATGTGAAAATGTTCACAGTCGTGATATATGTATGCGATTAATCCTGAATGATAAAAACTCATAAATCTGCGGTGATGAGCTTCGGACTGTGTTGTAAAAAAATACATCCGACACGCGAACATTGGCATTTTTACTCGAGTAGTAGAAAATGATAAATGCCGATCACAAGTGACAGAAAATACTGTTTTATTTTAAATTCATTGCTTTGGGTACTCGGGTCTTCTGGGAAGTGAAACGCTCTCTGTTTACTAAAGAAACCACTCAGAGCAAGCTCCGCCCTTCCCGCACTGCACGAGGCAACACGGGCGCGATCATCAATGGCCGCATCCAACGCGAAGTCAGATGACGACCGGCTTCACGCTCGGGGCGAAACCCCACTCCACATCATCTTGGTTGGGTTTTCTGCGAAGTTCGGTGAGCGAACTCGCTAATCATACTATAGAAATGATCCTATGAAGTATGATCTTGTACTAGCACTGTGCTTTGGAAATGCTAATCTCTTTTAGACTTTGCTGTTTCTGGTGTAAATGATGCGGGATATTGAAAACTGTTAACATTTTGTATTTCTTAAATTTAAAATGTCATCTTAACATACCTGGATATGTCATACTGCATACAGCTAAAATTTATGATTGACACAATGGCTGTTGTTAGTTTCATGGATGTCAACTAAAAATAGTCTTTCACTTTTTCTCAAACGAAATATATATATATTTATGAGAAAGTTTAAATTAGTCCGTTTTTTACAGGTATGTTATGTTTTTGTCAGGAAAGGACGACCTCTACTACAACAATAGTTTTCTTAATGATTTGCAAGTTACGATAGATCAGGAATGTTACGATTACTTCCCAAAGAACAATGGGCTTAAAATGAATTTTTAAAAATGAAAAGGCAGAGGAGAAACGATTTGGTTTATTTTTTAAGCATTTTGTTCTTCGAAAGCAATCGAACAGGATGAATCGCAGCTCTATGCAAAAACATGCAGGTGAGGTAGAGAGCACAGTTAGTAATCATAAAAACATTGGCAAGATGAATGAAATTTTACGCCACGTGGTTTAGGCATCGCTTATTTTCGTATTTTGAACAGCAAGTCCCACCCTTTTGCTATTTTCTAAAAACAATACATTACCTTAATACAATGATTTTACGCATTCGCGTTTAAATCATTTAATTTGCATCAACAGAAAACGATGCGGTAAATGTAAGGGGTTAAACAACAGTAAGCCGAATCCTTTTGTAAATTAATGTATCGTTTAAGAAAACGCGGTACGGGCGGGGCTCAGTGTTTGTTCACAGTAGGAAAATACTCCGATGTAAATGTGCTAACAGGTCGCATACATTGTAATTTTCGACCATGATTTCTTAAGTGAGCATGATTCCCTAACTACGCTCTCTACCTTCCCTTCAAGTTTGTACACAGTATTACGAACCACGCTGTAATTAGCTGCGAAGTTTTATTTGAATGAGAATAAATATTCCTAGCCCCGCCTTTTACTTTATTATTATTTATTTTTTATTTTTTCCAAGCAATTTGCTAAACCCAACACAGTAATTATGGAAATTTTGTTTTTTAGAAGCCATCCGAATTAAACATCATTCGAAATGCACAAAACGCACGATTTAATTACAATTATAATAATAAAGTAAAATTCAATTTCTGAGAAATAGCTAAAAGGGGGTAAGAAAATTTAATCGACAATATCTAATAATCTATTGATGCAGATATCAAATCGGTTGTGTCCACTTTTGGAAATCTCAGCTTTTGCACATGGAGAAATTGCTGAAAGCAACTGGATAATTTATGAATATTTACATTTAAAAACAGACGTCATTGATATAGTTTCCTCAATTGCTTAATTTTAAAGAAGTGGGCGTCGTTAAATCGTGAGTTATATAACTGGAGTGGGATGTTTTCTGGAATGTACATTTTTATGAGAGTCTTTGTGACAGGTTGATATTTTGAGCGATAATTCAGGTTTTAACAGGTGCAGTCTTCATGGGTCGCTAGATATTGAAAGGAGAAAAACCTTTCCAGCTCTGAAAATATATTTATAAATCGGCCCTTTACTCGTAAATTTCCCGTCAATTTCCATAAGTTTTCCCAATTTCCGTAAATTAGTCCATTTCTGTGTGAAATCATTTGTCAAAATTTCTTTTTCTCGTGGTGCCCCATAAATTATTAGTGTAATCTCTACGAAAAATCCACGTATATTAATCAAATACAGTAAATATTTCCCTTTCTATCATTTAACATTTCTGAATCTTCCTATTACTGGACTTGTCCTTATAACAACTAACTGATATGGAGTCGGCAGCATTGTTTGGAATTTCTACATGCATTTTGAAGCATTAAAGTTTAGAATTTTCCATACTTCACTATATATAAATTATACTATACTGTATAAAAATTATACGAGACCTATAGCATCTTGAAATACATTAAGTTTAACTTTTTTCAAAACTCCTTTTAATCCGACACACTGAAAAGGGTCCAAACGACTTCCGAAAAGTACCTACGTATTAAAAATATCTCCTCGTAAATCGCATTAGCAGGCGTATGTTGCTTCTGCTTCCTCCGTTGAAGTGAGACAAACATTTCGCTGGTATTTAAAACTTTCCTGGTGAGTTAATTATACAAGAAAAGATTAGAAAATTCGCAAAAGAAATAACAAGACAGACGCAATTTATTTTCGTTATAAAGTAAGACCACTGAGCGATATAATAAAAGTAGCAAGACAATAATACTTCCTCCACCACTATACAGGTAATGAAAAGGTAATACATCTGTTTTTGGTCCTGTCAGCAGTGTATGCTCAGGTTTCCCTTCATTTCTCGAGCTAATCTTTCGCCTTTTACTAAAGATTACCGTGGAGGGGAACAACTCAATGAGCCTAAACACAATTTTTGGATTCCCGTCGAAAGATGGGACATAATGCAAATAAAACAGTTCAGATGTTTCTTGTCCACCAAAATACCACCTGCGAGTATTCTCAAATTCAACTTGTTTCAATTTGACTTGGACATTGGTGGTAGTTTGCATTCTTTTTTTTTTTTTTTTTTTTCACTCTGTGTGAGTTTCCTCTCAGTTGGAAAATTTGTTTAAGAAATTATTTTTTCTTTACGAATGTGCTCCAAGAGACACTTTTCATTTTGTAGATTAAATTCCGAGAGTCATTGCTGGAACTTGACGCTGATTGCCTGTTTCGAAAACAGGCATTTCAGGGAAGAAATTGTTCACAGGTCGCGTCTGAATAAATTCACTCTTTCTATTTCTTTGCTTTCCACGTTTAAACGAATCTTAATAAAGAAAACAACAAACGTTCTTAAAATCTCCCACATTTTTAAAAAATTGATTAAGAAAAATACGACTCACATTACAAAAGTATAAAAACAAAATTATAATTATACAATCCTAATTATTACTATTTCTTAATTTCAAATTACTTCATTAAACCGTTTTCCTAGTTTTGCTTTAAACGCTTTTACTATACTATAAGCATAAACTAAATGGAACCAGGAGAGAAATCCTTCAGTTTTCTAATAGTCACATGAAAACGGCCTGTTCCCGTGTCTGAAAAATAATTCGAAAACGCCGTTTTTTTAATTTTATAGTAGGATTAAATTTTCTACGTGTCTACACAGAGGCTGTTCATAAAGCATCCGAATTGGAAAAAAATAAAAAATAAATCGTGAAGTTTTAGTTGTTAGTGGAAAGTTTTTAAAAAAAATACTTTCTCGGAAAAGAGACTGACACATCTCTTTTTAATGACGTGTATTGAATCATTTGTACGAGTGACAAGGAACGTAGGAAGCCACGCCTCTGCAGCTATTTAAATTTAAAGTTTTCTCAGTAGACTATCGTAAAACTACTTTAATACACAGCGTAAGTTTAAAACGTTACATTTCTTTTGAAAAATGTATGCGGATTGGTTCATTATGGATCCTTGTTTTGTTTGCACATTTTTTCTTTTTTTTTTTCTGCATTTTAACAACAAACTAGTAATGTTAAGGGAAAAAGTTGAAGGCCATGTGTGCACTTTAAAACATTATTGTGATTTTCATTTTACTGAAGGTTTTTATTTTACCTAATTGTTTTTGTATATTGAGAACACTGAAAAGATGATGGGATCCAAAATATCAGTATTAATATGTCGATGATAGATTTTGAAATATATTCAAACATCTCTTTCCCCTCCCTATATTGTATTTTGGACCGCCCACTTGTTTCAAAAACTGTGAAAACTCATCCCTGTCATTCTTTACGTTTCCTTTCGGTTTGTCGTTACAACTGACATCGGTGGTAATAAGTATATACAACAAGTGTGCAGAAACTTAGATGAATTTAGTAGAATATATATTTACTTTGTCATACGAAGGTAAAACATAAATATATGGATTATGCTAACACTTTTTGATCGCTCACGTATTAACTCGTTTCGTTAAAAACACAATCCCCTCCTCTAGACGTTTCTCTGAAAACAATACATTATGTTTCAAAAGAATTTTTGTGCATTCGTGCTTAATTTCTTGAGTGCTATTGGGGTATACATGCCTCAGTGCGATAACCGAATCGATTGCTGAAGATTAAATTTAAGTAATTTAAATTCGAATACGTAAATTCGTTTTGGTTAAACAACGTAACGTTTTAAAGGAACGCCAAAGGGCGGGAACTAGAAATAAAAATAGCAAAAGGTGCGAGCATCAAAGTATTAACTAATAACACACAATTACAGCCTTCTGTCTATTGTGAGATAGACGTATGAGCTTAGTAGTGACTATTTCTAATTTTGGCGATTCAGCCAATAAAAATGTTTTTATCAAACGTTATAGAAAGATATTTGTTTTGAAGAAGAATGCTTTAAATTTCCAAACGAAAATACGAGCGTGCCAAATTTTTAAACTTTCTGATGGCAAAATTGGTTTGAATACTTCTGAAAAATGACATTTTACTTTACTTCAGAATTATATTATTTTCTAGTTTATGCATTACCTAATTCAAGCGATGTTAAACGCAGTGAAAGGGCACATATTTCATATCATGCGAAATTTCATACGGAAATTAACAAGTACTCTGACACGTGTTCTGCTAAAGCTCCGAAAATATGTTTTGTTAAAGCTGTTACAATAGCAAGGAACGCAAATATGTGAAACTGTATCAATTCAGATATTTACACATGAAAATAGTTGAGATCTAGGAAAGAGTAAAGAAATCCACACTAAAATTAACTATAAATAAATTTCTAATTCTTATTCGTAAAACTGAATCTCATTTCGCACCTTTCTTTCCTTAGAACCTAGTGGCACAATCCGCGATTTTTCGTAGTAGATAAAAATATTTAGTATTGTTTTATTCAATGTCCAAAGAACAAAGAAAAGCTCCTTCGCACTGTTGTCCTCACCATTAGTATATAATTTGTAAGGTAAAATTACATTCGAACAAGCGTGAAAAGTTTACGCATAATAATTTATTGCCACCATCATTTTCATGCAGGCGAATTGTGCGCTGATATATAGCTACAGAGCGAAAGGTAGGGTGTACTTGCTTCGGCAGTACATATACTAAAATTGGAACGATACAGAGAAGATTAGCATGGCCCCTGCGCAAGGATGACACGCAAAATCGTGAAGCGTTCCACATTTTTTGCTTTTCATTCAGAATGGCAACATTTCTGTTACTTTTCTTATGAATTATAGTTTTCGTTTGAGGAATAGGCGATGTGAAGGTTAAGGTCATCTGACTATTTCCCGTTCGTGAAAGACTGTTTTGCACAAAAGATTGTCGAAGAGAAAAAATACTTTGAATGCAAATCAATTCGATAATTTGAAAAAGATTTTGAAGAATGTCAGCCGTTTTTATATTTTCAAAACTTTAAATATTTCCGAAAAACAAGATTGCTAAGAAATATTTCTTAGTCTCACCATCTCAGTAAAAATAATCTTCGACATTACACATAAGAATAAGTGTGTCTTTATATTATTAATCTTCGCACTAAAGACAGGGAATTTTTTACGAAAATGAGTGACATTTTGAGATGTTCTTAACTGCAGAACCGAATAATGTCAAAATGTTCACAGTCGTGATATATGTATGCGATTAATCCTGAATGATAAAAACTCATAAATCTGCGGTGATGAGCTTCGGACTGTGTTGTAAAAAAATACATCCGACACGCGAACATTGGCATTTTTACTCGAGTAGTAGAAAATGATAAATGCCGATCACAAGTGACAGAAAATACTGTTTTATTTTAAATTCATTGCTTTGGGTACTCGGGTCTTCTGGGAAGTGAAACGCTCTCTGTTTACTAAAGAAACCACTCAGAGCAAGCTCCGCCCTTCCCGCACTGCACGAGGCAACACGGGCGCGATCATCAATGGCCGCATCCAACGCGAAGTCAGATGACGACCGGCTTCACGCTCGGGGCGAAACCCCACTCCACATCATCTTGGTTGGGTTTTCTGCGAAGTTCGGTGAGCGAACTCGCTAATCATACTATAGAAATGATCATATGAAGTATAATCTTGTACTAGCACTGTGCTTTGGAAATGCTAATCTCTTTTAGACTTTGCTGTTTCTGGTGTAAATGATGCGGGATATTGAAAACTGTTAACATTTTGTATTTCTTAAATTTAAAATGTCATCTTAACATACCTGGATATGTCATACTGCATACAGCTAAAATTTATGATTGACACAATGGCTGTTGTTAGTTTCATGGATGTCAACTAAAAATAGTCTTTCACTTTTTCTCAAACGAAATATATATATATTTATGAGAAAGTTTAAATTAGTCCGTTTTTTACAGGTATGTTATGTTTTTGTCAGGAAAGGACGACCTCTACTACAACAATAGTTTTCTTAATGATTTGCAAGTTACGATAGATCAGGAATGTTACGATTACTTCCCAAAGAACAATGGGCTTAAAATGAATTTTTAAAAATGAAAAGGCAGAGGAGAAACGATTTGGTTTATTTTTTAAGCATTTTGTTCTTCGAAAGCAATCGAACAGGATGAATCGCAGCTCTATGCAAAAACATGCAGGTGAGGTAGAGAGCACAGTTAGTAATCATAAAAACATTGGCAAGATGAATGAAATTTTACGCCACGTGGTTTAGGCATCGCTTATTTTCGTATTTTGAACAGCAAGTCCCACCCTTTTGCTATTTTCTAAAAACAATACATTACCTTAATACAATGATTCTACGCTTAAATCATTTAATTTGCATCAACAGAAAACGATGCGGTAAATGTAAGGGGTTAAACAACAGTAAGCCGAATCCTTTTGTAAATTAATGTATCGTTTAAGAAAACGCGGTACGGGCGGGGCTTAGTGTTTGTTCACAGTAGGAAAATACTCCGATGTAAATGTGCTAACAGGTCGCATACATTGTAATTTTCGACCATGATTTCTTAAGTGAGCATGATTCCCTAACTACGCTCTCTACCTTCCCTTCAAGTTTGTACACAGTATTACGAACCACGCTGTAATTAGCTGCGAAGTTTTATTTGAATGAGAATAAATATTCCTAGCCCCGCCTTTTACTTTATTATTATTTATTTTTTATTTTTTCCAAGCAATTTGCTAAACCCAACACAGTAATTATGGAAATTTTGTTTTTTAGAAGCCATCCGAATTAAACATCATTCGAAATGCACAAAACGCACGATTTAATTACAATTATAATAATAAAGTAAAATTCAATTTCTGAGAAATAGCTAAAAGGGGGTAAGAAAATTTAATCGACAATATCTAATAATCTATTGATGCAGATATCAAATCGGTTGTGTCCACTTTTGGAAATCTCAGCTTTTGCACATGGAGAAATTGCTGAAAGCAACTGGATAATTTATGAATATTTACATTTAAAAACAGACGTCATTGATATAGTTTCCTCAATTGCTTAATTTTAAAGAAGTGGGCGTCGTTAAATCGTGAGTTATATAACTGGAGTGGGATGTTTTCTGGAATGTACATTTTTATGAGAGTCTTTGTGACAGGTTGATATTTTGAGCGATAATTCAGGTTTTAACAGGTGCAGTCTTCATGGGTCGCTAGATATTGAAAGGAGAAAAACCTTTCCAGCTCTGAAAATAAATTTATAAATCGGCCCTTTACTCGTAAATTTCCCGTCAATTTCCATAAGTTTTCCCAATTTCCGTAAATTAGTCCATTTCTGTGTGAAATCATTTGTCAAAATTTCTTTTTCTCGTGGTGCCCCATAAATTATTAGTGTAATCTCTACGAAAAATCCACGTATATTAATCAAATACAGTAAATATTTCCCTTTCTATCATTTAACATTTCTGAATCTTCCTATTACTGGACTTGTCCTTATAACAACTAACTGATATGGAGTCGGCAGCATTGTTTGGAATTTCTACATGCATTTTGAAGCATTAAAGTTTAGAATTTTCCATACTTCACTATATATAAATTATACTATACTGTATAAAAATTATACGAGACCTATAGCATCTTGAAATACATTAAGTTTAACTTTTTTCAAAACTCCTTTTAATCCGACACACTGAAAAGGGTCCAAACGACTTCCGAAAAGTACCTACGTATTAAAAATATCTCCTCGTAAATCGCATTAGCAGGCGTATGTTGCTTCTGCTTCCTCCGTTGAAGTGAGACAAACATTTCGCTGGTATTTAAAACTTTCCTGGTGAGTTAATTATACAAGAAAAGATTAGAAAATTCGCAAAAGAAATAACAAGACAGACGCAATTTATTTTCGTTATAAAGTAAGACCACTGAGCGATATAATAAAAGTAGCAAGACAATAATACTTCCTCCACCACTATACAGGTAATGAAAAGGTAATACATCTGTTTTTGGTCCTGTCAGCAGTGTATGCTCAGGTTTCCCTTCATTTCTCGAGCTAATCTTTCGCCTTTTACTAAAGATTACCGTGGAGGGGAACAACTCAATGAGCCTAAACACAATTTTTGGATTCCCGTCGAAAGATGGGACATAATGCAAATAAAACAGTTCAGATGTTTCTTGTCCACCAAAATACCACTTGCGAGTATTCTCAAATTCAATTTCACTTGGACATTGGTGGTAGTTTGCATTCTTTTTTTTTTTTTTTTTTTTTCACTCTGTGTGAGTTTCCTCTCAGTTGGAAAATTTGTTTAAGAAATTATTTTTTCTTTACGAATGTGCTCCAAGAGACACTTTTCATTTTGTAGATTAAATTCCGAGAGTCATTGCTGGAACTTGACGCTGATTGCCTGTTTCGAAAACAGGCATTTCAGGGAAGAAATTGTTCGCAGGTCGCGTCTGAATAAATTCACTCTTTCTATTTCTTTGCTTTCCACGTTTAAACGAATCTTAATAAAGAAAACAACAAACGTTCTTAAAATCTCCCACATTTTTAAAAAATTGATTAAGAAAAATACGACTCACATTACAAAAGTATAAAAACAAAATTATAATTATACAATCCTAATTATTACTATATCTTAATTTCAAATTACTTCATTAAACCGTTTTCCTAGTTTTGCTTTAAACGCTTTTACTATACTATAAGCATAAACTAAATGGAACCAGGAGAGAAATCCTTCAGTTTTCTAATAGTCACATGAAAACGGCCTGTTCCCGTGTCTGAAAAATAATTCGAAAACGCCGTTTTTTTAATTTTATAGTAGGATTAAATTTTCTACGTGTCTACACAGAGGCTGTTCATAAAGCATCCGAATTGGAAAAAAATAAAAAATAAATCGTGAAGTTTTAGTTGTTAGTGGAAAGTTTTTTAAAAAAATACTTTCTCGGAAAAGAGACTGACACATCTCTTTTTAATGACGTGTATTGAATCATTTGTACGAGTGACAAGGAACGTAGGAAGCCACGCCTCTGCAGCTATTTAAATTTAAAGTTTTCTCAGTAGACTATCGTAAAACTACTTTAATACACAGCGTAAGTTTAAAACGTTACATTTCTTTTGAAAAATGTATGCGGATTGGTTCATTATGGATCCTTGTTTTGTTTGCACATTTTTTCTTTTTTTTTTTCTGCATTTTAACAACAAACTAGTAATGTTAATGGAAAAAGTTGAAGGCCATGTGTGCACTTTAAAACATTATTGTGATTTTCATTTTACTGAAGGTTTTTATTTTACCTAATTGTTTTTGTATATTGAGAACACTGAAAAGATGATGGGATCCAAAATATCAGTATTAATATGTCGATGATAGATTTTGAAATATATTCAAACATCTCTTTCCCCTCCCTATATTGTATTTTGGACCGCCCACTTGTTTCAAAAACTGTGAAAACTCATCCCTGTCATTCTTTACGTTTCCTTTCGGTTTGTCGTTACAACTGACATCGGTGGTAATAAGTATATACAACAAGTGTGCAGAAACTTAGATGAATTTAGTAGAATATATATTTACTTTGTCATACGAAGGTAAAACATAAATATATGGATTATGCTAACACTTTTTGATCGCTCACGTATTAACTCGTTTCGTTAAAAACACTATCCCCTCCTCTAGACGTTTCTCTGAAAACAATACATTATGTTTCAAAAGAATTTTTGTGCATTCGTGCTTAATTTCTTGAGTGCTATTGGGGTATACATGCCTCAGTGCGATAACCGAATCGATTGCTGAAGATTAAATTTAAGTAATTTAAATTCGAATACGTAAATTCGTTTTGGTTAAACAACGTAACGTTTTAAAGGAACGCCAAAGGGCGGGAACTAGAAATAAAAATAGGAAAAGGTGCGGGCATCAAAGTATTAACTAATAACACACAATTACAGCCTTCTGTCTATTGTGAGATAGACGTATGAGCTTAGTAGTGACTATTTCTAATTTTGGCGATTCAGCCAATAAAAATGTTTTTATCAAACGTTATAGAAAGATATTTGTTTTGAAGAAGAATGCTTTAAATTTCCAAACGAAAATACGAGCGTGCCAAATTTTTAAACTTTCTGACGGCAAAATTGGTTTGAATACTTCTGAAAAATGACATTTTACTTTACTTCAGAATTATATTATTTTCTAGTTTATGCATTACCTAATTCAAGCGATGTTAAACGCAGTGAAAGGGCACATATTTCATATCATGCGAAATTTCATACGGAAATTAACAAGTACTCTGACACGTGTTCTGCTAAAGCTCCGAAAATATGTTTTGTTAAAGCTGTTACAATAGCAAGGAACGCAAATATGTGAAACTGTATCAATTCAGATATTTACACATGAAAATAGTTGAGATCTAGGAAAGAGTAAAGAAATCCACACTAAAATTAACTATAAATAAATTTCTAATTCTTATTCGTAAAACTGAATCTCATTTCGCACCTTTCTTTCCTTAGAACCTAGTGGCACAATCCGCGATTTTTCGTAGTAGATAAAAATATTTAGTATTGTTTTATTCAATGTCCAAAGAACAAAGAAAAGCTCCTTCGCACTGTTGTCCTCACCATTAGTATATAATTTGTAAGGTAAAATTACATTCGAACAAGCGTGAAAAGTTTACGCATAATAATTTATTGCCACCATCATTTTCATGCAGGCGAATTGTGCGCTGATATATAGCTACAGAGCGAAAGGTAGGGTGTACTTGCTTCGGCAGTACATATACTAAAATTGGAACGATACAGAGAAGATTAGCATGGCCCCTGCGCAAGGATGACACGCAAAATCGTGAAGCGTTCCACATTTTTTGCTTTTCATTCAGAATGGCAACATTTCTGTTTACTTTTCTTATGAATTATAGTTTTCGTTTGAGGAATAGGCGATGTGAAGGTTAAGGTCATCTGACTATTTCCCGTTCGTGAAAGACTGTTTTGCACAAAAGATTGTCGAAGAGAAAAAATACTTTGAATGCAAATCAATTCGATAATTTGAAAAAGATTTTGAAGAATGTCAGCCGTTTTTATATTTTCAAAACTTTAAATATTTCCGAAAAACAAGATTGCTAAGACTTATTTCTTAGTCTCACCATCTCAGTAAAAATAATCTTCGACATTACACATAAGAATAAGTGTGTCTTTATATTATTAATCTTCGCACTAAAGACAGGGAATTTTTTACGAAAATGAGTGACATTTTGAGATGTTCTTAACTGCAGAACCGAATAATGTCAAAATGTTCACAGTCGTGATAGATGTATGCGATTAATCCTGAATGATAAAAACTCATAAATCTGCGGTGATGAGCTTCGGACTGTGTTGTAAAAAAATACATCCGACACGCGAACATTGGCATTTTTACTCGAGTAGTAGAAAATGATAAATGCCGATCACAAGTGACAGAAAATACTGTTTTATTTTAAATTCATTGCTTTGGGTACTCGGGTCTTCTGGGAAGTGAAACGCTCTCTGTTTACTAAAGAAACCACTCAGAGCAAGCTCCGCCCTTCCCGCACTGCACGAGGCAACACGGGCGCGATCATCAATGGCCGCATCCAACGCGAAGTCAGATGACGACCGGCTTCACGCTCGGGGCGAAACCCCACTCCACATCATCTTGGTTGGGTTTTCTGCGAAGTTCGGTGAGCGAACTCGCTAATCATACTATAGAAATGATCCTATGAAGTATGATCTTGTACTAGCACTGTGCTTTGGAAATGCTAATCTCTTTTAGACTTTGCTGTTTCTGGTGTAAATGATGCGGGATATTGAAAACTGTTAACATTTTGTATTTCTTAAATTTAAAATGTCATCTTAACATACCTGGATATGTCATACTGCATACAGCTAAAATTTATGATTGACACAATGGCTGTTGTTAGTTTCATGGATGTCAACTAAAAATAGTCTTTCACTTTTTCTCAAACGAAATATATATATATTTATGAGAAAGTTTAAATTAGTCCGTTTTTTACAGGTATGTTATGTTTTTGTCAGGAAAGGACGACCTCTACTACAACAATAGTTTTCTTAATGATTTGCAAGTTACGATAGATCAGGAATGTTACGATTACTTCCCAAAGAACAATGGGCTTAAAATGAATTTTTAAAAATGAAAAGGCAGAGGAGAAACGATTTGGTTTATTTTTTAAGCATTTTGTTCTTCGAAAGCAATCGAACAGGATGAATCGCAGCTCTATGCAAAAACATGCAGGTGAGGTAGAGAGCACAGTTAGTAATCATAAAAACATTGGCAAGATGAATGAAATTTTACGCCACGTGGTTTAGGCATCGCTTATTTTCGTATTTTGAACAGCAAGTCCCACCCTTTTGCTATTTTCTAAAAACAATACATTACCTTAATACAATGATTTTACGCTTAAATCATTTAATTTGCATCAACAGAAAACGATGCGGTAAATGTAAGGGGTTAAACAACAGTAAGCCGAATCCTTTTGTAAATTAATGTATCGTTTAAGAAAACGCGGTACGGGCGGGGCTTAGTGTTTGTTCACAGTAGGAAAATACTCCGATGTAAATGTGCTAACAGGTCGCATACATTGTAATTTTCGACCATGATTTCTTAAGTGAGCATGATTCCCTAACTACGCTCTCTACCTTCCCTTCAAGTTTGTACACAGTATTACGAACCACGCTGTAATTAGCTGCGAAGTTTTATTTGAATGAGAATAAATATTCCTAGCCCCGCCTTTTACTTTATTATTATTTATTTTTTATTTTTTCCAAGCAATTTGCTAAACCCAACACAGTAATTATGGAAATTTTGTTTTTTAGAAGCCATCCGAATTAAACATCATTCGAAATGCACAAAACGCACGATTTAATTACAATTATAATAATAAAGTAAAATTCAATTTCTGAGAAATAGCTAAAAGGGGGTAAGAAAATTTAATCGACAATATCTAATAATCTATTGATGCAGATATCAAATCGGTTGTGTCCACTTTTGGAAATCTCAGCTTTTGCACATGGAGAAATTGCTGAAAGCAACTGGATAATTTATGAATATTTACATTTAAAAACAGACGTCATTGATATAGTTTCCTCAATTGCTTAATTTTAAAGAAGTGGGCGTCGTTAAATCGTGAGTTATATAACTGGAGTGGGATGTTTTCTGGAATGTACATTTTTATGAGAGTCTTTGTGACAGGTTGATATTTTGAGCGATAATTCAGGTTTTAACAGGTGCAGTCTTCATGGGTCGCTAGATATTGAAAGGAGAAAAACCTTTCCAGCTCTGAAAATAAATTTATAAATCGGCCCTTTACTCGTAAATTTCCCGTCAATTTCCATAAGTTTTCCCAATTTCCGTAAATTAGTCCATTTCTGTGTGAAATCATTTGTCAAAATTTCTTTTTCTCGTGGTGCCCCATAAATTATTAGTGTAATCTCTACGAAAAATCCACGTATATTAATCAAATACAGTAAATATTTCCCTTTCTATCATTTAACATTTCTGAATCTTCCTATTACTGGACTTGTCCTTATAACAACTAACTGATATGGAGTCGGCAGCATTGTTTGGAATTTCTACATGCATTTTGAAGCATTAAAGTTTAGAATTTTCCATACTTCACTATATATAAATTATACTATACTGTATAAAAATTATACGAGACCTATAGCATCTTGAAATACATTAAGTTTAACTTTTTTCAAAACTCCTTTTAATCCGACACACTGAAAAGGGTCCAAACGACTTCCGAAAAGTACCTACGTATTAAAAATATCTCCTCGTAAATCGCATTAGCAGGCGTATGTTGCTTCTGCTTCCTCCGTTGAAGTGAGACAAACATTTCGCTGGTATTTAAAACTTTCCTGGTGAGTTAATTATACAAGAAAAGATTAGAAAATTCGCAAAAGATATAACAAGACAGACGCAATTTATTTTCGTTATAAAGTAAGACCACTGAGCGATATAATAAAAGTAGCAAGACAATAATACTTCCTCCACCACTATACAGGTAATGAAAAGGTAATACATCTGTTTTTGGTCCTGTCAGCAGTGTATGCTCAGGTTTCCCTTCATTTCTCGAGCTAATCTTTCGCCTTTTACTAAAGATTACCGTGGAGGGGAACAACTCAATGAGCCTAAACACAATTTTTGGATTCCCGTCGAAAGATGGGACATAATGCAAATAAAACAGTCAGATGTTTCTTGTCCACAAAATACCACTTGCGAGTATTCTCAAATTCAATTTGTTTCAATTTGACTTGGACATTGGTGGTAGTTTGCATTCTTTTTTTTTTTTTTTTTTTTTTCACTCTGTGTGAGTTTCCTCTCAGTTGGAAAATTTGTTTAAGAAATTTTTTTTTCTTTACGAATGTGCTCCAAGAGACACTTTTCATTTTGTAGATTAAATTCCGAGAGTCATTGCTGGAACTTGACGCTGATTGCCTGTTTCGAAAACAGGCATTTCAGGGAAGAAATTGTTCGCAGGTCGCGTCTGAATAAATTCACTCTTTCTATTTCTTTGCTTTCCACGTTTAAACGAATCTTAATAAAGAAAACAACAAACGTTCTTAAAATCTCCCACATTTTTAAAAAATTGATTAAGAAAAATACGACTCACATTACAAAAGTATAAAAACAAAATTATAATTATACAATCCTAATTATTACTATATCTTAATTTCAAATTACTTCATTAAACCGTTTTCCTAGTTTTGCTTTAAACGCTTTTACTATACTATAAGCATAAACTAAATGGAACCAGGAGAGAAATCCTTCAGTTTTCTAATAGTCACATGAAAACGGCCTGTTCCCGTGTCTGAAAAATAATTCGAAAACGCCGTTTTTTTAATTTTATAGTAGGATTAAATTTTCTACGTGTCTACACAGAGGCTGTTCATAAAGCATCCGAATTGGAAAAAAAATAAAAAATAAATCGTGAAGTTTTAGTTGTTAGTGGAAAGTTTTTTAAAAAATACTTTCTCGGAAAAGAGACTGACACATCTCTTTTTAATGACGTGTATTGAATCATTTGTACGAGTGACAAGGAACGTAGGAAGCCACGCCTCTGCAGCTATTTAAATTTAAAGTTTTCTCAGTAGACTATCGTAAAACTACTTTAATACACAGCGTAAGTTTAAAACGTTACATTTCTTTTGAAAAATGTATGCGGATTGGTTCATTATGGATCCTTGTTTTGTTTGCACATTTTTTCTTTTTTTTTTTCTGCATTTTAACAACAAACTAGTAATGTTAATGGAAAAAGTTGAAGGCCATGTGTGCACTTTAAAACATTATTGTGATTTTCATTTTACTGAAGGTTTTTATTTTACCTAATTGTTTTTGTATATTGAGAACACTGAAAAGATGATGGGATCCAAAATATCAGTATTAATATGTCGATGATAGATTTTGAAATATATTCAAACATCTCTTTCCCCTCCCTATATTGTATTTTGGACCGCCCACTTGTTTCAAAAACTGTGAAAACTCATCCCTGTCATTCTTTACGTTTCCTTTCGGTTTGTCGTTACAACTGACATCGGTGGTAATAAGTATATACAACAAGTGTGCAGAAACTTAGATGAATTTAGTAGAATATATATTTACTTTGTCATACGAAGGTAAAACATAAATATATGGATTATGCTAACACTTTTTGATCGCTCACGTATTAACTCGTTTCGTTAAAAACACTATCCCCTCCTCTAGACGTTTCTCTGAAAACAATACATTATGTTTCAAAAGAATTTTTGTGCATTCGTGCTTAATTTCTTGAGTGCTATTGGGGTATACATGCCTCAGTGCGATAACCGAATCGATTGCTGAAGATTAAATTTAAGTAATTTAAATTCGAATACGTAAATTCGTTTTGGTTAAACAACGTAACGTTTTAAAGGAACGCCAAAGGGCGGGAACTAGAAATAAAAATAGGAAAAGGTGCGGGCATCAAAGTATTAACTAATAACACACAATTACAGCCTTCTGTCTATTGTGAGATAGACGTATGAGCTTAGTAGTGACTATTTCTAATTTTGGCGATTCAGCCAATAAAAATGTTTTTATCAAACGTTATAGAAAGATATTTGTTTTGAAGAAGAATGCTTTAAATTTCCAAACGAAAATACGAGCGTGCCAAATTTTTAAACTTTCTGACGGCAAAATTGGTTTGAATACTTCTGAAAAATGACATTTTACTTTACTTCAGAATTATATTATTTTCTAGTTTATGCATTACCTAATTCAAGCGATGTTAAACGCAGTGAAAGGGCACATATTTCATATCATGCGAAATTTCATACGGAAATTAACAAGTACTCTGACACGTGTTCTGCTAAAGCTCCGAAAATATGTTTTGTTAAAGCTGTTACAATAGCAAGGAACGCAAATATGTGAAACTGTATCAATTCAGATATTTACACATGAAAATAGTTGAGATCTAGGAAAGAGTAAAGAAATCCACACTAAAATTAACTATAAATAAATTTCTAATTCTTATTCGTAAAACTGAATCTCATTTCGCACCTTTCTTTCCTTAGAACCTAGTGGCACAATCCGCGATTTTTCGTAGTAGATAAAAATATTTAGTATTGTTTTATTCAATGTCCAAAGAACAAAGAAAAGCTCCTTCGCACTGTTGTCCTCACCATTAGTATATAATTTGTAAGGTAAAATTACATTCGAACAAGCGTGAAAAGTTTACGCATAATAATTTATTGCCACCATCATTTTCATGCAGGCGAATTGTGCGCTGATATATAGCTACAGAGCGAAAGGTAGGGTGTACTTGCTTCGGCAGTACATATACTAAAATTGGAACGATACAGAGAAGATTAGCATGGCCCCTGCGCAAGGATGACACGCAAAATCGTGAAGCGTTCCACATTTTTTGCTTTTCATTCAGAATGGCAACATTTCTGTTTACTTTTCTTATGAATTATAGTTTTCGTTTGAGGAATAGGCGATGTGAAGGTTAAGGTCATCTGACTATTTCCCGTTCGTGAAAGACTGTTTTGCACAAAAGATTGTCGAAGAGAAAAAATACTTTGAATGCAAATCAATTCGATAATTTGAAAAAGATTTTGAAGAATGTCAGCCGTTTTTATATTTTCAAAACTTTAAATATTTCCGAAAAACAAGATTGCTAAGACTTATTTCTTAGTCTCACCATCTCAGTAAAAATAATCTTCGACATTACACATAAGAATAAGTGTGTCTTTATATTATTAATCTTCGCACTAAAGACAGGGAATTTTTTACGAAAATGAGTGACATTTTGAGATGTTCTTAACTGCAGAACCGAATAATGTCAAAATGTTCACAGTCGTGATAGATGTATGCGATTAATCCTGAATGATAAAAACTCATAAATCTGCGGTGATGAGCTTCGGACTGTGTTGTAAAAAAATACATCCGACACGCGAACATTGGCATTTTTACTCGAGTAGTAGAAAATGATAAATGCCGATCACAAGTGACAGAAAATACTGTTTTATTTTAAATTCATTGCTTTGGGTACTCGGGTCTTCTGGGAAGTGAAACGCTCTCTGTTTACTAAAGAAACCACTCAGAGCAAGCTCCGCCCTTCCCGCACTGCACGAGGCAACACGGGCGCGATCATCAATGGCCGCATCCAACGCGAAGTCAGATGACGACCGGCTTCACGCTCGGGGCGAAACCCCACTCCACATCATCTTGGTTGGGTTTTCTGCGAAGTTCGGTGAGCGAACTCGCTAATCATACTATAGAAATGATCCTATGAAGTATGATCTTGTACTAGCACTGTGCTTTGGAAATGCTAATCTCTTTTAGACTTTGCTGTTTCTGGTGTAAATGATGCGGGATATTGAAAACTGTTAACATTTTGTATTTCTTAAATTTAAAATGTCATCTTAACATACCTGGATATGTCATACTGCATACAGCTAAAATTTATGATTGACACAATGGCTGTTGTTAGTTTCATGGATGTCAACTAAAAATAGTCTTTCACTTTTTCTCAAACGAAATATATATATATTTATGAGAAAGTTTAAATTAGTCCGTTTTTTACAGGTATGTTATGTTTTTGTCAGGAAAGGACGACCTCTACTACAACAATAGTTTTCTTAATGATTTGCAAGTTACGATAGATCAGGAATGTTACGATTACTTCCCAAAGAACAATGGGCTTAAAATGAATTTTTAAAAATGAAAAGGCAGAGGAGAAACGATTTGGTTTATTTTTTAAGCATTTTGTTCTTCGAAAGCAATCGAACAGGATGAATCGCAGCTCTATGCAAAAACATGCAGGTGAGGTAGAGAGCACAGTTAGTAATCATAAAAACATTGGCAAGATGAATGAAATTTTACGCCACGTGGTTTAGGCATCGCTTATTTTCGTATTTTGAACAGCAAGTCCCACCCTTTTGCTATTTTCTAAAAACAATACATTACCTTAATACAATGATTTTACGCTTAAATCATTTAATTTGCATCAACAGAAAACGATGCGGTAAATGTAAGGGGTTAAACAACAGTAAGCCGAATCCTTTTGTAAATTAATGTATCGTTTAAGAAAACGCGGTACGGGCGGGGCTTAGTGTTTGTTCACAGTAGGAAAATACTCCGATGTAAATGTGCTAACAGGTCGCATACATTGTAATTTTCGACCATGATTTCTTAAGTGAGCATGATTCCCTAACTACGCTCTCTACCTTCCCTTCAAGTTTGTACACAGTATTACGAACCACGCTGTAATTAGCTGCGAAGTTTTATTTGAATGAGAATAAATATTCCTAGCCCCGCCTTTTACTTTATTATTATTTATTTTTTATTTTTTCCAAGCAATTTGCTAAACCCAACACAGTAATTATGGAAATTTTGTTTTTTAGAAGCCATCCGAATTAAACATCATTCGAAATGCACAAAACGCACGATTTAATTACAATTATAATAATAAAGTAAAATTCAATTTCTGAGAAATAGCTAAAAGGGGGTAAGAAAATTTAATCGACAATATCTAATAATCTATTGATGCAGATATCAAATCGGTTGTGTCCACTTTTGGAAATCTCAGCTTTTGCACATGGAGAAATTGCTGAAAGCAACTGGATAATTTATGAATATTTACATTTAAAAACAGACGTCATTGATATAGTTTCCTCAATTGCTTAATTTTAAAGAAGTGGGCGTCGTTAAATCGTGAGTTATATAACTGGAGTGGGATGTTTTCTGGAATGTACATTTTTATGAGAGTCTTTGTGACAGGTTGATATTTTGAGCGATAATTCAGGTTTTAACAGGTGCAGTCTTCATGGGTCGCTAGATATTGAAAGGAGAAAAACCTTTCCAGCTCTGAAAATAAATTTATAAATCGGCCCTTTACTCGTAAATTTCCCGTCAATTTCCATAAGTTTTCCCAATTTCCGTAAATTAGTCCATTTCTGTGTGAAATCATTTGTCAAAATTTCTTTTTCTCGTGGTGCCCCATAAATTATTAGTGTAATCTCTACGAAAAATCCACGTATATTAATCAAATACAGTAAATATTTCCCTTTCTATCATTTAACATTTCTGAATCTTCCTATTACTGGACTTGTCCTTATAACAACTAACTGATATGGAGTCGGCAGCATTGTTTGGAATTTCTACATGCATTTTGAAGCATTAAAGTTTAGAATTTTCCATTCTTCACTATATATAAATTATACTATACTGTATAAAAATTATACGAGACCTATAGCATCTTGAAATACATTAAGTTTAACTTTTTTCAAAACTCCTTTTAATCCGACACACTGAAAAGGGTCCAAACGACTTCCGAAAAGTACCTACGTATTAAAAATATCTCCTCGTAAATCGCATTAGCAGGCGTATGTTGCTTCTGCTTCCTCCGTTGAAGTGAGACAAACATTTCGCTGGTATTTAAAACTTTCCTGGTGAGTTAATTATACAAGAAAAGATTAGAAAATTCGCAAAAGATATAACAAGACAGACGCAATTTATTTTCGTTATAAAGTAAGACCACTGAGCGATATAATAAAAGTAGCAAGACAATAATACTTCCTCCACCACTATACAGGTAATGAAAAGGTAATACATCTGTTTTTGGTCCTGTCAGCAGTGTATGCTCAGGTTTCCCTTCATTTCTCGAGCTAATCTTTCGCCTTTTACTAAAGATTACCGTGGAGGGGAACAACTCAATGAGCCTAAACACAATTTTTGGATTCCCGTCGAAAGATGGGACATAATGCAAATAAAACAGTCAGATGTTTCTTGTCCACAAAATACCACTTGCGAGTATTCTCAAATTCAATTTGTTTCAATTTGACTTGGACATTGGTGGTAGTTTGCATTCTTTTTTTTTTTTTTTTTTTTTTCACTCTGTGTGAGTTTCCTCTCAGTTGGAAAATTTGTTTAAGAAATTTTTTTTTCTTTACGAATGTGCTCCAAGAGACACTTTTCATTTTGTAGATTAAATTCCGAGAGTCATTGCTGGAACTTGACGCTGATTGCCTGTTTCGAAAACAGGCATTTCAGGGAAGAAATTGTTCGCAGGTCGCGTCTGAATAAATTCACTCTTTCTATTTCTTTGCTTTCCACGTTTAAACGAATCTTAATAAAGAAAACAACAAACGTTCTTAAAATCTCCCACATTTTTAAAAAATTGATTAAGAAAAATACGACTCACATTACAAAAGTATAAAAACAAAATTATAATTATACAATCCTAATTATTACTATATCTTAATTTCAAATTACTTCATTAAACCGTTTTCCTAGTTTTGCTTTAAACGCTTTTACTATACTATAAGCATAAACTAAATGGAACCAGGAGAGAAATCCTTCAGTTTTCTAATAGTCACATGAAAACGGCCTGTTCCCGTGTCTGAAAAATAATTCGAAAACGCCGTTTTTTTAATTTTATAGTAGGATTAAATTTTCTACGTGTCTACACAGAGGCTGTTCATAAAGCATCCGAATTGGAAAAAAAATAAAAAATAAATCGTGAAGTTTTAGTTGTTAGTGGAAAGTTTTTTAAAAAATACTTTCTCGGAAAAGAGACTGACACATCTCTTTTTAATGACGTGTATTGAATCATTTGTACGAGTGACAAGGAACGTAGGAAGCCACGCCTCTGCAGCTATTTAAATTTAAAGTTTTCTCAGTAGACTATCGTAAAACTACTTTAATACACAGCGTAAGTTTAAAACGTTACATTTCTTTTGAAAAATGTATGCGGATTGGTTCATTATGGATCCTTGTTTTGTTTGCACATTTTTTCTTTTTTTTTTTCTGCATTTTAACAACAAACTAGTAATGTTAATGGAAAAAGTTGAAGGCCATGTGTGCACTTTAAAACATTATTGTGATTTTCATTTTACTGAAGGTTTTTATTTTACCTAATTGTTTTTGTATATTGAGAACACTGAAAAGATGATGGGATCCAAAATATCAGTATTAATATGTCGATGATAGATTTTGAAATATATTCAAACATCTCTTTCCCCTCCCTATATTGTATTTTGGACCGCCCACTTGTTTCAAAAACTGTGAAAACTCATCCCTGTCATTCTTTACGTTTCCTTTCGGTTTGTCGTTACAACTGACATCGGTGGTAATAAGTATATACAACAAGTGTGCAGAAACTTAGATGAATTTAGTAGAATATATATTTACTTTGTCATACGAAGGTAAAACATAAATATATGGATTATGCTAACACTTTTTGATCGCTCACGTATTAACTCGTTTCGTTAAAAACACTATCCCCTCCTCTAGACGTTTCTCTGAAAACAATACATTATGTTTCAAAAGAATTTTTGTGCATTCGTGCTTAATTTCTTGAGTGCTATTGGGGTATACATGCCTCAGTGCGATAACCGAATCGATTGCTGAAGATTAAATTTAAGTAATTTAAATTCGAATACGTAAATTCGTTTTGGTTAAACAACGTAACGTTTTAAAGGAACGCCAAAGGGCGGGAACTAGAAATAAAAATAGGAAAAGGTGCGGGCATCAAAGTATTAACTAATAACACACAATTACAGCCTTCTGTCTATTGTGAGATAGACGTATGAGCTTAGTAGTGACTATTTCTAATTTTGGCGATTCAGCCAATAAAAATGTTTTTATCAAACGTTATAGAAAGATATTTGTTTTGAAGAAGAATGCTTTAAATTTCCAAACGAAAATACGAGCGTGCCAAATTTTTAAACTTTCTGACGGCAAAATTGGTTTGAATACTTCTGAAAAATGACATTTTACTTTACTTCAGAATTATATTATTTTCTAGTTTATGCATTACCTAATTCAAGCGATGTTAAACGCAGTGAAAGGGCACATATTTCATATCATGCGAAATTTCATACGGAAATTAACAAGTACTCTGACACGTGTTCTGCTAAAGCTCCGAAAATATGTTTTGTTAAAGCTGTTACAATAGCAAGGAACGCAAATATGTGAAACTGTATCAATTCAGATATTTACACATGAAAATAGTTGAGATCTAGGAAAGAGTAAAGAAATCCACACTAAAATTAACTATAAATAAATTTCTAATTCTTATTCGTAAAACTGAATCTCATTTCGCACCTTTCTTTCCTTAGAACCTAGTGGCACAATCCGCGATTTTTCGTAGTAGATAAAAATATTTAGTATTGTTTTATTCAATGTCCAAAGAACAAAGAAAAGCTCCTTCGCACTGTTGTCCTCACCATTAGTATATAATTTGTAAGGTAAAATTACATTCGAACAAGCGTGAAAAGTTTACGCATAATAATTTATTGCCACCATCATTTTCATGCAGGCGAATTGTGCGCTGATATATAGCTACAGAGCGAAAGGTAGGGTGTACTTGCTTCGGCAGTACATATACTAAAATTGGAACGATACAGAGAAGATTAGCATGGCCCCTGCGCAAGGATGACACGCAAAATCGTGAAGCGTTCCACATTTTTTGCTTTTCATTCAGAATGGCAACATTTCTGTTTACTTTTCTTATGAATTATAGTTTTCGTTTGAGGAATAGGCGATGTGAAGGTTAAGGTCATCTGACTATTTCCCGTTCGTGAAAGACTGTTTTGCACAAAAGATTGTCGAAGAGAAAAAATACTTTGAATGCAAATCAATTCGATAATTTGAAAAAGATTTTGAAGAATGTCAGCCGTTTTTATATTTTCAAAACTTTAAATATTTCCGAAAAACAAGATTGCTAAGACTTATTTCTTAGTCTCACCATCTCAGTAAAAATAATCTTCGACATTACACATAAGAATAAGTGTGTCTTTATATTATTAATCTTCGCACTAAAGACAGGGAATTTTTTACGAAAATGAGTGACATTTTGAGATGTTCTTAACTGCAGAACCGAATAATGTCAAAATGTTCACAGTCGTGATAGATGTATGCGATTAATCCTGAATGATAAAAACTCATAAATCTGCGGTGATGAGCTTCGGACTGTGTTGTAAAAAAATACATCCGACACGCGAACATTGGCATTTTTACTCGAGTAGTAGAAAATGATAAATGCCGATCACAAGTGACAGAAAATACTGTTTTATTTTAAATTCATTGCTTTGGGTACTCGGGTCTTCTGGGAAGTGAAACGCTCTCTGTTTACTAAAGAAACCACTCAGAGCAAGCTCCGCCCTTCCCGCACTGCACGAGGCAACACGGGCGCGATCATCAATGGCCGCATCCAACGCGAAGTCAGATGACGACCGGCTTCACGCTCGGGGCGAAACCCCACTCCACATCATCGTGGTTGGGTTTTCTGCGAAGTTCGGTGAGCGAACTCGCTAATCATAATATAGAAATGATCCTATGAAGTATGATCTTGCACTAGCACTGTGCTTTGGAAATGCTAATCTCTTTTAGACTTTGCTGTTTCTGGTGTAAATGATGCGGGATATTGAAAACTGTTAACATTTTGTATTTCTTAAATTTAAAATGTCATCTTAACATACCTGGATATGTCATACTGCATACAGCTAAAATTTATGATTGACACAATGGCTGTTGTTAGTTTCATGGATGTCAACTAAAAATAGTCTTTCACTTTTTCTCAAACGAAATATATATATATTTATGAGAAAGTTTAAATTAGTCCGTTTTTTACAGGTATGTTATGTTTTTGTCAGGAAAGGACGACCTCTACTACAACAATAGTTTTCTTAATGATTTGCAAGTTACGATAGATCAGGAATGTTACGATTACTTCCCAAAGAACAATGGGCTTAAAATGAATTTTTAAAAATGAAAAGGCAGAGGAGAAACGATTTGGTTTATTTTTTAAGCATTTTGTTCTTCGAAAGCAATCGAACAGGATGAATCGCAGCTCTATGCAAAAACATGCAGGTGAGGTAGAGAGCACAGTTAGTAATCATAAAAACATTGGCAAGATGAATGAAATTTTACGCCACGTGGTTTAGGCATCGCTTATTTTCGTATTTTGAACAGCAAGTCCCACCCTTTTGCTATTTTCTAAAAACAATACATTACCTTAATACAATGATTTTACGCTTAAATCATTTAATTTGCATCAACAGAAAACGATGCGGTAAATGTAAGGGGTTAAACAACAGTAAGCCGAATCCTTTTGTAAATTAATGTATCGTTTAAGAAAACGCGGTACGGGCGGGGCTTAGTGTTTGTTCACAGTAGGAAAATACTCCGATGTAAATGTGCTAACAGGTCGCATACATTGTAATTTTCGACCATGATTTCTTAAGTGAGCATGATTCCCTAACTACGCTCTCTACCTTCCCTTCAAGTTTGTACACAGTATTACGAACCACGCTGTAATTAGCTGCGAAGTTTTATTTGAATGAGAATAAATATTCCTAGCCCCGCCTTTTACTTTATTATTATTTATTTTTTATTTTTTCCAAGCACTTTGCTAAACCCAACACAGTAATTATGGAAATTTTGTTTTTTAGAAGCCATCCGAATTAAACATCATTCGAAATGCACAAAACGCACGATTTAATTACAATTATAATAATAAAGTAAAATTCAATTTCTGAGAAATAGCTAAAAGGGGGTAAGAAAATTTAATCGACAATATCTAATAATCTATTGATGCAGATATCAAATCGGTTGTGTCCACTTTTGGAAATCTCAGCTTTTGCACATGGAGAAATTGCTGAAAGCAACTGGATAATTTATGAATATTTACATTTAAAAACAGACGTCATTGATATAGTTTCCTCAATTGCTTAATTTTAAAGAAGTGGGCGTCGTTAAATCGTGAGTTATATAACTGGAGTGGGATGTTTTCTGGAATGTACATTTTTATGAGAGTCTTTGTGACAGGTTGATATTTTGAGCGATAATTCAGGTTTTAACAGGTGCAGTCTTCATGGGTCGCTAGATATTGAAAGGAGAAAAACCTTTCCAGCTCTGAAAATAAATTTATAAATCGGCCCTTTACTCGTAAATTTCCCGTCAATTTCCATAAGTTTTCCCAATTTCCGTAAATTAGTCCATTTCTGTGTGAAATCATTTGTCAAAATTTCTTTTTCTCGTGGTGCCCCATAAATTATTAGTGTAATCTCTACGAAAAATCCACGTATATTAATCAAATACAGTAAATATTTCCCTTTCTATCATTTAACATTTCTGAATCTTCCTATTACTGGACTTGTCCTTATAACAACTAACTGATATGGAGTCGGCAGCATTGTTTGGAATTTCTACATGCATTTTGAAGCATTAAAGTTTAGAATTTTCCATACTTCACTATATATAAATTATACTATACTGTATAAAAATTATACGAGACCTATAGCATCTTGAAATACATTAAGTTTAACTTTTTTCAAAACTCCTTTTAATCCGACACACTGAAAAGGGTCCAAACGACTTCCGAAAAGTACCTACGTATTAAAAATATCTCCTCGTAAATCGCATTAGCAGGCGTATGTTGCTTCTGCTTCCTCCGTTGAAGTGAGACAAACATTTCGCTGGTATTTAAAACTTTCCTGGTGAGTTAATTATACAAGAAAAGATTAGAAAATTCGCAAAAGAAATAACAAGACAGACGCAATTTATTTTCGTTATAAAGTAAGACCACTGAGCGATATAATAAAAGTAGCAAGACAATAATACTTCCTCCACCACTATACAGGTAATGAAAAGGTAATACATCTGTTTTTGGTCCTGTCAGCAGTGTATGCTCAGGTTTCCCTTCATTTCTCGAGCTAATCTTTCGCCTTTTACTAAAGATTACCGTGGAGGGGAACAACTCAATGAGCCTAAACACAATTTTTGGATTCCCGTCGAAAGATGGGACATAATGCAAATAAAACAGTTCAGATGTTTCTTGTCCACCAAAATACCACTTGCGAGTATTCTCAAATTCAATTTGTTTCAATTTGACTTGGACATTGGTGGTAGTTTGCATTCTTTTTTTTTTTTTTTTTTTTTTTCACTCTGTGTGAGTTTCCTCTCAGTTGGAAAATTTGTTTAAGAAATTATTTTTTCTTTACGAATGTGCTCCAAGAGACACTTTTCATTTTGTAGATTAAATTCCGAGAGTCATTGCTGGAACTTGACGCTGATTGCCTGTTTCGAAAACAGGCATTTCAGGGAAGAAATTGTTCGCAGGTCGCGTCTGAATAAATTCACTCTTTCTATTTCTTTGCTTTCCACGTTTAAACGAATCTTAATAAAGAAAACAACAAACGTTCTTAAAATCTCCCACATTTTTAAAAAATTGATTAAGAAAAATACGACTCACATTACAAAAGTATAAAAACAAAATTATAATTATACAATCCTAATTATTACTATATCTTAATTTCAAATTACTTCATTAAACCGTTTTCCTAGTTTTGCTTTAAACGCTTTTACTATACTATAAGCATAAACTAAATGGAACCAGGAGAGAAATCCTTCAGTTTTCTAATAGTCACATGAAAACGGCCTGTTCCCGTGTCTGAAAAATAATTCGAAAACGCCGTTTTTTTAATTTTATAGTAGGATTAAATTTTCTACGTGTCTACACAGAGGCTGTTCATAAAGCATCCGAATTGGAAAAAAATAAAAAATAAATCGTGAAGTTTTAGTTGTTAGTGGAAAGTTTTTTAAAAAAATACTTTCTCGGAAAAGAGACTGACACATCTCTTTTTAATGACGTGTATTGAATCATTTGTACGAGTGACAAGGAACGTAGGAAGCCACGCCTCTGCAGCTATTTAAATTTAAAGTTTTCTCAGTAGACTATCGTAAAACTACTTTAATACACAGCGTAAGTTTAAAACGTTACATTTCTTTTGAAAAATGTATGCGGATTGGTTCATTATGGATCCTTGTTTTGTTTGCACATTTTTTCTTTTTTTTTTTCTGCATTTTAACAACAAACTAGTAATGTTAATGGAAAAAGTTGAAGGCCATGTGTGCACTTTAAAACATTATTGTGATTTTCATTTTACTGAAGGTTTTTATTTTACCTAATTGTTTTTGTATATTGAGAACACTGAAAAGATGATGGGATCCAAAATATCAGTATTAATATGTCGATGATAGATTTTGAAATATATTCAAACATCTCTTTCCCCTCCCTATATTGTATTTTGGACCGCCCACTTGTTTCAAAAACTGTGAAAACTCATCCCTGTCATTCTTTACGTTTCCTTTCGGTTTGTCGTTACAACTGACATCGGTGGTAATAAGTATATACAACAAGTGTGCAGAAACTTAGATGAATTTAGTAGAATATATATTTACTTTGTCATACGAAGGTAAAACATAAATATATGGATTATGCTAACACTTTTTGATCGCTCACGTATTAACTCGTTTCGTTAAAAACACTATCCCCTCCTCTAGACGTTTCTCTGAAAACAATACATTATGTTTCAAAAGAATTTTTGTGCATTCGTGCTTAATTTCTTGAGTGCTATTGGGGTATACATGCCTCAGTGCGATAACCGAATCGATTGCTGAAGATTAAATTTAAGTAATTTAAATTCGAATACGTAAATTCGTTTTGGTTAAACAACGTAACGTTTTAAAGGAACGCCAAAGGGCGGGAACTAGAAATAAAAATAGGAAAAGGTGCGGGCATCAAAGTATTAACTAATAACACACAATTACAGCCTTCTGTCTATTGTGAGATAGACGTATGAGCTTAGTAGTGACTATCTCTAATTTTGGCGATTCAGCCAATAAAAATGTTTTTATCAAACGTTATAGAAAGATATTTGTTTTGAAGAAGAATGCTTTAAATTTCCAAACGAAAATACGAGCGTGCCAAATTTTTAAACTTTCTGACGGCAAAATTGGTTTGAATACTTCTGAAAAATGACATTTTACTTTACTTCAGAATTATATTATTTTCTAGTTTATGCATTACCTAATTCAAGCGATGTTAAACGCAGTGAAAGGGCACATATTTCATATCATGCGAAATTTCATACGGAAATTAACAAGTACTCTGACACGTGTTCTGCTAAAGCTCCGAAAATATGTTTTGTTAAAGCTGTTACAATAGCAAGGAACGCAAATATGTGAAACTGTATCAATTCAGATATTTACACATGAAAATAGTTGAGATCTAGGAAAGAGTAAAGAAATCCACACTAAAATTAACTATAAATAAATTTCTAATTCTTATTCGTAAAACTGAATCTCATTTCGCACCTTTCTTTCCTTAGAACCTAGTGGCACAATCCGCGATTTTTCGTAGTAGATAAAAATATTTAGTATTGTTTTATTCAATGTCCAAAGAACAAAGAAAAGCTCCTTCGCACTGTTGTCCTCACCATTAGTATATAATTTGTAAGGTAAAATTACATTCGAACAAGCGTGAAAAGTTTACGCATAATAATTTATTGCCACCATCATTTTCATGCAGGCGAATTGTGCGCTGATATATAGCTACAGAGCGAAAGGTAGGGTGTACTTGCTTCGGCAGTACATATACTAAAATTGGAACGATACAGAGAAGATTAGCATGGCCCCTGCGCAAGGATGACACGCAAAATCGTGAAGCGTTCCACATTTTTTGCTTTTCATTCAGAATGGCAACATTTCTGTTTACTTTTCTTATGAATTATAGTTTTCGTTTGAGGAATAGGCGATGTGAAGGTTAAGGTCATCTGACTATTTCCCGTTCGTGAAAGACTGTTTAGCACAAAAGATTGTCGAAGAGAAAAAATACTTTGAATGCAAATCAATTCGATAATTTGAAAAAGATTTTGAAGAATGTCAGCCGTTTTTATATTTTCAAAACTTTAAATATTTCCGAAAAACAAGATTGCTAAGACTTATTTCTTAGTCTCACCATCTCAGTAAAAATAATCTTCGACATTACACATAAGAATAAGTGTGTCTTTATATTATTAATCTTCGCACTAAAGACAGGGAATTTTTTACGAAAATGAGTGACATTTTGAGATGTTCTTAACTGCAGAACCGAATAATGTCAAAATGTTCACAGTCGTGATAGATGTATGCGATTAATCCTGAATGATAAAAACTCATAAATCTGCGGTGATGAGCTTCGGACTGTGTTGTAAAAAAATACATCCGACACGCGAACATTGGCATTTTTACTCGAGTAGTAGAAAATGATAAATGCCGATCACAAGTGACAGAAAATACTGTTTTATTTTAAATTCATTGCTTTGGGTACTCGGGTCTTCTGGGAAGTGAAACGCTCTCTGTTTACTAAAGAAACCACTCAGAGCAAGCTCCGCCCTTCCCGCACTGCACGAGGCAACACGGGCGCGATCATCAATGGCCGCATCCAACGCGAAGTCAGATGACGACCGGCTTCACGCTCGGGGCGAAACCCCACTCCACATCATCGTGGTTGGGTTTTCTGCGAAGTTCGGTGAGCGAACTCGCTAATCATACTATAGAAATGATCCTATGAAGTATGATCTTGCACTAGCACTGTGCTTTGGAAATGCTAATCTCTTTTAGACTTTGCTGTTTCTGGTGTAAATGATGCGGGATATTGAAAACTGTTAACATTTTGTATTTCTTAAATTTAAAATGTCATCTTAACATACCTGGATATGTCATACTGCATACAGCTAAAATTTATGATTGACACAATGGCTGTTGTTAGTTTCATGGATGTCAACTAAAAATAGTCTTTCACTTTTTCTCAAACGAAATATATATATATTTATGAGAAAGTTTAAATTAGTCCGTTTTTTACAGGTATGTTATGTTTTTGTCAGGAAAGGACGACCTCTACTACAACAATAGTTTTCTTAATGATTTGCAAGTTACGATAGATCAGGAATGTTACGATTACTTCCCAAAGAACAATGGGCTTAAAATGAATTTTTAAAAATGAAAAGGCAGAGGAGAAACGATTTGGTTTATTTTTTAAGCATTTTGTTCTTCGAAAGCAATCGAACAGGATGAATCGCAGCTCTATGCAAAAACATGCAGGTGAGGTAGAGAGCACAGTTAGTAATCATAAAAACATTGGCAAGATGAATGAAATTTTACGCCACGTGGTTTAGGCATCGCTTATTTTCGTATTTTGAACAGCAAGTCCCACCCTTTTGCTATTTTCTAAAAACAATACATTACCTTAATACAATGATTTTACGCTTAAATCATTTAATTTGCATCAACAGAAAACGATGCGGTAAATGTAAGGGGTTAAACAACAGTAAGCCGAATCCTTTTGTAAATTAATGTATCGTTTAAGAAAACGCGGTACGGGCGGGGCTTAGTGTTTGTTCACAGTAGGAAAATACTCCGATGTAAATGTGCTAACAGGTCGCATACATTGTAATTTTCGACCATGATTTCTTAAGTGAGCATGATTCCCTAACTACGCTCTCTACCTTCCCTTCAAGTTTGTACACAGTATTACGAACCACGCTGTAATTAGCTGCGAAGTTTTATTTGAATGAGAATAAATATTCCTAGCCCCGCCTTTTACTTTATTATTATTTATTTTTTATTTTTTCCAAGCACTTTGCTAAACCCAACACAGTAATTATGGAAATTTTGTTTTTTAGAAGCCATCCGAATTAAACATCATTCGAAATGCACAAAACGCACGATTTAATTACAATTATAATAATAAAGTAAAATTCAATTTCTGAGAAATAGCTAAAAGGGGGTAAGAAAATTTAATCGACAATATCTAATAATCTATTGATGCAGATATCAAATCGGTTGTGTCCACTTTTGGAAATCTCAGCTTTTGCACATGGAGAAATTGCTGAAAGCAACTGGATAATTTATGAATATTTACATTTAAAAACAGACGTCATTGATATAGTTTCCTCAATTGCTTAATTTTAAAGAAGTGGGCGTCGTTAAATCGTGAGTTATATAACTGGAGTGGGATGTTTTCTGGAATGTACATTTTTATGAGAGTCTTTGTGACAGGTTGATATTTTGAGCGATAATTCAGGTTTTAACAGGTGCAGTCTTCATGGGTCGCTAGATATTGAAAGGAGAAAAACCTTTCCAGCTCTGAAAATAAATTTATAAATCGGCCCTTTACTCGTAAATTTCCCGTCAATTTCCATAAGTTTTCCCAATTTCCGTAAATTAGTCCATTTCTGTGTGAAATCATTTGTCAAAATTTCTTTTTCTCGTGGTGCCCCATAAATTATTAGTGTAATCTCTACGAAAAATCCACGTATATTAATCAAATACAGTAAATATTTCCCTTTCTATCATTTAACATTTCTGAATCTTCCTATTACTGGACTTGTCCTTATAACAACTAACTGATATGGAGTCGGCAGCATTGTTTGGAATTTCTACATGCATTTTGAAGCATTAAAGTTTAGAATTTTCCATACTTCACTATATATAAATTATACTATACTGTATAAAAATTATACGAGACCTATAGCATCTTGAAATACATTAAGTTTAACTTTTTTCAAAACTCCTTTTAATCCGACACACTGAAAAGGGTCCAAACGACTTCCGAAAAGTACCTACGTATTAAAAATATCTCCTCGTAAATCGCATTAGCAGGCGTATGTTGCTTCTGCTTCCTCCGTTGAAGTGAGACAAACATTTCGCTGGTATTTAAAACTTTCCTGGTGAGTTAATTATACAAGAAAAGATTAGAAAATTCGCAAAAGAAATAACAAGACAGACGCAATTTATTTTCGTTATAAAGTAAGACCACTGAGCGATATAATAAAAGTAGCAAGACAATAATACTTCCTCCACCACTATACAGGTAATGAAAAGGTAATACATCTGTTTTTGGTCCTGTCAGCAGTGTATGCTCAGGTTTCCCTTCATTTCTCGAGCTAATCTTTCGCCTTTTACTAAAGATTACCGTGGAGGGGAACAACTCAATGAGCCTAAACACAATTTTTGGATTCCCGTCGAAAGATGGGACATAATGCAAATAAAACAGTTCAGATGTTTCTTGTCCACCAAAATACCACTTGCGAGTATTCTCAAATTCAATTTGTTTCAATTTGACTTGGACATTGGTGGTAGTTTGCATTCTTTTTTTTTTTTTTTTTTTTTTTCACTCTGTGTGAGTTTCCTCTCAGTTGGAAAATTTGTTTAAGAAATTATTTTTTCTTTACGAATGTGCTCCAAGAGACACTTTTCATTTTGTAGATTAAATTCCGAGAGTCATTGCTGGAACTTGACGCTGATTGCCTGTTTCGAAAACAGGCATTTCAGGGAAGAAATTGTTCGCAGGTCGCGTCTGAATAAATTCACTCTTTCTATTTCTTTGCTTTCCACGTTTAAACGAATCTTAATAAAGAAAACAACAAACGTTCTTAAAATCTCCCACATTTTTAAAAAATTGATTAAGAAAAATACGACTCACATTACAAAAGTATAAAAACAAAATTATAATTATACAATCCTAATTATTACTATATCTTAATTTCAAATTACTTCATTAAACCGTTTTCCTAGTTTTGCTTTAAACGCTTTTACTATACTATAAGCATAAACTAAATGGAACCAGGAGAGAAATCCTTCAGTTTTCTAATAGTCACATGAAAACGGCCTGTTCCCGTGTCTGAAAAATAATTCGAAAACGCCGTTTTTTTAATTTTATAGTAGGATTAAATTTTCTACGTGTCTACACAGAGGCTGTTCATAAAGCATCCGAATTGGAAAAAAATAAAAAATAAATCGTGAAGTTTTAGTTGTTAGTGGAAAGTTTTTTAAAAAAATACTTTCTCGGAAAAGAGACTGACACATCTCTTTTTAATGACGTGTATTGAATCATTTGTACGAGTGACAAGGAACGTAGGAAGCCACGCCTCTGCAGCTATTTAAATTTAAAGTTTTCTCAGTAGACTATCGTAAAACTACTTTAATACACAGCGTAAGTTTAAAACGTTACATTTCTTTTGAAAAATGTATGCGGATTGGTTCATTATGGATCCTTGTTTTGTTTGCACATTTTTTCTTTTTTTTTTTCTGCATTTTAACAACAAACTAGTAATGTTAATGGAAAAAGTTGAAGGCCATGTGTGCACTTTAAAACATTATTGTGATTTTCATTTTACTGAAGGTTTTTATTTTACCTAATTGTTTTTGTATATTGAGAACACTGAAAAGATGATGGGATCCAAAATATCAGTATTAATATGTCGATGATAGATTTTGAAATATATTCAAACATCTCTTTCCCCTCCCTATATTGTATTTTGGACCGCCCACTTGTTTCAAAAACTGTGAAAACTCATCCCTGTCATTCTTTACGTTTCCTTTCGGTTTGTCGTTACAACTGACATCGGTGGTAATAAGTATATACAACAAGTGTGCAGAAACTTAGATGAATTTAGTAGAATATATATTTACTTTGTCATACGAAGGTAAAACATAAATATATGGATTATGCTAACACTTTTTGATCGCTCACGTATTAACTCGTTTCGTTAAAAACACTATCCCCTCCTCTAGACGTTTCTCTGAAAACAATACATTATGTTTCAAAAGAATTTTTGTGCATTCGTGCTTAATTTCTTGAGTGCTATTGGGGTATACATGCCTCAGTGCGATAACCGAATCGATTGCTGAAGATTAAATTTAAGTAATTTAAATTCGAATACGTAAATTCGTTTTGGTTAAACAACGTAACGTTTTAAAGGAACGCCAAAGGGCGGGAACTAGAAATAAAAATAGGAAAAGGTGCGGGCATCAAAGTATTAACTAATAACACACAATTACAGCCTTCTGTCTATTGTGAGATAGACGTATGAGCTTAGTAGTGACTATTTCTAATTTTGGCGATTCAGCCAATAAAAATGATTTTATCAAACGTTATAGAAAGATATTTGTTTTGAAGAAGAATGCTTTAAATTTCCAAACGAAAATACGAGCGTGCCAAATTTTTAAACTTTCTGACGGCAAAATTGGTTTGAATACTTCTGAAAAATGACATTTTACTTTACTTCAGAATTATATTATTTTCTAGTTTATGCATTACCTAATTCAAGCGATGTTAAACGCAGTGAAAGGGCACATATTTCATATCATGCGAAATTTCATACGGAAATTAACAAGTACTCTGACACGTGTTCTGCTAAAGCTCCGAAAATATGTTTTGTTAAAGCTGTTACAATAGCAAGGAACGCAAATATGTGAAACTGTATCAATTCAGATATTTACACATGAAAATAGTTGAGATCTAGGAAAGAGTAAAGAAATCCACACTAAAATTAACTATAAATAAATTTCTAATTCTTATTCGTAAAACTGAATCTCATTTCGCACCTTTCTTTCCTTAGAACCTAGTGGCACAATCCGCGATTTTTCGTAGTAGATAAAAATATTTAGTATTGTTTTATTCAATGTCCAAAGAACAAAGAAAAGCTCCTTCGCACTGTTGTCCTCACCATTAGTATATAATTTGTAAGGTAAAATTACATTCGAACAAGCGTGAAAAGTTTACGCATAATAATTTATTGCCACCATCATTTTCATGCAGGCGAATTGTGCGCTGATATATAGCTACAGAGCGAAAGGTAGGGTGTACTTGCTTCGGCAGTACATATACTAAAATTGGAACGATACAGAGAAGATTAGCATGGCCCCTGCGCAAGGATGACACGCAAAATCGTGAAGCGTTCCACATTTTTTGCTTTTCATTCAGAATGGCAACATTTCTGTTTACTTTTCTTATGAATTATAGTTTTCGTTTGAGGAATAGGCGATGTGAAGGTTAAGGTCATCTGACTATTTCCCGTTCGTGAAAGACTGTTTTGCACAAAAGATTGTCGAAGAGAAAAAATACTTTGAATGCAAATCAATTCGATAATTTGAAAAAGATTTTGAAGAATGTCAGCCGTTTTTATATTTTCAAAACTTTAAATATTTCCGAAAAACAAGATTGCTAAGACTTATTTCTTAGTCTCACCATCTCAGTAAAAATAATCTTCGACATTACACATAAGAATAAGTGTGTCTTTATATTATTAATCTTCGCACTAAAGACAGGGAATTTTTTACGAAAATGAGTGACATTTTGAGATGTTCTTAACTGCAGAACCGAATAATGTCAAAATGTTCACAGTCGTGATAGATGTATGCGATTAATCCTGAATGATAAAAACTCATAAATCTGCGGTGATGAGCTTCGGACTGTGTTGTAAAAAAATACATCCGACACGCGAACATTGGCATTTTTACTCGAGTAGTAGAAAATGATAAATGCCGATCACAAGTGACAGAAAATACTGTTTTATTTTAAATTCATTGCTTTGGGTACTCGGGTCTTCTGGGAAGTGAAACGCTCTCTGTTTACTAAAGAAACCACTCAGAGCAAGCTCCGCCCTTCCCGCACTGCACGAGGCAACACGGGCGCGATCATCAACGGCCGCATCCAACGCGAAGTCAGATGACGACCGGCTTCACGCTCGGGGTGAAACCCCACTCCACATCATCGTGGTTGGGTTTTCTGCGAAGTTCGGTGAGCGAACTCGCTAATCATACTATAGAAATGATCCTATGAAGTATGATCTTGCACTAGCACTGTGCTTTGGAAATGCTAATCTCTTTTAGACTTTGCTGTTTCTGGTGTAAATGATGCGGGATATTGAAAACTGTTAACATTTTGTATTTCTTAAATTTAAAATGTCATCTTAACATACCTGGATATGTCATACTGCATACAGCTAAAATTTATGATTGACACAATGGCTGTTGTTAGTTTCATGGATGTCAACTAAAAATAGTCTTTCACTTTTTCTCAAACGAAATATATATATATTTATGAGAAAGTTTAAATTAGTCCGTTTTTTACAGGTATGTTATGTTTTTGTCAGGAAAGGACGACCTCTACTACAACAATAGTTTTCTTAATGATTTGCAAGTTACGATAGATCAGGAATGTTACGATTACTTCCCAAAGAACAATGGGCTTAAAATGAATTTTTAAAAATGAAAAGGCAGAGGAGAAACGATTTGGTTTATTTTTTAAGCATTTTGTTCTTCGAAAGCAATCGAACAGGATGAATCGCAGCTCTATGCAAAAACATGCAGGTGAGGTAGAGAGCACAGTTAGTAATCATAAAAACATTGGCAAGATGAATGAAATTTTACGCCACGTGGTTTAGGCATCGCTTATTTTCGTATTTTGAACAGCAAGTCCCACCCTTTTGCTATTTTCTAAAAACAATACATTACCTTAATACAATGATTTTACGCTTAAATCATTTAATTTGCATCAACAGAAAACGATGCGGTAAATGTAAGGGGTTAAACAACAGTAAGCCGAATCCTTTTGTAAATTAATGTATCGTTTAAGAAAACGCGGTACGGGCGGGGCTTAGTGTTTGTTCACAGTAGGAAAATACTCCGATGTAAATGTGCTAACAGGTCGCATACATTGTAATTTTCGACCATGATTTCTTAAGTGAGCATGATTCCCTAACTACGCTCTCTACCTTCCCTTCAAGTTTGTACACAGTATTACGAACCACGCTGTAATTAGCTGCGAAGTTTTATTTGAATGAGAATAAATATTCCTAGCCCCGCCTTTTACTTTATTATTATTTATTTTTTATTTTTTCCAAGCAATTTGCTAAACCCAACACAGTAATTATGGAAATTTTGTTTTTTAGAAGCCATCCGAATTAAACATCATTCGAAATGCACAAAACGCACGATTTAATTACAATTATAATAATAAAGTAAAATTCAATTTCTGAGAAATAGCTAAAAGGGGGTAAGAAAATTTAATCGACAATATCTAATAATCTATTGATGCAGATATCAAATCGGTTGTGTCCACTTTTGGAAATCTCAGCTTTTGCACATGGAGAAATTGCTGAAAGCAACTGGATAATTTATGAATATTTACATTTAAAAACAGACGTCATTGATATAGTTTCCTCAATTGCTTAATTTTAAAGAAGTGGGCGTCGTTAAATCGTGAGTTATATAACTGGAGTGGGATGTTTTCTGGAATGTACATTTTTATGAGAGTCTTTGTGACAGGTTGATATTTTGAGCGATAATTCAGGTTTTAACAGGTGCAGTCTTCATGGGTCGCTAGATATTGAAAGGAGAAAAACCTTTCCAGCTCTGAAAATAAATTTATAAATCGGCCCTTTACTCGTAAATTTCCCGTCAATTTCCATAAGTTTTCCCAATTTCCGTAAATTAGTCCATTTCTGTGTGAAATCATTTGTCAAAATTTCTTTTTCTCGTGGTGCCCCATAAATTATTAGTGTAATCTCTACGAAAAATCCACGTATATTAATCAAATACAGTAAATATTTCCCTTTCTATCATTTAACATTTCTGAATCTTCCTATTACTGGACTTGTCCTTATAACAACTAACTGATATGGAGTCGGCAGCATTGTTTGGAATTTCTACATGCATTTTGAAGCATTAAAGTTTAGAATTTTCCATACTTCACTATATATAAATTATACTATACTGTATAAAAATTATACGAGACCTATAGCATCTTGAAATACATTAAGTTTAACTTTTTTCAAAACTCCTTTTAATCCGACACACTGAAAAGGGTCCAAACGACTTCCGAAAAGTACCTACGTATTAAAAATATCTCCTCGTAAATCGCATTAGCAGGCGTATGTTGCTTCTGCTTCCTCCGTTGAAGTGAGACAAACATTTCGCTGGTATTTAAAACTTTCCTGGTGAGTTAATTATACAAGAAAAGATTAGAAAATTCGCAAAAGAAATAACAAGACAGACGCAATTTATTTTCGTTATAAAGTAAGACCACTGAGCGATATAATAAAAGTAGCAAGACAATAATACTTCCTCCACCACTATACAGGTAATGAAAAGGTAATACATCTGTTTTTGGTCCTGTCAGCAGTGTATGCTCAGGTTTCCCTTCATTTCTCGAGCTAATCTTTCGCCTTTTACTAAAGATTACCGTGGAGGGGAACAACTCAATGAGCCTAAACACAATTTTTGGATTCCCGTCGAAAGATGGGACATAATGCAAATAAAACAGTTCAGATGTTTCTTGTCCACCAAAATACCACTTGCGAGTATTCTCAAATTCAATTTGTTTCAATTTGACTTGGACATTGGTGGTAGTTTGCATTCTTTTTTTTTTTTTTTTTTTTTTTTCACTCTGTGTGAGTTTCCTCTCAGTTGGAAAATTTGTTTAAGAAATTATTTTTTCTTTACGAATGTGCTCCAAGAGACACTTTTCATTTTGTAGATTAAATTCCGAGAGTCATTGCTGGAACTTGACGCTGATTGCCTGTTTCGAAAACAGGCATTTCAGGGAAGAAATTGTTCGCAGGTCGCGTCTGAATAAATTCACTCTTTCTATTTCTTTGCTTTCCACGTTTAAACGAATCTTAATAAAGAAAACAACAAACGTTCTTAAAATCTCCCACATTTTTAAAAAATTGATTAAGAAAAATACGACTCACATTACAAAAGTATAAAAACAAAATTATAATTATACAATCCTAATTATTACTATATCTTAATTTCAAATTACTTCATTAAACCGTTTTCCTAGTTTTGCTTTAAACGCTTTTACTATACTATAAGCATAAACTAAATGGAACCAGGAGAGAAATCCTTCAGTTTTCTAATAGTCACATGAAAACGGCCTGTTCCCGTGTCTGAAAAATAATTCGAAAACGCCGTTTTTTTAATTTTATAGTAGGATTAAATTTTCTACGTGTCTACACAGAGGCTGTTCATAAAGCATCCGAATTGGAAAAAAATAAAAAATAAATCGTGAAGTTTTAGTTGTTAGTGGAAAGTTTTTTAAAAAAATACTTTCTCGGAAAAGAGACTGACACATCTCTTTTTAATGACGTGTATTGAATCATTTGTACGAGTGACAAGGAACGTAGGAAGCCACGCCTCTGCAGCTATTTAAATTTAAAGTTTTCTCAGTAGACTATCGTAAAACTACTTTAATACACAGCGTAAGTTTAAAACGTTACATTTCTTTTGAAAAATGTATGCGGATTGGTTCATTATGGATCCTTGTTTTGTTTGCACATTTTTTCTTTTTTTTTTTCTGCATTTTAACAACAAACTAGTAATGTTAATGGAAAAAGTTGAAGGCCATGTGTGCACTTTAAAACATTATTGTGATTTTCATTTTACTGAAGGTTTTTATTTTACCTAATTGTTTTTGTATATTGAGAACACTGAAAAGATGATGGGATCCAAAATATCAGTATTAATATGTCGATGATAGATTTTGAAATATATTCAAACATCTCTTTCCCCTCCCTATATTGTATTTTGGACCGCCCACTTGTTTCAAAAACTGTGAAAACTCATCCCTGTCATTCTTTACGTTTCCTTTCGGTTTGTCGTTACAACTGACATCGGTGGTAATAAGTATATACAACAAGTGTGCAGAAACTTAGATGAATTTAGTAGAATATATATTTACTTTGTCATACGAAGGTAAAACATAAATATATGGATTATGCTAACACTTTTTGATCGCTCACGTATTAACTCGTTTCGTTAAAAACACTATCCCCTCCTCTAGACGTTTCTCTGAAAACAATACATTATGTTTCAAAAGAATTTTTGTGCATTCGTGCTTAATTTCTTGAGTGCTATTGGGGTATACATGCCTCAGTGCGATAACCGAATCGATTGCTGAAGATTAAATTTAAGTAATTTAAATTCGAATACGTAAATTCGTTTTGGTTAAACAACGTAACGTTTTAAAGGAACGCCAAAGGGCGGGAACTAGAAATAAAAATAGGAAAAGGTGCGGGCATCAAAGTATTAACTAATAACACACAATTACAGCCTTCTGTCTATTGTGAGATAGACGTATGAGCTTAGTAGTGACTATTTCTAATTTTGGCGATTCAGCCAATAAAAATGTTTTTATCAAACGTTATAGAAAGATATTTGTTTTGAAGAAGAATGCTTTAAATTTCCAAACGAAAATACGAGCGTGCCAAATTTTTAAACTTTCTGACGGCAAAATTGGTTTGAATACTTCTGAAAAATGACATTTTACTTTACTTCAGAATTATATTATTTTCTAGTTTATGCATTACCTAATTCAAGCGATGTTAAACGCAGTGAAAGGGCACATATTTCATATCATGCGAAATTTCATACGGAAATTAACAAGTACTCTGACACGTGTTCTGCTAAAGCTCCGAAAATATGTTTTGTTAAAGCTGTTACAATAGCAAGGAACGCAAATATGTGAAACTGTATCAATTCAGATATTTACACATGAAAATAGTTGAGATCTAGGAAAGAGTAAAGAAATCCACACTAAAATTAACTATAAATAAATTTCTAATTCTTATTCGTAAAACTGAATCTCATTTCGCACCTTTCTTTCCTTAGAACCTAGTGGCACAATCCGCGATTTTTCGTAGTAGATAAAAATATTTAGTATTGTTTTATTCAATGTCCAAAGAACAAAGAAAAGCTCCTTCGCACTGTTGTCCTCACCATTAGTATATAATTTGTAAGGTAAAATTACATTCGAACAAGCGTGAAAAGTTTACGCATAATAATTTATTGCCACCATCATTTTCATGCAGGCGAATTGTGCGCTGATATATAGCTACAGAGCGAAAGGTAGGGTGTACTTGCTTCGGCAGTACATATACTAAAATTGGAACGATACAGAGAAGATTAGCATGGCCCCTGCGCAAGGATGACACGCAAAATCGTGAAGCGTTCCACATTTTTTGCTTTTCATTCAGAATGGCAACATTTCTGTTTACTTTTCTTATGAATTATAGTTTTCGTTTGAGGAATAGGCGATGTGAAGGTTAAGGTCATCTGACTATTTCCCGTTCGTGAAAGACTGTTTTGCACAAAAGATTGTCGAAGAGAAAAAATACTTTGAATGCAAATCAATTCGATAATTTGAAAAAGATTTTGAAGAATGTCAGCCGTTTTTATATTTTCAAAACTTTAAATATTTCCGAAAAACAAGATTGCTAAGACTTATTTCTTAGTCTCACCATCTCAGTAAAAATAATCTTCGACATTACACATAAGAATAAGTGTGTCTTTATATTATTAATCTTCGCACTAAAGACAGGGAATTTTTTACGAAAATGAGTGACATTTTGAGATGTTCTTAACTGCAGAACCGAATAATGTCAAAATGTTCACAGTCGTGATATATGTATGCGATTAATCCTGAATGATAAAAACTCATAAATCTGCGGTGATGAGCTTCGGACTGTGTTGTAAAAAAATACATCCGACACGCGAACATTGGCATTTTTACTCGAGTAGTAGAAAATGATAAATGCCGATCACAAGTGACAGAAAATACTGTTTTATTTTAAATTCATTGCTTTGGGTACTCGGGTCTTCTGGGAAGTGAAACGCTCTCTGTTTACTAAAGAAACCACTCAGAGCAAGCTCCGCCCTTCCCGCACTGCACGAGGCAACACGGGCGCGATCATCAATGGCCGCATCCAACGCGAAGTCAGATGACGACCGGCTTCACGCTCGGGGCGAAACCCCACTCCACATCATCTTGGTTGGGTTTTCTGCGAAGTTCGGTGAGCGAACTCGCTAATCATACTATAGAAATGATCCTATGAAGTATGATCTTGTACTAGCACTGTGCTTTGGAAATGCTAATCTCTTTTAGACTTTGCTGTTTCTGGTGTAAATGATGCGGGATATTGAAAACTGTTAACATTTTGTATTTCTTAAATTTAAAATGTCATCTTAACATACCTGGATATGTCATACTGCATACAGCTAAAATTTATGATTGACACAATGGCTGTTGTTAGTTTCATGGATGTCAACTAAAAATAGTCTTTCACTTTTTCTCAAACGAAATATATATATATTTATGAGAAAGTTTAAATTAGTCCGTTTTTTACAGGTATGTTATGTTTTTGTCAGGAAAGGACGACCTCTACTACAACAATAGTTTTCTTAATGATTTGCAAGTTACGATAGATCAGGAATGTTACGATTACTTCCCAAAGAACAATGGGCTTAAAATGAATTTTTAAAAATGAAAAGGCAGAGGAGAAACGATTTGGTTTATTTTTTAAGCATTTTGTTCTTCGAAAGCAATCGAACAGGATGAATCGCAGCTCTATGCAAAAACATGCAGGTGAGGTAGAGAGCACAGTTAGTAATCATAAAAACATTGGCAAGATGAATGAAATTTTACGCCACGTGGTTTAGGCATCGCTTATTTTCGTATTTTGAACAGCAAGTCCCACCCTTTTGCTATTTTCTAAAAACAATACATTACCTTAATACAATGATTTTACGCTTAAATCATTTAATTTGCATCAACAGAAAACGATGCGGTAAATGTAAGGGGTTAAACAACAGTAAGCCGAATCCTTTTGTAAATTAATGTATCGTTTAAGAAAACGCGGTACGGGCGGGGCTTAGTGTTTGTTCACAGTAGGAAAATACTCCGATGTAAATGTGCTAACAGGTCGCATACATTGTAATTTTCGACCATGATTTCTTAAGTGAGCATGATTCCCTAACTACGCTCTCTACCTTCCCTTCAAGTTTGTACACAGTATTACGAACCACGCTGTAATTAGCTGCGAAGTTTTATTTGAATGAGAATAAATATTCCTAGCCCCGCCTTTTACTTTATTATTATTTATTTTTTATTTTTTCCAAGCAATTTGCTAAACCCAACACAGTAATTATGGAAATTTTGTTTTTTAGAAGCCATCCGAATTAAACATCATTCGAAATGCACAAAACGCACGATTTAATTACAATTATAATAATAAAGTAAAATTCAATTTCTGAGAAATAGCTAAAAGGGGGTAAGAAAATTTAATCGACAATATCTAATAATCTATTGATGCAGATATCAAATCGGTTGTGTCCACTTTTGGAAATCTCAGCTTTTGCACATGGAGAAATTGCTGAAAGCAACTGGATAATTTATGAATATTTACATTTAAAAACAGACGTCATTGATATAGTTTCCTCAATTGCTTAATTTTAAAGAAGTGGGCGTCGTTAAATCGTGAGTTATATAACTGGAGTGGGATGTTTTCTGGAATGTACATTTTTATGAGAGTCTTTGTGACAGGTTGATATTTTGAGCGATAATTCAGGTTTTAACAGGTGCAGTCTTCATGGGTCGCTAGATATTGAAAGGAGAAAAACCTTTCCAGCTCTGAAAATAAATTTATAAATCGGCCCTTTACTCGTAAATTTCCCGTCAATTTCCATAAGTTTTCCCAATTTCCGTAAATTAGTCCATTTCTGTGTGAAATCATTTGTCAAAATTTCTTTTTCTCGTGGTGCCCCATAAATTATTAGTGTAATCTCTACGAAAAATCCACGTATATTAATCAAATACAGTAAATATTTCCCTTTCTATCATTTAACATTTCTGAATCTTCCTATTACTGGACTTGTCCTTATAACAACTAACTGATATGGAGTCGGCAGCATTGTTTGGAATTTCTACATGCATTTTGAAGCATTAAAGTTTAGAATTTTCCATACTTCACTATATATAAATTATACTATACTGTATAAAAATTATACGAGACCTATAGCATCTTGAAATACATTAAGTTTAACTTTTTTCAAAACTCCTTTTAATCCGACACACTGAAAAGGGTCCAAACGACTTCCGAAAAGTACCTACGTATTAAAAATATCTCCTCGTAAATCGCATTAGCAGGCGTATGTTGCTTCTGCTTCCTCCGTTGAAGTGAGACAAACATTTCGCTGGTATTTAAAACTTTCCTGGTGAGTTAATTATACAAGAAAAGATTAGAAAATTCGCAAAAGAAATAACAAGACAGACGCAATTTATTTTCGTTATAAAGTAAGACCACTGAGCGATATAATAAAAGTAGCAAGACAATAATACTTCCTCCACCACTATACAGGTAATGAAAAGGTAATACATCTGTTTTTGGTCCTGTCAGCAGTGTATGCTCAGGTTTCCCTTCATTTCTCGAGCTAATCTTTCGCCTTTTACTAAAGATTACCGTGGAGGGGAACAACTCAATGAGCCTAAACACAATTTTTGGATTCCCGTCGAAAGATGGGACATAATGCAAATAAAACAGTTCAGATGTTTCTTGTCCACCAAAATACCACTTGCGAGTATTCTCAAATTCAATTTGTTTCAATTTGACTTGGACATTGGTGGTAGTTTGCATTCTTTTTTTTTTTTTTTTTTTTTTTCACTCTGTGTGAGTTTCCTCTCAGTTGGAAAATTTGTTTAAGAAATTATTTTTTCTTTACGAATGTGCTCCAAGAGACACTTTTCATTTTGTAGATTAAATTCCGAGAGTCATTGCTGGAACTTGACGCTGATTGCCTGTTTCGAAAACAGGCATTTCAGGGAAGAAATTGTTCGCAGGTCGCGTCTGAATAAATTCACTCTTTCTATTTCTTTGCTTTCCACGTTTAAACGAATCTTAATAAAGAAAACAACAAACGTTCTTAAAATCTCCCACATTTTTAAAAAATTGATTAAGAAAAATACGACTCACATTACAAAAGTATAAAAACAAAATTATAATTATACAATCCTAATTATTACTATATCTTAATTTCAAATTACTTCATTAAACCGTTTTCCTAGTTTTGCTTTAAACGCTTTTACTATACTATAAGCATAAACTAAATGGAACCAGGAGAGAAATCCTTCAGTTTTCTAATAGTCACATGAAAACGGCCTGTTCCCGTGTCTGAAAAATAATTCGAAAACGCCGTTTTTTTAATTTTATAGTAGGATTAAATTTTCTACGTGTCTACACAGAGGCTGTTCATAAAGCATCCGAATTGGAAAAAAATAAAAAATAAATCGTGAAGTTTTAGTTGTTAGTGGAAAGTTTTTTAAAAAAATACTTTCTCGGAAAAGAGACTGACACATCTCTTTTTAATGACGTGTATTGAATCATTTGTACGAGTGACAAGGAACGTAGGAAGCCACGCCTCTGCAGCTATTTAAATTTAAAGTTTTCTCAGTAGACTATCGTAAAACTACTTTAATACACAGCGTAAGTTTAAAACGTTACATTTCTTTTGAAAAATGTATGCGGATTGGTTCATTATGGATCCTTGTTTTGTTTGCACATTTTTTCTTTTTTTTTTTCTGCATTTTAACAACAAACTAGTAATGTTAATGGAAAAAGTTGAAGGCCATGTGTGCACTTTAAAACATTATTGTGATTTTCATTTTACTGAAGGTTTTTATTTTACCTAATTGTTTTTGTATATTGAGAACACTGAAAAGATGATGGGATCCAAAATATCAGTATTAATATGTCGATGATAGATTTTGAAATATATTCAAACATCTCTTTCCCCTCCCTATATTGTATTTTGGACCGCCCACTTGTTTCAAAAACTGTGAAAACTCATCCCTGTCATTCTTTACGTTTCCTTTCGGTTTGTCGTTACAACTGACATCGGTGGTAATAAGTATATACAACAAGTGTGCAGAAACTTAGATGAATTTAGTAGAATATATATTTACTTTGTCATACGAAGGTAAAACATAAATATATGGATTATGCTAACACTTTTTGATCGCTCACGTATTAACTCGTTTCGTTAAAAACACTATCCCCTCCTCTAGACGTTTCTCTGAAAACAATACATTATGTTTCAAAAGAATTTTTGTGCATTCGTGCTTAATTTCTTGAGTGCTATTGGGGTATACATGCCTCAGTGCGATAACCGAATCGATTGCTGAAGATTAAATTTAAGTAATTTAAATTCGAATACGTAAATTCGTTTTGGTTAAACAACGTAACGTTTTAAAGGAACGCCAAAGGGCGGGAACTAGAAATAAAAATAGGAAAAGGTGCGGGCATCAAAGTATTAACTAATAACACACAATTACAGCCTTCTGTCTATTGTGAGATAGACGTATGAGCTTAGTAGTGACTATCTCTAATTTTGGCGATTCAGCCAATAAAAATGTTTTTATCAAACGTTATAGAAAGATATTTGTTTTGAAGAAGAATGCTTTAAATTTCCAAACGAAAATACGAGCGTGCCAAATTTTTAAACTTTCTGACGGCAAAATTGGTTTGAATACTTCTGAAAAATGACATTTTACTTTACTTCAGAATTATATTATTTTCTAGTTTATGCATTACCTAATTCAAGCGATGTTAAACGCAGTGAAAGGGCACATATTTCATATCATGCGAAATTTCATACGGAAATTAACAAGTACTCTGACACGTGTTCTGCTAAAGCTCCGAAAATATGTTTTGTTAAAGCTGTTACAATAGCAAGGAACGCAAATATGTGAAACTGTATCAATTCAGATATTTACACATGAAAATAGTTGAGATCTAGGAAAGAGTAAAGAAATCCACACTAAAATTAACTATAAATAAATTTCTAATTCTTATTCGTAAAACTGAATCTCATTTCGCACCTTTCTTTCCTTAGAACCTAGTGGCACAATCCGCGATTTTTCGTAGTAGATAAAAATATTTAGTATTGTTTTATTCAATGTCCAAAGAACAAAGAAAAGCTCCTTCGCACTGTTGTCCTCACCATTAGTATATAATTTGTAAGGTAAAATTACATTCGAACAAGCGTGAAAAGTTTACGCATAATAATTTATTGCCACCATCATTTTCATGCAGGCGAATTGTGCGCTGATATATAGCTACAGAGCGAAAGGTAGGGTGTACTTGCTTCGGCAGTACATATACTAAAATTGGAACGATACAGAGAAGATTAGCATGGCCCCTGCGCAAGGATGACACGCAAAATCGTGAAGCGTTCCACATTTTTTGCTTTTCATTCAGAATGGCAACATTTCTGTTTACTTTTCTTATGAATTATAGTTTTCGTTTGAGGAATAGGCGATGTGAAGGTTAAGGTCATCTGACATATGTCTTCGAACCTATAAACAATGAAGATTTGATAATCAAAAGACTCAAAACGACCATTTTTAAGATATTTAACATGAAAGCAGATACATCAGTGTTGAATCCCATTACAAAATCAGGAAATAAATCCATATTCTTTTCTGACATATTTTAAAGTTTAATCGGTGAATAGTAAATATACTTTACAAACGCTGTGAACAAAACTTAACCGTTTGCTCTGGAACGGCGCCTCTCAGACGACCTTCTATTCATTACTTCAACTCGAACGTCGATCGAGAGGCTCCATGACCAATTAAGTTACTATATATCTTATATCCACCAATAATGATCTACAACTAAAAGTAATATAATAGGTGTAATACTTCATTAAGAAAGAGACTCCACCTACATTTTTTTTAAGTGTCTTTGGGCGTTGCTTGCCTTGGCCAAGAATGCTTTAAAAACTATCACACAATGGAAAAATCCAGATCTTATATTGAGCTAGATTAGATTTAGCTGGACTACTTAAGAGGCGGAAACTACGAACCCTGTTGCATTTTTATACTTTTGAATAAATCTCTTACACAATATTTATTCTGTTCTCAAGCCACGCCCTTCTAAGAAGAATTTTCTAACACGAAAAATTATTCCATCAGTACCGGAAAAATTATGAAGTTTTATATGCGGATTACCAAATATCTGGATAATAGGTTCGAGTTGTTGGTATACCCGTGCGAAAAACGCTTCGAGAGCAAACGGTTAAAATACTCGATTATTATTTTACATTAAAATAAAAAATTTTTGATTTAGGTTTTTTTCGTTTACATGTTGCCAGATTTGGGGACTTTTTTATTCAATATCCAGCACTATATTTTAATTGTAACGGTTGCCTAATCATTTCGAAGATTACTGGTCTATTATATGTATCAAATACCACTCCTCGAAATTATTGGTGACTGTTTAATAAAAAAGCCTCGAAGTCTGGAACATTACGTTTTGTTGATAGTTATCGTTTTTTAATAAATGAAAAAATTATTAGCGATATTTGTACAGTAACCTACCTTATTCTTACACACGAAACCTGGTTTACATGGACAGTCTCGCGGAAAAACGTGCTTGCTAAAATCGATTTCACCAGGTTTGTAGGGAAGGAAAAACATGTAAATGTCACCTAAAATAGAGGAATTTTATTGTTACTGGAAAGATATTTTAAGATTTGAATACAGAGTAAAAAATAAAAAAATATCGATGATTACATGATACAGTGTTACAAATCCGGATTTAATATTTTATTTTTAACCCGTTAGTAGTCGCTATAGACAGCGCCACCTATTACAGATTGCGCACTTTTTATTTAACTATCACCAATAATTTTAAGAAGTGATGTGATCGACGTTTCTTTGATTTTATTCGCATTTTGTGTATATCAAATGCCACTTCTAAAAATGTTTGGTGGCTATTGAATAAAAAAAATCTGTCAATAATGAAAGATGGGCGGCAAATCGATCAACTAGCGACTACTAACGAATTAATATTTTAATCCATACAAAATTAATACTCTTTTATAAATTTAGCGATAAGAAAATAAATTACTGGTATGTGTAACAAAGAATGAAATAGTTTTTTGTTTTTCCCGATTAAATGTTTATCTCTACAAAAAAAAAAAAAAAAAAAAACTCTTTTATGAATTTAATGAAAAAAATAATAATAATTATAATAATAATAATAATTTACTGAACTCTGTAACAAATTATGAATTGAATGTTTTTTGCTAATATTCTAATCACTACAAAATTATTTTTATTTATTAATTTAAGGATAAGAAATTAAATTATTTTAATGTGTAACAAATCATAAATATTTAGAACCCTATAAAACTGTTACTCTTTTATTAATTTACTGATAAGAGATTAATTTACTGTACTGTGTAGTAAAACATGCATAATTTTTATTTGTTAATATTTTAATCCCTAAGCATTATTACTTGTTTATTAGTTTAGAGATAAGAAATTAAATTACTGTAATATGTAACAAATAATCAATTAATTGTTTTTGTTAATATTTTAACATCTACAAAATAATTATTAATTTATTAATAAGAATTTGAACTATGTTAACGTTGGAAAATCAATATTCGTAATCAAATTTTTGTGAGATAAAGTAAGCGTAAAAAAAAAAAAAAAAAAAAAATGTAGGTGTTAAGTATTCATACTTCATAAAATCAGAAAATGTAACATTTAAGTGTTTTTCAACAACTGACGTTGTTTACTTCATCAATTAGGAAAATGTTAGAAATTTCTTAGGATATCATTATGTGATTTGTATGGGCGAAGAAAATATTTTATTATTCATAGGGCTGCCACAAGGGACGTCTTTTTTTTTATTCTTTTCGTACCACTCTTTCCAAAAAACAAAACCTATAACACATTTACGAAGTTTTATCTGCAATTTGCATGTATTATGTAATTATAAGTTTTATGTTATGAAAATAGTGGTACGAAAGTAATTAAAAAAAAAAAAAAAGTCATCTGTGGCAACCCTGTGTTCATTTGTGAATAATAATAATAATAATAAAATCACGTCTATTGGTTGATTTCCATGAAGTAGATCGAAGTGTGGATGTGGACGGTGTAATCAGGTACTTTTTTATTTTAAGCGCGAAAGTTAATTTACCCTCATTGGGCTGAGGAGTATTTAACACCTATGTTTTACTTGTACCATCACTGATTTAGGATATGATTGCAATAAATCTGAAAACTTCTAGGGAAGGGAAAGCAAAGTGCATTTTAAACAAATACAAATGTAAAGTTATCTTTCTAAAAACCCCAAGCTAGAATTTACTTAAATAGCATCTCCTTATATTATTAAAATCTGTGCGCATCTGTCTGTATGAGAGAAATGCCTTGTCATCGCTAAAGCTCCGGCGCTAATGGTCGCATCGCCTCGAAACCGGTGTCGACAGACGCAGAGTTTCTTATCTCGACATCGCGATAATTCGCTAAGCGATGCGACCCTAATTAGCGGAGATATTAATTAAAGCGTTGTCCCATGTCTACCGAAAAATGACCCAGAATGCATGATTAAATGCTTAAAAAGCGACATTTTTACGGAAAAAGTGAAAAATAAATTAGAAATATCAGTCGTTTTGTTACAAACAAGATACCATTGGAAAGGGGGCTTTTTTTCTCAATCCGATTGTTTAAACGGTTTATCGATCGGGCAATTAGATTTTTTTAAACTAACTAAACTAAAAAAAAATGGTGGCAACAAATCAAAACAATTTTAATATCGCAGACGGTCGTCTACAGTCTTGAACGGAAAGAGAAACATCTGGTATTTAATGAGGTCACGTGTTTTGGTACTGCGATTAAAAATTGCAATTTTGAAAAGGCTTCAGTTTTTCAATGTCGCGCACAAAACTTCGTATACAGTCCTAACATAACAAGACAGCCTTGCAGTTCAAATTTCATCGAATTTCGAAAAATATTACATTTTAATTGGAAATTAAATTTTATTCGAATACGCGTATTTTAAATTCTAATTATGATTAAATTATTTTTAATACATCATTCGAAAGATATTTTAAAGTTCTTTTATATTATCGAAAGTTTTCACCAGATTTACACGTTTTGAGGTGTCCTGAATCAGTTTTCCTTTGTATCTCAGCTACTAATAAAAATAATTTCATAAGTAATACATCATTAGAAAGCTTTGTTGATTTGCAATCGAACAGTACATTACAGAAATTTCTACCGCCAGATGCCGCTTTAATATTTTAAAATTTCAATATTTCAATTTCTAATTATGATTAAATTATTTTTAATACATCATTCGAAAGACATTTGAGTAGACCACGGACTAGTAATCTTTTTGCTTTCGAACATCACATCCCCACCATACCACCAATTCCTTCGCCAAATCCACATTCCACTTCCACCAAGGCAAGCCTCCTCCTCCTTTGCTATCGCTGTTTATATTTCGATTGGGTGTAAATTAAACATAAACCACAACCTACACTAGCTGAAATGGAACCCAAGTAATCTAATTCTTGCATTTTTTTTTTTTTTTTTTTTTTTTTTACTGTGTAATTCTTGTTTTTATGGGTGACAAAAGAATTTCGTCTCAGTTCCGGAACACCTAACTTATGTAGGGCTAACTATTAATAGACCACTGGAGAATATTTGATCCAGCAGGGCTCCAAGCAGAGGAAAAGGATTTCTCCATCCTCGCTCATCGAGTTCTTTTCCCTGAAGCGCACCCAGAGAAAATATTTATTGAATCAGCAAAAATTTGGTGCGCTGTATAAAAACATCTATTTAAATGATATTCCAATAGATAATTTGTTTAGATTAATAAAATATTTTTTGTTGCAATTCCAATATTTTGTTTTATCTCACAGAAAATTGGTTTTTGCTTACAAATATACAATAACCTGTGAAATACCCCACCCGCATAGTTCGTTCTTTAAAATATTATCTCAAGTGAGGTTAATGTAAACAAAAATTAATTTTCTTCCTAATGTAAAGCTGTAGATGTGATACATGAAATTAATAGCGAACATTTGACATTAAAAATAAAGTATATCACATGCTCGCTAGAAATTGCGAGAAAATAATTGCATCTACAGTGTTCAGTTAGCGCCAGAATAAATTAACTTTTTTTTTTAATCGATCTTCGAAACTAAAAGTTTGCAAAATAGCAAAAGCAATCTCTCATAAAAGATTACTTTATTGATATTTATTAACTTATTTAATGTATATATATTTTTGTGTGCGTCATGTTTCATAAAATCCATCAAATGCAGGCAAGATCATTTGCAAACATTTTTATCGTTTAAACAAGATATGTATGTAGTTGCTTTAAAAGAAAATCTATAGCTAAAATAATAATAGAATACAATTTAGAAATGAACTGACATGACGTACACTAACTTGTTCCAACCTCATAACTGATCAAAGCAACCAAATAAAAAATTCCATGAGTTTTCTCTTGATTCGTAATGTATGAAAAATGGAAAAAAATGCGAATTTTAATAATTATTTAAATTGGATGAACTAATCAATCTATACTTTATTAAGTTAAATTTCATATATATTACTTCATATTAAATTTCATATACGTTATTCATTTTAAATACAGAAAATAATGCGAAAGAGGAGCATTTTAAAAATATATGAATTCTTCTATTTAAATGACAATTTGTTAAAGTTCTAATTCTATTTTATTTTTTCTATATGGCTCATCGCATTAGTAACAAAATTCTATTCAGTCATGCGCAGTTTCAGCCATAGTAGTTTCTCAGCATCACTACCAGATGAACCACTCCCCGCTAATCGTAGCTCCATTAAGGAGAATACGCTTAATAGTACTCGCTTTGATATCGTGAGACTAAGTTCTTAATGCAACTAAATATTGCATCTAAATGGTTCTTGGAACTAGTACACATGCAAGAAATAAGTAAATAAATAAATAAAAGTGATGTGATGTTATTTGTCAAAGAGCTACATACAACACTTCTACTTTACCTATGAAGGCTACGTAAAGCATTCGGTTTTATCTCCTGGTATTCTAGAATAATTTTAAAAAATGACAAAAGATTATTATTATTATTATTATATTTTTTTAATCAAATTTTATCAAATGAGTTTTTGGAGTAGTACAAGCTGACCAACATTACCTTATAAATCATTTGGAGTAGATAAATAATTTTTGTCGAAAAAATATTTGCAAAACAATATGATCTTAGTCATGTAATGGTGATTACCTTCATTCAAATTTACGATATATCGTATTAACTGCATTAGATTCTATGTAATCCTTCCCATTAATATAAAAGCTAATTAGGAAAAAATCATGGAATTTTCTGTTATTTTTTTCTTAAATTCGCGCGAATACGGGCTTTTAGATCCTTTAGATAGACACTCACCTAGTTCTAGGATCCTCGGGTAGAGTCTTAAAACCTACACCACTCCCTCTTAATAAAGTTTCCGAAACATTTTTCGAATAATAATAATCCTTCCATATCTTTTCACCCTCTTTGTTGATTCTTTTCAGAATAATGTCCTGTTGCTTGGTATGCAATCTGACTTACAATCGAAGATTTAAATTTTATAATCAATGTTTTTTAAACGAATTATTTTTGTAAAAATTATTTTTTATTATAAAATATTTTTGTAAAAAAAATAGAACCAACTCCAAAAAGCTCTTACCATTCAAACAACTTAAAGGAAAAAAAAAAAAAAAAATGGTATATAATGGAACTGTAAATTATGCCTAAAAGTATAAATTAATTTCCTTCGCCAAATAACCTAAGCAATGCAATTAAACATAATTTTTGAAGTCGGCGCAAAATTAAATAAAATTTAATTTGCTTTTAGACAGGTAGCTACAAATGCTGTTGTCTCGAATGATCAATTTCATGTTTCTTTTATTATTTTATCACTGTATACAATTGGTTCATTAGTAACATCTACACAGAACAGTGAACAGTACTCGCAATTCGGTATTTATTTTTTCTGCGAAGTTACTAGAATTTTCTTTGCAAACTTGGTATAGCTTTGATAATATCATAACGGCTTTTGGATTTGGCGATTAAAAAGTATATTGCAAAAACATACACGCAAAATGTTTATTTTCATAAAATATATTGTACGAAATATAGTTTCGATATTCTCGATTGTTACCTTAACATACCTTATTAAAATAACCATGAATTCTCAAAGGAATTAAATAGGCTTACTGATATCATTTGGCGATTTTTTTTCACCAAGGACGTGAGACACCAGCAGCTCCGCCAATGTTTGTAGTATTTGAATCAAAGTAGTTCTTGGCTGTGTTTTGCAGATGCTAAAGTGAGGTGTATGTTTTGAATAGAATTTCATTTTTGTATTGAGTAAAGGTATGAATTTTTATTTTATTTTGCGCCTACTTCAAAAGTTTTGTTTAGTTGTAGCGCTTAGGTTGTTTGGCGAAGGAAATTAGTTTATACTTTTAGGTGCAATTTACAGCTCTATTTTATGCCTTTTTTTTTTTTTTTTTTTTTTTTTTTTAGTTGTTTAAATATTAGTTGCTTTTTCGAGTCGGATCTATTTTTTTTTACAAAAAATATTTTATTTTTATCTTTGCTGTGAAAAATTATTCATATAGCAGAACATCAGAAGACGTTCGACCGCGGTTTCACAAATCACAACCCACAAAAAAGTAACACAACTGAAAAACTGGTAATTTCGAGTTTATGTCACTGAAAAATATATGAAATGCCCCAATGTGAACAAAAACATTACATCTCCATGTAAAAAATTAACCATTCGAGAGACAGCAGTGTCAGTTTTATTCATAGTCAATACCTTATCTTTAAGTTGATTTTTCTTAAATACTGAATTGTAAAGTTGTGTCACTTTTCTTGCTTTTATGGATAGGTTGGTTGGTAGGTTGGGTTTTACGTCACACTACTGTTGCTCAATGGGCAATTGGTGACGGACTGGGACTCATCCCTAGAGGTTGTCCGGAGACATGTCATCACAATTTTGATTTTCCGCAAGAAAGATGGCTCTCCCGCCTCAGCGACCCTCGCTTTTATCGGATATGAGAAAAAACTATCTATTGAATGACGACACATTAAATTCAAAAGGCTTTAGAAATGTAAAGAACGGAAACGCTCTATTCGTAACCAAAAATTCGGTTAGGCATGTATTGAACTTTACAGCGAATATTTGTCAGCCGCTACGCTGGAATGTGTGAAGCTTAAAGTTCAAACAAAGATCAAAATATGTATTGCAGCTGACGGACAGAAGTTTCAATATCGAAATAAAGGATTTTGATTTATTTACATAGTAGAAAACTGCAAACAAACAAATGCACATTTAAATATTCTGTTTTTAGCATTTATGTCTTCAAGGTGTCTTTTCGTGCTAAATCAATGTTGCTGTACAACTTTTTGTAATTTTCTCTTTTTTCTCTCTTTTCTTACTTTGTGCAACTTTTCTCTCATACCTTGTACTGTATTCGCAACAGAAATGCTAACTCGGGTGTCTTACCACCACGTGGCGCTGTAAACGGTCACATCTTGTAGCGCATGGCTACTTTAAGATACTTGCATATTACTTTTTCGAGTATAGAGGCAGCCGATCAACAGTTAGAGTGAGAACGGAATTTTGTGAATATCTGTAATTTTTTTAGAATTAATGAAATCATAATGAGACCTATTTCAGGTCAAGATTTTTACGACAAAAAAAGAAAAAGTACTAAAATTAAAGCATTTCTTACATAGTTATAAGCTAACAAGCCTCCATAACAACTTATAAAAAACATGGTTTCAATTGAGAATCCCTCTCCTTTATGAAGTTGGTTTAAAACGTCTGTACGTCAATCGATGTGACTGCTTTACCATACTTTGAATCTTATATAGACTAAAGGTCATCCGCTACACTACAATGTATGCAATGTCGTTCATGTAATGCACAAAATAGGAAATTGTGGACAAACAAATGCAAGTTTTAAGAGTTCTGTTTTTAGCATTAATGTCTACAAACTGTCTTTACGTATTAAATCGATGATATTCTGTAACTTTGTTATTCAGTTTTTTCCCTATAGTGAACCGTTTTCGATATAGGAACGCTAAATCTGCTATTTTCCACAAGGTCGCATTTTAAGCGATTAAATCTTGCAGTACCTAGATACAGTACCTAGATACCACTTTTATGACTATAGCTGCAGTCGTTCAGCAGTTTAAAGTTCGGGACTGACTTTTTTGGGCTACTTGTATTTCCTTTTGATCGTAAAGATATTACAACAGGACCTATTTCAGACCAAGACCTTTAAACTAAACAAAAAGTATCAAAATCGGAGCACTGTCAGAAGTTATAAGCTATTAAACAAACAAAAACAAAAAAAAAAACATACAGTTTGAATTGAGAACCTCTTCCTTTTTGAAGTCGGTTAAAAAAGCAAGACATGCTTGAAATAACCATTGTTTGTAATTAATAATAAGAAATCTAGTTATCACTTTATTTAGAAAAACTGATGCTTGAAGTATGTGTCAAATTGTGTAAAATAGTTTTACAATTTTACAACAAAATGAAAAACTGAAAGGCTTCATGTTAAAATGTTTTTCTTATTTTGATTTTAAAAATTGTATGGATACTTTACATGAGATACTTTTTTCAAATTAAATTTGAGTCACTCAGAATAATTTTCTGCACATATTTTCGCTAAATAAAAAATATATATATAGATAGGAAAATTGAGATTATTTTGCTTGTAGTGGTCTATGAGAGGTTCCTCTCCCTTTTAAAGCCTATTTTCAAACGAAATAATGTGCATTTACTATATTTTTGTTATTATATTTAATGCATTATATATATATATATATATATATATTTATTTAACGCATCAGTAGTGGACACTTTAAAGACATTTTCCGGTTTTTTTTTTGTGTAATTTCCTAAATTTTAAAATTTCAAAAAATAATTAATATGCCACACCTTTACTAACTCTTTCTTAACCTGACTGTATTATGAAAATTGCTAAATGTAGCATTTATATATGTAAAAGTCAAACATCCGGAGAGCTTAAAATGAGCCAGTTGTGGACCCCTTTGAATTTTTGCATTAAAATTAAGCTGTCCACACATTTCTATGTCTTGGGGACAGACCTGTTTTAGCAGTTTTTCCTTACATACATGAATCCCCGTTGGGGTCAACATTTAGGGTTGAAATTTGAGTGAATTTTACTTCGCACTAGTGCTTCACTTTTGATTATTGGAGACAGTGTGGGAATCAATAATAAGGCTACTCAGGAGCACAGATTATTATACAGAAAAGACACTCCCGTATATTCTTCGGTAACCAAAATTTGACTGCAACGACCCTATTGTCAACGACTGTAAGTTTCTCGAGATTTCCGGCTTACGCAATGGCTCATCTTATTTTTATTATATCTGTGTTCATTGTAATATTAGTGCAACGTTAAACCCAACATCCAACCAACTAACCATTGTATCGATGTTTACATTTGGCAACTTTGTTATTGTTTACGAAATTGATTGTCGAACGCAATTTATTTTAAGAAGTAAGTACTAAATATTAAGCAAATAAATTTCGAAAATATATATAAACCAGAAATATTTTTTTTCATTTTAAAGCATTTTGTATTATTTAAACCAAGCAATGTTAAATATTTAAGATTTTATTCCATACTGCTATTTCAGCATTACAGTTTGTTATATTAATTTGTACACTTGAACACGAATGTGTTTGGCAAAATTTATGTTCAAACATAATAAAAATTAGCTTTATTTCTTAGAAAATATATGTAATGTTATGATTTTGTGAATTTAAAAGTAGTAGAAAAAGTGAAGGAAAGAAAACAGCACATATGTTTTCATTTGGTAACTTTATTATTGTTTATAAACTTGATTGTTAAAAGCAATTTATTTTAAGAAGCAAGTGCTGAATATTAAGAAAATAAACTTTGAATATACATAAAATAAAAAACATTTTTTTCATTTTAAAGCATATTGTATTATTTAAAACAAGCAACGTTAAATATTTAATGATTTCATACAGCTATTTCAGAATTACAGTTTGTAATTTTAATTTGTACTTGAATATGGATATGCTTGACAAAGCATATTTTTAAACATTATAAAAATTAATTTTTATTTTTTAGAAAAATAGCTGTGAATGTTTTGAGGATAATTTTGTGAATTCAAAAACAATAGAAAGTGAAGAAAAAGAAAACTTTCCATACTAACCTGCTACTAACTACTCGCGAAATAGAAAAACAATTTTCGATCAAAGATGTTATTCATGTAGACTTAACACTTGTAGTTCCCCGGTGTTGACACTAGTGGTGCTACTATATTTCCGGTTCGCGTTTTAGCTTCACTGTCCTATCTGTATGATAATCTGTGGTCAGGAGACATTCCATAACAATTATATCTTCGTAGCCGCAGTGTTCTCCATTTTCCCATCAAAGTTAAACTTTTAAGGATTATCAAATGTCTCCGGACTATACTTGGAGGGTGAGTTTCATACTGTCGTTAATTGTCCGTCGTAACTGCCATATGTAGTACAGTCGGTAACAAAAGTGTCCGAACACTAGCAAAAATTCCTATAAAAAAAAAGTACACTTCATACGGTTTTGTTAAATAAATCCTTGTCGAATCCTCTTCTTAGTCAGTCTAAAAACATGATTCAATAAGGATTTATTTAATAGAATCTTGTGAAAAGTACTTTTTTTACATAGGAATTTTTGCTAGTGTTCGGACACTTTTGTTACCGACTGTACTAGTGCGACATAAAATTCATTGATGCTCACCCCCCTAAATACTGACCGCAGTTATGCTATTTCGACGTCGATTTTTCAATGGGAACCGAACTTAACCAACAAGACCAATATTGAACCCAAAAAAAGAAATGCGAATAAAAAAATTAAAATGTTCCAAGATTATCTCATGATTCAAGTGAATTTCCATTTCGTTCAGTTTTCTAAATTTGGGAAACCTGGGGATCCACCTTCTCCGCAGAAGATCAAAATTGTGATAGCATGTCTCCTTACCCTCCTAGGAGTGAGTCCCAGACCGGCGCCAATTGCTAAATGCGTACATTAGCGTGACGTTTAAAAACACTGAATTCAACTCTAAAATTGCGAGATTACGGAATTGTGTGCGCTACTGGATCTGACCTTAAAAGTCACATGAGTCAGTAGTGGACAGGGCTGTCCATTATTGGTCATGATGACATTTTTTGATACCAGTAGTGGACACCCATAAAAATACTATTTGTTAATACAGGATTTAAAAAACCGCAAAAGAAAAGAATTTTGCATACTTATTTTAGTCATATGAAAGCAAAAGGTAGAAGAAATCAGTTAAAAATAAGCAGACAGAAAGCAAATAAAATTTCATTTCCTTATTCAAAGTGATAAGAAGAAAACGGAAAAATCACAAAAGGTGCAAAATTTTTAGGTTAAACAAACATTATTTAAAAAATAATGGCAGGAATTATTTTTAGTTAAAGGGGTTATCAGTAGAGAACTATAACTTCCTTCCTGAACATTTCTCGAATGTTCAGAATTATTAGGTAGCTCATTTTCCGTGTTTAAAATTAAAAGTGTCCACTACTGGTACAGGGTCCACTACTAGTGCGTTTACCTTAAATGTTACATAAAAATGTTCCTATAATATTGGCATGCCCAGCATGGATGATTGTTTCAGAAGGCCACACTAAATATTTAAATACATTGTTAGATAAAAATGTAGCTCAGAGAGCATTTTTAAATGTATAATGAAATACTTTTCTTTTAATATTTTAAATTGTAGTAGAGAATAGCAGGTGTATTCTGCGTACAGGGCTATATAAAGGAAATCTATTTTTCTTTTTCTTTAAATAAAAAAATAGCTATATTATATATAATAATTTGTCATTTCATTCTCTATGAGTAGAAAAAATGATAAAGCTGACCACAATTAATTTGGGTACAGGGACTCACAAAATAATTCAAATACATTACGGTGTATGAGAGGTATTTCTTTAACAAATTTTAATACTTTTATGTGGAAGAAAGCATAATACATTTAGACAACATGTATTATCCAAATGTATCAATACATGTTTCCTAGGGAATAGAGAAGGATTAGCATTAATGAATGATTTACGGAGTCCAGATCATTACTCAGATCATTATGAGAATGTAGAGGAAATTCACTAAGTAGTTATTTAAATACATTACGGCCTATGAGAATTTTTTTTTCAAAGTATACTTAATATATTTATTCTGTACAAATGTTAAGTTTATATACTAGTTTTTTCCCTCGCAAAACCTGCATATAGTAGTACTTACATACCTAATATGATTTTCATAAAATCTCATAAATAAAATCACTGGAAATTTTCACCCCCCCCCTTTTTTTTTTTTTGCAATTATTATTATTATTATTAGTAGTAGTAGTATTTCCAATAAAACAGTTAGAATGTTTTATATTTGCATTACAATTTTAATTTTAAAAATAATTCTTTCTGCTGATAAGATTTTTTATGATTAATTTCAATTATTGTTATATTAATAATGAAATATTTTCTTAGGTTTGATGGAATTAAATTACCGCATTACTAATTTAAATTTTCAAAAATTAATTTTTATGTTTACTAAATAAAAATGTCTTAGAATTAAATTAAATTAATATTAGATTAATAATCAAATATTTCTTAGAATTTGACTGAATTACCATATTACCATACATAAAAGAAATTCCACAATGAATGCATGTATCTACAAAATAAATAAATAAGTAAATAAAAAGAAATAACGTTCCTTCTGTTTATAATTAATGAAAAAATATATATAATTTTGGCTTCCAAAAAATTGTATCTTAATATGATGATTTCAATTTTGATCAATAGATAGCGCCACCACCAGTAGTCACATACAATGGTGAGCCTTAAATGACTTTAAATTCTTCCAAATAAACTTCTAATTAGGAGCATTTGAGCATGTGTTTTAACACAAAAATTGAACATTTCATCTATTTCTTTAAGTAAATATGCTTTTCAAGAGTAAGTAAATATGCAGCCTATGCTTTATTATTAAGTAAATATGCTTTAAGTAAATATGATGCCTTTGCTTTATTATTAAGTAAATATGCTTTAAGTAAATATGCAGCCGAAAACTTCAATTTTTGCTTTAAGTAATCGAATCGGATAGTATCTTACTTCATTATCGTATCGTTTCGACAAAATTTAATCGTAGCTTGTCCAATTTAGATAAATATTATAGATTAGTTAAAAGCAGAAAAGCATATTTACCACAAAATAAGGTATTATTAACACTAGAGATTCGACTACAGCACCACAGAAAAATATTCAGACATTTTTTTAATATGTTAGTGGATAATGCTTGAATTTCATTTTCAGTAATGTTTTGAGTTTTTAACACAAAAACAGAATTAAAATGACTTTGCTGGCTTTTCATCAAATCATTTCAGTATCCCCTTTCTTCTTAAATAATCTTATATCCCTGCATACATACACATATAGATTCATATATAATCTCTCTCTCTCTCTCTCTCTCTGTATATATATATATATATACACACATTTATATTCTGGTTTTCCCGAAAACGGTTCTAACAATTTTTATAAAATCTTAAGATTAAGAGTTTTTGAAGATAGCAAATCAATCTGATTTATCTCCTTCTTCAGGAAATTAACGTGTATTGATAACCTGTCAAAGTATAGTAGAAACTTTTCTAGGAAACTGTCCGAACGATTTTGATAATAAATTATGATTACATTGTTTTTTTTTTTTTTTTTTAAGGTGATAATTCGACTAGAACTACCACCATCTTCAGAACGCAATTATTTTCACAGGTAACCCGCGCTCCACTCGGGGCAAATTATAGCATATACATGATTTGCTTGAGAACCATTCGATTAGTTTAATAATAAAAAATAATAATAAGGTTAAGGGTTTTTTGAGATGACAATTCCATTTGAATTACCGTCATATTTAAGAAAATTAGCCCATTCTGGTAAACCGCCTTCACCGAGGCAAAATTTGCCAGTAACATGTTTTCATCGGTGAGTGCACGAATGGTTTTGATAAATTAGGGAGAGGTAATTTTTGATATGATTATTTGATCTGAATTATAATAATCTATAAAAAAAAGAACATTCATTAATAACCTATACTCTGCCGAGGGCGAAATATGGCAGAAAACTGGTATTCTGGAAAAAGTTTCAACGACTTTGTAAAAATCATAGACAAGGGGATTTTTCAAATTTCAAATTAATATGACTCATTGAAATGTTGCGTACTTGGGGGTTCGTGAGTTGTCTGAGAATGAAAGGCCAAACGTACAAAAATTCAGTAATTTATTCACAGAAAGTTCCAGAAAAATACAGGTCAATAAACCAATTATCAGCTTCAATTCAAGCAGTAACCACAGCTTAAACAACAGCTGTCAATAGCAAATCCACAGTACCAACTGTATAGCAATAACACTTGAAGCAAGTCTCTCTCAAAGAGGCTCAAGAGCAATGCAAGCACTAGCGAAGCTGGCTGAGATCTGAACTGAACTGACTGCTTTGGCGAGAGAGCTCTCCTTATATACTGTTCCATGGAACCCAGATTTTTCGAGAAAACTCTAGAAAGTGGTCAACCAATCAACTTACAGCTTCTATATTTGGTATATCCCATATAAGGATTTTCTCGCCAAGGTCGTCAAAAAAATCGCCAAGGTGGGAAAAAGTCGCCAAATTTGGCGCCAAATCCATTACCTGCCTTATTGGGCTTTTTAATGCGTTTTTAAGGGGAAATAAGGCTATTTCAACGCTAAAATGACTAGAAATGGACAAAATTAGCACTTTATCAACTTACTAAGCCTCTTTGAATGAATTTATACAAAAATAAACAAAATTATTTACAATTTTGTAACAATATTATTACTTTTCTCTGAAATATGAATATATACAATGTTAAAAATTCGATTATTAAAAAAGCATCTTTTTGTTTATTATAACCGAAAACAAACCACTTTATTTACTATGAAATGGATTTTTACATGGTTCCTAGTTAAACTCCGCCATCTAGGTATTGTACGCAACTAAAGTTACAATTCTACTGTTGTTCACTCTAATGCTGTACTATCCTACTGTTGTATAGTTTCGATAAAATTGTAATAAGATACCACATGAAAAGAAAGGACATAATAAACATGTGTGTGCTAGTAAAAAACGAATTTCTCTGAACAACTTGCGATGTGTTTATAAAAAGACTAAAGGAATACAATTTAAAATTACAATAAATCAAAATTAAATTTAAATAAAATATAAGTGCTTTTACCTTCTGATTTAAGGTGGCTGCACTTAAATTCTCCGCCATAATAATAGCAGCAAGGATCCTCTCCTTCGCACTGCGATGTATTTCGACATTCTATTAATTCTGCCTATGTAAAAATAGATTTCAATGCTTGATTGAAAATGATTGTTTTATTCAATTGAATATATATGTAGTTATATACATATAAAAAAATAAAAATGCGTTCAAAAAAAAGAAACTAATATTCTGGCACACTGTGAGAAATTTCGGTGCCATATTGAATTAAAACTTGATACAAGTGTAGCTAAAACGTTCTAAATTGCACCTTTGTACTACAGTAGGTGCAACCATAAGATGGTGAACCTTTCTATTACAGTTTGATGCTTATTGTTGAGTAAGAGAACCAAATGATGCTGAAAATTTTTTCAGCTTCTTATGATTATAGCTACTGTAGCACTAAGTTTTATTTTAACGAAGCACCAAATAATGATAGCAGGCCTCACTATCTGATGATTGCTTCTGCTGTAGTACTAAGTTTTGGTTTAATCAAGCACCAAATCATGATGCATTCCTGCTCAAAATTTAGCAACATTTACAAACGATTAATTTTTTTTTTTTTTTTTTCGATTTAAAGACTTATCTCTAAATGAAATGCTTTTAAACACTGGATATGTAAAGACCAGGTCTTCCTCGTGTTTTGCAGTGAAGATTAGGTTACGAGAATAATTAGGCATCCGAGGACAGATTAAGCAATATAAATAACGTTTACAATCACCCTGTATTTTTAAGTGAAGCAAACTATCAGTAACTTTAGGATATATTATTATCTCATAAAAACGATACAATTGTAAAAGTCAACTCACTCAGCAAAGACTCTTACCTTTCTTACGCAGCCAAAAGAAAGATTGATATCAAATTTCGCCGCTGATATTGATTCCCGTAAACTCAATGCGTTGTTTAATGAAGATCTGTCAATAACTCTGCATGTATTTTTCTAATAAACCCTAACCTCTTTCAACATTCCTTGTTATCTGTGTCAGTTTTTTTGGCTGCATTATAAAATTATAACCTAAAGTATTTTTACGACTGGGTGCACAAATAATATTTTTATATTTACTAACTAAAGTTTTATTAATTAAAACTTCTACATATGGGACACACCCCATCGTAAAAATATTTTAATTATAAGTTTATAATGCAGCCAGAGCAGTGCCTTCCTACTTACTATGTCGACAAAAACAACTCAGGAGGGAAAATTAATTTTTCATACGCATACTTCATACAAAATACTGTTTTTAAGTTCTATTTCCAGCTCTGTTTTTTATATAATATTGCGTTTAGAGGTTCACGGAATACAAAAGTCGAAATTTAATCAGTTGGTATGTATGTATGTCGGTTCTCAGCATAACTGACAAACACATAATTGCAGGAAAATCAAATTTGTTATTTTTGTAAGTTCGTATTAGGTTCCTTCTTGGAAAAATTTGATTAAGATTATCAAGTTTGAGAGCAAATTAATTACGCAGTCTTGAATTAAAAAAAAAAAAAAAAAAAAAAAGAGAATAAAAAGAAAAAGAAATAAATGTAGTTTCTATAATTGAAAGGGGAATTGAAGAAAGCGGTGGACGCCCACGACACAGAATCATATGTGAAACAAAACTGTACCTAAACCTATTTTACATTATTTTTTAAACAGATTGATCTTTATTTTCTTACTTTATAATTCTGCAATCGATCTTTGTAATATTGAAATGCAGGGTAAGAGAAAGTCGTATCGTGTCTGTGACACACTAGATTATTTTTATAATGTAAAAGTTCAGTTTAGATTTCTGTTTACCGTTCTGTATGATAAATCGATTTAATTATTATTACTATTATTGTGTTTGTTTCTTTGTTAAGTTTTCTTTAGTTTAGTATGTTATTAATTAAACTATAAGAAAAATCATCAACTATCTGAAGTTGTATTGATAAAAGATATACATACATTTTAGCCACTAAAAAAATTTACTTTTGAATTCTCGGCATCTCAAAACTTGCTATTAAAAGAACAAAACTGAAAATAGAACTTAAAAAAAAAAAAAAAAAAAAAAACAGAAGAAGAAAAAAGAACTTTGTTTACTGTATGAAGTATAAAAAATCAATTTTCCTTCCTGAACATCGCTCGTAGAGCCAGTGTTCGAAAATGTAGTAAAGAAATTCCATAAAATACATTTAATAGAAAATAAAGTTTAGCTTAATTTTGAGTAGCCCTGTATATTGTCTGTAAACTACATGCTCATCACATTGTGTACTTAAATATACTGTTATATAAAACACCTAACACAACTCGCAATTTCCAAGTATAGCCCAATATATCTGTATATTCAGGGAAGCTCTGTAAATGGATGATAAGTGATTTCCATGCCACAATCTTCACAAAACATGCTTATAAATGCAAATAAAAAATACATAAATTCCATTTTGTTTCGGGCAGCCTATGGACTGTACCTACCATAAACTTTCCCCATAGACGCAATGTATTAAAATTCTTTTGGATGTCCCTGTACACGAACCATTTGCTTGATCTCATGGAAAAGTTCAGTGTAGCATCTCTAGATAATACAGATTTAAGATACCGAGTGTAAACATCCTGTAACGATTTGTACATGAGATGGGCTGAAACAGACACACAAACATATTTGCAGAAACACGCATAAACTAACCACTAAAAATATGGTTTTCCGATTCAGAGACCTCAAAACGTATAAATAAAATAAAAACTCAATTTCCAAAACTTACTCTAAAAACAATAGTTTCTCTACCATATATGTGTGGTTAAGAGGTATTAAGAAAAAAAGATGATTTTCTCAGTAAAATTGAAACCAACACATGAGCACGATATAGTATCCAAGGTAAGCCTATAATTTCTTAATCTATTTTTCTTTCTTTTGAGAAGATAAATCTAAATTTACATTAGTTTTTCCTCCAAAAGAATTAATTTGAACGAATTTGAGGAAAACGTAGGTTTATAAATAACTTTTTTTGTAAGAGGAAAATAAAATACTACGTAAAAATTTTTTAAAGATAAAAATTCAAATTATAAAGGGAAGATGAATATAAATTTTATTATTTAAAAATATAATCTGGTGTGAAACTCACACGACTTTCTCTTATTCTTAAATTTATTACTATAAACAAAGACTGGAGAATAAGGGGTAAGATAACGAGTACTCTTATGTAAACCTATGTGAAAACGATTCAAATTAGGCTTCGGAACAGCTTTATTTGAAAAATGTTTCTGTGTGAGGGGGCTACTGACCCCCCTCAACCTTCTTTTCATTAATTTACATACATATATATAAAATTCAAGTCTGTTATTAAATTCAAAAGTTCATTTAAAACAATTTAGATAACTTTCACGCGCAACATTCCTTGAAACTTATCAATCTTGATCAAACTTTTCTAGTAACAAATGTGTTAACTCCAAAATACAGCATTTGGATCGCTTAAATTTAATTGTTTTTAATTTACTGTAAGTGATAACACAAGGATCAAGAGTTAAAACTTGACTTTAGTATTCAGGAAACCTCAAAACATATAAATATACAAAAACCAAGCAATGAATATTTATCCAGATTAGTTTGCATAGGTGGTCACTGCTTATTTCCCCATCATATGCATGTTATCTTAAATTTCTAGTTCAGAATATATTATATTCATATTCAGAGAAACGAATTTGACCAAACATTTGACATAGTGTCAGAACGAAATCCCCGCCTAATAGGCTACCCACCGTTTAGTTCGAAATATTTATCTTATTCTAATCTATTAACTTATTTTATTGGGGTTAATTTTGTAGCTTATTTTTCAAGCTACTATTTCTAATGCAACAATCTCCAAAATGCATATTTATATGGAATATCGCCACATTTTGCAATGTTGATAAAATCTAAAATTTCGAATAACTTACGAAATTTTCCTATTAGAATATGTGTTGTCAATGATGTTCAAACAAGTTTCATAAATGTTATTTTCAAATTGTCTGATATATTTATGATCCTCAAAATGGATGTCTATGCTCAATTTTGCTTTATTCTGCCATGTTAAGCAAATCGTAAACTCCAAATAACTTACGAAATTTTTAAATTACAAAATTAATAGTCAGGGATGTTCATGTCCTGACTATTAATTAGTCTTTCTTAAATGATATTTTAAAAGTGTTCTAACATCGTAACTATGAAAATATCACCTAAAGTGGACGTTTATGTGAAACTTTTGCCCTATTCCGCCATATTAAGTAAATCATAAATTTTCAGCGACGAAATTTTTAAAATAGAAAATTCATAGTCAAGGATTTTTATAACAGCATCTTATACAAAATTTTAAGAGTAGTCTGACATCTTAACGAGGAAAATATCCCTCAAAAGGGACATTAGCGCGAAATTTTGCTGTATTTTGCCATTTTAAGAAATTCGTAAATTTCGAATAATTTGCGAAATTTTCAAAGTACCATGTTTATAGTTAACAATTTTCATCCTGGCATCAAAACTGATATTTAAAAGCTGTTCTTACATCTTTATGATAAAAATGTTTCTTTTTATGCACGTTTAAGTGAAATTTTGCCCTATTCTCCCATGTTAAGAAAATCGTAAATTTCGAATAACTTCTGAAGTTTTTTAATTAGAATTTTACCAATGAATAGGGTTCTTGCCAAACTAATACTTTAAAACTGGTCCGACATCTCTGCGATCCTTTGTTCTTGAGATATCGTGTACACACACTAACATACTACCACACAAACGGACTAAGAAACTAACAGACAACCTACAGACGGACATCATACCAATTTTGATATTTTTGGATTACGTTTAAAAAAGTCAAAAATCCGAGGTCGAAAATTTTCACGATTACCTACGTTCTGCACACCTATAGAATGATGGGGAACAAAAATAAATAAATAAATAAAATAATAATAATCTGGTATGTCACTCACACGACTTTCTCTTACCCTGAAATTTAATGCTACAGTTAAAGATTAGAGATTAAGAGATACGGTTATGTAAACCTATAATAATAATAAAAAAAATAATAATAATTCTAATTAAGCTTCGACATAGTTTTATATGATAATTAGTTCTGTGTGAGGGGGGCTACAGCCCACCCCAACCCCCCGTTTCATTACTGCGCCTACATTTATACAGAATTTAAATCTGTTATTTAAATTAAAAGTTCACTTAAAATTATTCAGGCAACTTTCAGACAACTTTCGCTCAACATTCCTTGAAACTTATGAGTCTTGATTAAACTTTTCCAGCAACAAACTTATATTAACTTGAAAATACAACTTTTGGATCCCCTGAAATTATTCGTTTTTAAGTTACTCTAAGTCAGAGGTGGCCAACCCGCGGCCGCGAGGAGACTAACCATATTTAAAGTTTGACAACTTTGGTTAACGGATCAAAAATTAATCAATAAGTTCTGACTTGTAGAAGTGAAAATACTGTTATGATAACTAAAGAACTGCTGCAATGAAATTCTTTTTATTACAGTTTTAATATACAGTTATAAATTTTTTACGATTCTGTTGTTAATTTATGAATGAAAATAATTTAAATTAATGTATTTTGCTCCGAATTTTCGCCCTGCCATTCTCCGAAAAAAGTATATACATACATGAATCATATACTCACAAACATATATGCACATATACAGTCATAAAATAATAATAATGATAATAATAATAATAATAATAATAATAATAATAATTTCCTAATCCGACTATTTTCGCCGTAAATTATCGTAGAAACCAGCAGCTGATGCCTAACGATCGGTAATGACGTTTTTAATTCAATTGCTAAATTTTTCTTAGGGTGCCATCTACATGTTAAAGCTTGGGCAAACTTCCCTTTTTTTTTTTTTTTTTTTTCCATATAGCAACACCCATTTCTGACTTCATGTTCGAATTTCTAAGGTCGAGGCGGTTATATTATTTATATCAAAATCTTCATAGAGTTACAAGCAAAGATTTGTCAGGGGCAAATCTCTATATTAAAAAATAAATTAATTAAGGAATTATAGCCATAAAAATATTATAGCCATTCAGATAATAATAAGAAAAGAAGTATAGCAATTTTAAATATAAACTAAAGTAAAGTAATGCTAATTAAGAAATGATGTGAACGTCTACACTTACTTTAATAACTATTTTAAACCATGCGCAAGCAAAGTAATATATGACACAAAAGATAAAAAATGACAGCCCCCTAATAAAAATTGAAATATTACTATAATTTGAAAAATAATGATAGGAATGAACTGTAAATTTAGAAACCCATATTTTTTATGATACCCATTCTATTCGTGCAAAAATTAATGTAGGTCATAACTCATGAATTTTAGAAATATGAATTTATTAAAAATTTTCATTATTCAAAAATGTTTTTTAATCAAAAATATGCATGGAATATATTGTTACTTCATTCTAATGTTAAAATAAATAAATAAATAAATAAATAAATAAATAAATAAATAATAATAATAATAATAAATTAATTTTTGGGATGTTTATTACGTTCATTTCACATTAGCATCTCCATATTTTAACAAATTATAACTCTGTGAAAAACTGAGAGAAACATAAAAAGTATACCATTTTCTGGACTGATTTGATCCAAATAAATCCAAAAAGCTTTTCGAAATTGGGGGTTTCCTTTGAAAAAAAATGAAGTTGATGCCAGTTTTAACATGTAGACACCCCTTTAGAAGAAAAATCTAAATTAATCGTTCTAAACTATGCCTTATTACTAATCGATCAGCACCACTCGCATGTCTCTACACTAATTTACGGCGAAATTAATCGGGAATGGAGGGGGTGGGTGAGTTATGACTGTACATACGGTGTGACCCGAATGAATACAATATATTTCCAATGCAGCCCACCAAACGTTTTGGGATGGACAGGCCTGCTCTAAGTGACAAAGATCAAACGTTAAAAAACTTGACTTCAGTAACCAAGAAGCCTCAAAACGTGTAAATATACAAAAACGAGCAATGAATATTTAGCTTCAAAACATACATTATTTACCATATGTCTATGAGGAATTTGTTTCCATTCCTCAGCAGCTTTCCTGAACATAGTAAAATATTTTAGCAAAGCACTTCCACGAACAACAAAAAAGAATGTTATCTCTTAAATATTTGCTGCCCTGTATATCTTTTAAAGATTATGCACAGACCACAAGGTGCACTTAAATATAATCGGCGCAACCTAAAATACACTTCCCTCAATTTTCAGCTATTGTCGCACTATAATCTAGTTCTTTTGTGTAGCCCTGTGAACGAACAATGAATGATTTCCCTACCGTATTCTGCATGAAACATGTTTTTATGCATATGAAAAATAGATATTCATTTCATTTGGTTTAGTGCAGTCTATTTATGTTACATTCTACTCACCTGCAATATCCCCGATAGACGTAATGTATATGAATTCTCTTGGGTGTCCCTGTACACGAACCATTTGCTTTATCTCAACGAAAACCTTAGTGTACCATCCGTATATCATACATATTTAGAATACCAAGTTTGGATTTTCTGCTACCATTTGTTCTTGAGATATGCTGATGAGAGACAGACACACACACAGAGACACACAGACCAACCGCTAAAAACATTATTTTCGGATTCAGGGGACCTCAAAACATGTAAATATAACAAAAACGCACTTTCGAAAATTTGACCCTAAAACCATACTTTCCCTATCTTATGGGAAAGAGAAAGTAAAAAAAAAAAAAAAAAAAAAAAAATATTAACCATATGGCTATGAGGAATTAATTTCAATTCCTGAGCAGTTTTCATGGACATAGTAAAATATTATAGTAAAGCATTTCCACTAACAATAAAAAAGAATGTTGTTGCTTAAATATTGTTAGCTCCGTACGTGCTGTCTACTAAAGATTATGTACGCACCACATGGTGCACATAAATATAATTCTATACAATAAAACCTCATTAATTTGAATCTCAGGGGGAATAAAAAATGCGTTCATATGAAGAGTAGTTCATACTATCAGTAACTTCCTATAATTAATACTTCATACAATCTTCCTATAATTAAACTAATTTTCATTTTGACGGGAGTATTGAAAACAATTCAAGGTAAAGCTAATTCACGTTAACTGTATTCCCTTTAACGATGTTCGACTGTATTAATAACACATGGCACAACCTGAAATACGCTTCCATAATTTTCAAGAACGATCGTACTATAATGTTTTTATTTTTTGTGTAGCCCTATAAACAAACAGTGAACGATTTCCATACCATAATCAACTTCAGACATGTTTTTACGCTGAGAAAAAATATATATTCTTTTCATTTGGTATAGCGCAAAATATAGATATTAAATTCTACTTATCTGCAATTTTCCACATAGACGTAATGTATTTGGATTCTCTTGGGTGTCCCTGTACACGAACCATTTGCTTGGACTCAACGAAAAGTTTAGTGTAGCATCCCTATGTTATACACATTTAGAATACCAAGTTTGAACTGGAAATAAATCCGATAACTATGTAATCGTTCCATCGACATCCGATTTGGAATAAAAGTTAAGATATACATAGAATTAACTGCATTATTATTATTAATATTATTGTGTGTGTGTGTACGTGTGTGTACACAACATTTATGAAGACGTGCAGAAACATACAAAAGAGTTTCGTACCAATATGTTAATACCTTTTAGCAAATTTCAACAATTTTTCATTGTTTTTAACGTAATGATATTAATATATGTTTTTAGAGAGCTTAGAAGCATGGTTTCTACGAAAAAAAGGGAGACACAAAGTTAGTAATCAGTTTGCAGTGCTGCACAAAATTGGTCCGATAAGTCCTGTAATAATCAGATGGACTGGAAATTCAGTACAACTATTTAAGACTTACGTGAAAATAACTGTATAATTATTGGGGCGTAGAAATTTTGTAGATCGTGTAAAAGGGGACACGCGAAATAATTTCTGTACAGTACATTATACAGATGGATTTACATTTAAGTGTATTTCAGCACCATTACTTTGCGTTCGACATAAAATAATAATAATAATAACATAAAATCTAAAACGATATTAATAATAATAACATAATATCCTATTAATAATAACAACATAAGTTATTAAAATGCACAAACAAATCACTTTTTTGTGTACTTAATGAAGATACAATATATGTAATAAAATTAATTTATCATGCATTGTCTAGATACTTTGAAACATGTTTTCAATAAAAAATGTTCTACGGAGGTTTAATAATAGATTTTATTTATTAATTACACGGCTACGCAGCAGAATTCAGTGTAATTGTATGTTGTCCATGGTGAATACAGTATATGTACTTTAGGAATGTTATATTCATTTCAGGAAATACAAGTTTAAATAAATATATCGACATACGGTAATAACGGTTGGATGGGGGTGAGGAGAAGGAGTCAACAGTTCCTCCCAGAAATGTATCTCATAATGAATCGAGTTTATTATATATACAATTTAAGTAATATGTAATCAGTGATCTGCTTAGTTAATTAGAAGTTCCTTTTTCTTTTTCTTTCTTTTTTTTTCTGTGAATCCGCTAACTGGCAAAATGTAAAATATAAAGCTCTTTTATACACTTAAGAAAACTTTACGTCCCTCTTTTTCTTTATTAAAGAAATAACTTATTACTTTAAAGGGCAGTTTAAAGGTGTATCTGTAGTTTTGTAATCGTTAATGGTAAGGGAAAGAAAAAAATAACTGCGTGATATAAATGAAGCCACGACATAATTCACTTTATACTTCATTTTTTGGTTCTGAGATTGTTACATTCAATCAAATGAAAACTTCATCCATTTTTCACACACAAAGAAATTGTCATCAATTTAGAAATGTTTAATAAGATTCTAAAGACGTATTATGGTTGTTATTAACAATTATTTATATCTTTTATAAATATCTGAAAAACATATGAAACTTTGTTTTGAATTTTTAATTAAAAAATGAATTAATAAAATAAAGATTGGATTTTAATTTTGGGGAGTAATAAAAACTCACCGCACAGTAGCATTTTTGTTTTTTATAGTAAAATTTCATTTTTCTTTTGCATCTTTCTGATACAAATAGTTATTATGTGTTTATACCAAGGTATGAAACACAGAGTTTACACATAAACAACTTTATTTAATTTTAATCACCTTGCATTTGCAGTAATACTACACAAAAAACGTTCTACTTTTTAATACTAAAATAGAAAACATGGTTCAAACTATATACAATAGGCAGTAAAAATTATCGTATTTAAAAGCAGATTTACCGTTCCAAAAAAGTCAAAATCAGCATATGTGGAACTCGCAAGAATTACTAGAGCAGCGAAATAGTATCCCATTCTTTCAATAAAACTTTAACCATGTATGCAACGAATATCGCTTTTTATAATTCAGATGACCTTATAATTCAGTAATGCTGAATTCAGGTGTTTATATCTTATATAAAGTAGGACAGCTTTAATTAACACTGATTAATGAAACATATTTCATGTTTTTAACAAATAACAGGAGAAGCAAAAGAGCATCTGATAACTGTCAAAAGTAGAACGATTTATCCTTCACGGTATCTTTTGTTGAAAGACATGCCTAAAAAAAAAAAAGACATCTAAAGAAATCTGAGAAAATGCTATGAATAAGCAGGTGTTCATTTTTAGAACCTATTCAAGACAACCATTGAGATGCTAATCATATCAATTTGTATCAGGTTATATTCTTGACAAGACACTTTCTTTTTCTATGCTATTATATAAAGAGGAATTCCACCTCCCTACCTATACACTAACAAAACGTAGCTGAACATTCGTCAGTCAATATTATAAATATATTTAGTGAATTTATATTTTGGAAAGAAGATCAAGAAAAAGTATTTTTTCTTAAACAATACTTGTCAGCGAAAACCTAAAACAAAATAGAGAATTTGAAATTAAAAGAAGAGCAGTATAGGGGAGGGGGGTGCTCGAGAGATTACTAGAGGCGACTCATACCCCTGTTCATCCCTCTGTTTACGGCCCTGAAATAAACATAATTGATCAAGTCGCCCAAACACAATCAGGAACCAAGTACAGGGATATTCAATAACCGACCTGGTGGTTAGGTCTGTAGGGCGCAGCTTTCTGAATCCTCAAGTTCTGTGTTCGAATCCCGGTGTAGGCATGGATGTTTGTGATGTCCTATGTCTACAAAATATTGTGCGCTTATGTCTGTAAATTTCTGTAATATGGATCAATCGAGACAAATCCATCGTAACTATAAATCTCAAAAATGTCAAATTAATAAAATGACATCCAATGCCACTGCATCAGCAGTTTCAGGGAATCTTCGTTCATCGACCTACAATTTAACAAAAGAAAAAAAAAAAATGAGGAAAGTCGACATCATTTCAAACACTTCTTCTATATCGAATCTAGTCCAACAAAGAAAACACTTACAACACTGACCTAAACGCGCTTTTGATATCAAGGGCAACATGCACAAAAACTTTCGAGAATAAATCTTTCTCTTTTCTGCAAACTACGAAGAATGTACATTCAAGCGAATGCAATATTCTTTCTCTCCCCCCCACATCCTCTGCGAATATAGAACTGAAAAATTCACGTGACCTCTATTTTCCATACTTTTTTATTTTCTCTCACACTTATATATGGTAGAGGCAACATTGTTTTTGGGTCAAATATTTAAAATTGAGTTTTTATTTATTTACGTGTTTTGAGGTCCTTTGAAGCCGATAATCATGTTTTTATTAGTTGGTCTGTGTGTGTGTATACATTTTATTAGGATATCTCAAAATCAAATAGTAATAGGAAATCCAAACCCAATGGTTTAAATCTGTACCTTATAGTGATGCAACACTAAACTTCTTTTTGAGATTAATCAAATGTTAGTGTACGTAGGCATACAGGAGAATTCAAAGACATTATGCTTAAGGGGGAAATTTCTGGTATGTACAATGTAAAAGCTACAGGCTGCTCTAGAGAAAATGGAATGAACATAGTTATTTATACGCATAAAAGCATGTTTTGTGTAGGTTTAGGTATGGAAATCATTCATCATTCGTTTACAGGTCTACCCAAAGTATTTGAATACATTGGAGGTAAACCTAGAAATTGCTGGAAGTGTATTTCATTTTTTATTAGATGTTTTTCATATAAAATAAATTCAAATACAAAATGTGACATATATAGCGTTTATACAATATATATGGCACACCAAAAGTAAGTTACATGTTCTTTTCTACAAAATGTAATTGATTGAAGTGCCTTGTTACATTTTACTATTTCGCCGAACACTACTCAGGAGGGAGAATTAATTTTGCATACCCATACTACACACAAAATATTTTTTTTTTTTTTTTTTTTTTTTTTTTTTTTTTTGCTCCCTCTCTCACTTTTTTTTATTTTTTATTTTTCAGTGTGTACACTGAGCGACAAAACAAAACAAAAAATAAATAAATAAATAAAATAAATAAAATAAAAATAAAAAAAAAGCCACATTTGGGTATTTTTTCTTTTTACCTTCTACAACCGCTAAATTTTATCTTTAAAAAGCAAATGTTCGAACAGATTTCATTACGTACGCATACATTTTAGCGTACAAAAAAAAAAAAAAAAAAAAAAAAAAAAAAGCCGCATTTGGATATTTTTACGCATACATTTTAGCATTGAGTCTAGTGCTAGCAATTGTCAGAAAAACTGCAATTTTAGAAACTATTTCAAAAATGGTAAGAATAAGGCAGTTAACGATGCTACAAGAAGCATTAATTTTTGAATGAAAATCAAAAACTATTTTAATGGCAAAATAATTAAATGTTAACGAAATATTGGTAAAATGTTTTTTAGCAAAGTCTAAAATTTTTTGGACTTTAAACTGTAAGTTTGGCTTTAGGCGGCCACGTTGCCCATCCAAGCAAGAGAACCGCAATTTAAAAACAAATGTTTAAAAAATCGATTTGCATCATGTTTAGAATTTTTAAAAAAGATTACAAAAAGTGTATAATAGCAAAATAATTTCTTCAAAAATAATCCGGAAGCAATTAAACAAGCCAGGTTTAAAACCAGAAGATCTGGAAAAAAAAAAAAAAAAGCCATTATTAAGAACAAATATTATAAAAAGCAAGACATCCGTTGACCAAAAATTAAAAAAAAAATTAGCAGTTAATTTTCGGGCTGAACGGAGTTTCTCTGATGGGCCAGGTTTAATTTATTTTCAGCTGATGAAAAAAACTATTAGGATGGTAAAAATGTGACTGATTTAATGGAAACTGCTCTCTTAACACAGTGATATATTCTCCGTTCATTATTGTACGGAGGGGCATACTTTTCCAAAGAATGAGACAAATTTTCATGCTCAAGGGATCAATGAACTCAAAATAAAACACGGTAATTATAAAAGTGACGCCTGACTGACTATTTTGGAGGTATTTCAGAATTTTCTTCAAGCAACATTTCAAGATGATAATGTACCTTACTGTACGGCGTCTGTGGTATATTAATTTTATTTAAAATGTTAAAATTACCTATCCATTCCCGTGAGTACCTATAATTCTGTAAGTAATAATATCTTTTTTCACCCTAAGTTAAATCCAACAAAGAATATCGTAGAATTTCTTCTTTATTAGACTTGGAAACAGTCCTAATCTCAAATCGCTTGAAAATGTTTAGTCATAAAATGGCGCGGGGAGAGAGAGAACGATTCGAAATTTCTTGCTTACAACTTTGCAGAAACTAGAAAAAATATTTACAATATTTGGCACAGTGAAATTTTTGAGATTTATGTAAAAAACGGTATGATACTATGCCATTGTGCATTAAAGCAGTAATTCCATATATAGGTGGAATTAGCCCAACGCAGAATACATATTTTTAATAAAAAGATGCTTAGATCTAACAAATAAATAGTTTTATTTCCTATATTAAAACATAATAGGATACCAACTGTATGGTTATTGCATTATGTTTAAAAATAAAGTTTTATGTAGATTTTTATAAGGTACTTCTTAGAGTGTAATAATGTGAATTATTAAATCGAAAATGTACATAGGTATCATTTCATCCCTTTGGTATTATGCAAATATGTCATTTTTTCTGCAGTGCGTCTTTTTTTTTTTTTTTTTTTTTTGGTCGCTTCGTGTAATATTACGTTTTGAGGTAATCTGAATGCAAAAGTCGAAATTTTGTCACGTTGGTATATATGTATATCTGTTGTCAGCATAACTTACAAGCGCATAATATGAGAAAATTCAACTTCGTTATTTTGGTAAGTTCAAATTACGTTCCCCCTTGGAAAAATCTTATTAAAATTATAAACTTTGAAGGCAAATCAATTACACAATTTTGAATTTAAGAAAATAAATGTAGTTTTTAAAACTGAAAGAGGAATTGAGGAGAATGGTGGACCCTATCACACAGAATTATTTGTGAAATAATGTTGGTTCTAAAACTATTTTACATTATTTTTTAAATAGATTGATCTTTATTATATTTCTTTATTAATCTGCAATCTATATATATAATATTGAAATGCAGGGTAAGAGAAAGTCGTGTCGTGTGTGTGACGCTCTGACGCACCAGAATATTTTTATAATTTAAGAATTCAATTTAGTTTTCTATTTACCATTCTGCATGATAAATCGATTTTTTTTCTTTAGTTTAGTATGTTATACATTAAAAAATAAGAAAAATCATCAAATCTTAGATTTATTGTTTAATGGCTCTGGCGTGCATCAATAATATAAAAAAACCAAAATAAATTTAAGTAGAAAAACTAGATGATTCTGAATGAAATAATCTGTCGTGTCACTCACACTGCGTTCTGTTACACTGAAATTCAATACTATAAAGATAGATTGCAGAATAAGGTAAGATAATAAAGTTCAATTAACTTTAAAATCTAAAATAATTTTAGGAACAGTTTTATTTGACATAGAATTCTGTGTGAGGACTCCCTGTTCAATTAGTGAAAAGAAAATTCAAATCTGTTATTAATTCGCCTTCAAACCTGCCAATCTTGATCACTGTTTTCAAGTGGCAACCTAATACTCTAAACACTCCTAACACTCCATAATAACTCCAAATTTGAATTTCCTGGTGTTATATGCTTTCATGTTATGCTGATAGAGATACACGTTAGCCGCTAAAAAAATTTTACTTTTTAATTCTCGGCAGCTCAAAACTTGCTATTAAAAGTACAAAGTTGAAAATTGAACTTAAAATAATAATATTGATGATAATAATAATAAAGAACTTTATTTACTGTATGAGTATAAAAATCAATTTTCCTTCCTGAACATTCATTCTTCGTCGATTCAGTGTTGAAAATGTAGTAAAGAAATTCTATAAAATACATTTAATAGAAAATAATATTTAGCTTAATTTTGGGTAACCCTGTATATTGTCTATAAACTACATGCTCACCACATTGTGCACTGAAATATAGTGTTACTAGCAGGCTTTGCCCGCTTCGCTGGACACAATACTTAAACGAGTTGTGAAAATCCCATATCATTATTAATAACCTGAGTTAAAGTTCTCGCTTTGTTCGGTAGAGATTTCTATCGCTTGCAAAATGAGGAGTCCGAGTTCCCACTGCCTTCGGCAACAAATTACTCGATTCTTACTTCCCCTTCCCCAGTGGCTAAATTCGAAGTTTTGCGAAATCTCACTAAAGTACATGATGCGTACACCTAATGAACACTCACAAACCAAATTTCGCCATTCTAAGATAATTTAAGGCGAATTCAAACGGAAATCGTGTATTTATACATGTTTATAGCCCTCCGACCTCGAGGGGCTAAGGGGGGGGGATTTCGTAAAATACCGTTACAATAAGTATCGGAGAGAACAAATTTAGCGCTAGGAGGTGGAGAGTCTTGAACTTGTTGCTTCGTAACCGCCCCCCCCCTCTCCCGCCCCCCCCCAAAAAAATAAGAAAATATGTTTTTGGAAATTTCCTAAAGAAGACACATGACTGTTTTCTATACCTTTGTAACATGTTTTGTAGAGCTCTACTGAAATATCCGAAATTTCTGAAATTTCCTCCCGAAAAACGATTCTTCCCCCTCTCTCCTTTACAACCTAGAGTGTTGTGGCCACCACAAGACTTCCTTATGTATTTTCCTATATAAATTCAAATTCACTCCGTAACAATATTATATATATATATATATATATATATATACATACAATTTCTATTTTTTTTTTTTTTTTTTTTTTTTTTTTTTTTTGTTAAAAGTAAAAAAAAAAATGGATAACTTTGTTTTAACTTATCACATATTTATAGTTCAACCATTCGTTTTAAAGGTATTGACGAGATTAGCGAAAGATACCCATCTTGAAAATTTATCCTCCCCCCCCTGGGTGGTACTTCCCCTCAGGGGGGAATCGATGTCCCCACATGCACAAAATTTTTTTCCTAGTTAACTGCTACTATTATCAATAATTATATTAATGTTATAATCACAAGTTTAAAATAACTCTCATTATGCACATTTATGCGAAATTTTGTCCTATACTGCCATGTTAAAAGTTTACAAAAGATGCGATCACAGCGCCATCTGTTGAACGATTGATACCCAAATCTAATCAGCACCAGTTTATGTCAGGGTGCAACTAAATACCAAGTTTGGTGAAATTCCATTCATTTCTTCGTGAGATACAATGGACAAAAATTCGTGATACACACGCACACACACAGACAGACATTTTCTAAAAACTATCAATTCGTGTTCAGAACATCCGAAAACGTGTAAATCCATCAAAAGACGGAGGTCGAAAATTTTCACAAATCCAATGCTTTCTCTAAGTTACATGTAGAAGAAAGTTATAAAGAATTCCAAAATCGTACATAATGTTTTATTTATCTTTAAATCTAATCTCATCATGGTCAATTTCTTCACCGTGGAACAATTTCGGGCCGAGTTATGCTTACAAACCTTTTTTGCTTCCTGCCCTCCATGGAGATGGGGATGGGGGTATTTCAATAAATCCCATTTTTTAGGTGTCGGAGACATATAAACAATCCGAGCACCAATCTTCGTGATTGCAGCTCTCATAAATTTCACATGAAAAATTTAGTGCTATATAGGGTGTCTCGAATTTTCCCTTTGTAACACATACCCCCCTCCTCCCTTGTCCCTCAAAAAAAAAAAAAAAAAAAAAAAAAATAATAATAATAATAAAAATGGCAGGTCAGAAAAAATCAAAAACTTGTTTTTGAAATATCCTAAAGACTTCGCATGGCTGTTTTTAACACCTCCCTTACTAAAATGTAAGGTTTTCTAAAACTTTTTTTATGGTTTTATCTAGGTTTTCAGGTATTTAAAAGGTTTCTTTGAAGTTTCGCTAAAAAATACTTCCTGAAAAGAAACCTTATCTAAGTTTTCTTTAGGTTTTATTCTTAAAACCTCTTGAAAACCTACGTGGTTTTATGTTTTCTAGAGGTTTCCCAAGGTTTCGGATAAATACATCGGTGATAATAAGTTTCCGTATGGCATTTGGATAATATCTACAGTCAAAAACGTTTTTTAAACGTTTTATTTTTAAAACCTTCTAAAACCTGCACTGTTTTAGGTCTTATAGATGTTTCCCAAGGTTTCAGATAAATACATCGAGAATAATAAGTTTTCCTATGGTATTTAGATAACACCTCCACTATACCTACAATGAAAATTGTTTTTTAAAGGTTTTAATTTTAAAACCTTTTAAAACCTGCACTGTTTTAGGTCTTAAATAATACCACCACTATACCTGCAACCAAAAACGTATTTTTTTAGTTTTAGTTTTTGAACCTTTGAAAACCTGCACTTTTTTAGGTTTTATAAAGATTTCCCAAGGATTCGGATAAATACATCGATGATAATAAGTTTTTCCATGATATTCAGAAAATACCTCCGTTTATACCTCAATTAAAAATGGTTTTATTTACGTTTTATTTTTAAAACATCAGAAACCTCACTTACTAAAATTTATATTTCTAATAATGATAATATATTTCTAAACATGTACCTGACTAACTTAGAGCAGGTTTATAATAATAAAATTCTCTTCTACATCTAAGGAAAATTTAAACATTTTAGATTTCAATTAAAAATTAAAATAATAATAATAATAATAATAATAATAATAATAATAATAACAACAATCTAAATTAAAAAATACATTTGATTATTACATAAATGAGATATTTTTTTAATAAATATATTATAAAACAATTAAATTAAAACACAATAAATCTTATATTTCACATATGTATCTGAAAAACTATATTTAAATTTATTTTATAAGTCTTTCGTCAATGAAAGGATATGTCAAATTAAATTCACTAACAAAAGAGATCATGTAACGATATTGATGTAAGATAAAAAAAAAAAAAATATGCATTAAAGAATCACCTTTTTTTTTCGGGGGGGGGGGGGGGGGTAATAACTGAATGAACTTATTTTTTGAATACTTCCTTTTAAATTATAATCTTTTAAATATTTAGAAGTAAACACCTATAACGTAAGTAATAAATAATAATGACAATGATAAAATAGAGAGGTTATGAATAAATGGTAAATTAAAATTTACAGAAGGAATTTTACAGCATAGATTAATCATATTAGTGATTGCTTACGGGGTATTCCCAAAACTTTTTAAATGGTACGGGGAGAGAAAATAAAAATAAATTAATTAAAAAATGAAATAAATTAAGAATTCTGTCAAAGGAAGAATTTAGTTTAGCACGGATGACTATTAATTTCAATCTGTAAAAATTTTCTTTTTCTTTTTATTTTTTAATATTATTTTTTATCTCATTTTTTGACCGTAAAGCTGGGACACATACTTTCTAAAATGACTGAAATGAATTAAAATGAAGTGTTGTCACCTAAATTTCACACTTTAGTTAATTAAAAAATAAAATAAAATGAATAAATATAAATAATTGTTGCGTCGAAAAATTTTTTGTACCCATAGATTCAGAAAAATCGCCCCTTTCGTTTGGTACTGAATTTGTATCGAGCCACGTACTTTTTAAAATGACTGAAATTAATTAAAACGAAGTGTTTCCACCTAAATTTCATACTTTAGTTAATTAAAAAATAAAATAAAATAAATAAATATGAATAATTGTTGCGTCGAAAAACTTTTTGTACCCCTCAGATTCAGAAAAATCGCCCCTTTCGTTTGGTACTGAATTTGTACCGAGCCACGTACTTTTTAAAATGACAGAAATGAATTAAAACAAAGTGTTTCCACCTAAATTTCATACACTTTAGTTAAAAAGAAAATTGATTGTCGTGTCGGAAAACTGTTTGTTCCTCTGGATTCAGAGAAATCGCCCCTTTCATTTGGTACCGAATTTTTAACGCTAGGACTGATATTTCTAATTTATTTTGGTGTTAAAAAAACTGGTCTATAAAAACTCCAGATTGAAACTTATAGTCCTCCGTCCCAATAATGAAATTAGGAATAAAAGTTTAGGTCTTAAAATTAAAAATGGCAACTGAACCAATATTATACAATTTCATATTAATTCACAAGAAACATTTATATTAGTTTTTTTTTCCTCTTCTTCTTTATTTCTGATTTTTTTATTCGTTTATTTCTTTTACATAAAAATTATGAAGAGACTCCAAAATATAATTCATGATAAACAAAACATTTGGTATCTAATATAATACATTCTTTAAAGAAAAAAAAAATAATGTATTGTTTTCTATTCAAAATATTTATTTTATTTATTATTATTACGGTTAACATTTTTATTTCATTAAAATATTGCTAACTTAAAATCGTTTACATTAAAAAAGATAATTTTTTTATTTACTTTAAAATATTTTCCATCAAAATTCTTGAGTACATTTTTCATGTAACTTTTTATTTATTTATTTATTTATTGTTTCATTCAGAATTTAAAAGAAAAAGTACATTTAGAATTTAACCTGCATTGTACAATCTCTCTCTCTCTCTATAAATATATACATAAATTCCTTTCTTTCTTTCGATTTTTTTTTCTTTTTTGAAAGGGATTAAAATCCGAGTTTTAAAGCCCTTCAATGCTTTCATATCTCAAGGTCTAATTCATTCTTTTCAAGTTCAATGCATTTGCATAGTAAAGATTATTCCAAGTAAAACTTCTAAATTCTTTAGATAGTATTATCTCTATGTTTCAATCTGCAGAGAAAATTATCTGTTTAACAATAAGAACCGAAATACCCAATTCAATGAACAAACAGATTAACATTTGCTTCTAGAAAAGTATTTTCAAAGTTGTCTTCTACGGAATTTCTCTCCTAACCCTACCCCAGGGAAACTGCTGATGCGTCACTTGATTCTACCCCCTCCCATAAAAAAAGTGATCCCTTTTGCAATGACATTTGACATGCAAAGAAGTGGACAAAAAATTTCCAGGCGTTTTGGTATTTTAAGCACATACTGAAATTCCAGCTACGGTAAAGAAAGGGTTAAGGTTTTCTAAAGCCTTTTTTAAGGTTTAATATAGGTTTCCAGGCATTTAAAAGCTTTTATTGAAGTTTGATTAAAAAAATACCTTCCGAAAAGAAACGTCATCTAAGTTTCTTTTAGGTTTTTTTTAAAAAATCACTTGAAATTTTACATACTTTTAGGTTTATAGAAGTTTTCCAAGGTTTCGGTTACATACATCGCTGATAATAAGCTGATAAGTTTATTTTTAACTTATTATTACTCATTAACTTATTATTACTCATTGACTAAATATTTTAATCAGTAAAATAATAACAATTTTGTGTATTATTATTAATAATTATCAGTTTCAATTTCTACGGAACAAAACATAATATTTAAAAAAAAAAAAAAAAAACCCCTAAAACACAATTATTGAATACTCAAAATTAATCTGAGATTCATTAATATTTTTCCAATAATTTATCAAAAACATAATAAATATTAATATATTCATCTCATAAATCAGAAAATAACACGCATTTAAAATTAATTTCAGTTTTAACCCATTAACCGCCAAAACTAGAAATAATGATTTTTTTTCTGAATAAAAACAGTAACGTTCATTGTTTTGATCATTTTTTAACAATAATTTAAAATAAAATTATGAAAATTAGTCCTATCTTGCTAAAAATAGAGTGTTATATTTGTACAACGTCAGTGGAATAAGAATATAGAATTAATAAATATAAATGTTTACGGAAATTTCCTTGAGGGCGCATAAAACAGAAAAAACTACAGATGACTAAAAAGTAATTATTTTATTTCGACAACATTTTTAGAAGCTTTTTATATGAAATTGACTTTCACATCGTGTCTTTGTCTCACGCTAACAAACAAAGCGCCTCCATTTTAAATTAAGTATAAGTTGCTCAATTTGTCGCTTCTTAGATTAGTTGGTTAGAGCGTCATGTTAATAACGTGAAGGTCGAGTTCGATCCCAGAAGGTCCAACTGGTTAATTTTTACAGATAATTAGTAAAAAATGTGTCAATTGATAAAAGAAACTTTTTTGTTCACTACACAGTATTTCAAGAAGAGTTTTTTAAAGAAGTGTTTTTTTTCTTTTTAGATATTAGAAAACGCAAAATATTTTTGACATTAAAAAAGCTCAAAATAAAAGTTTTAAGTAAAAAATACATTAATTAATATTTTTAGAATTTTATTAGAAACATTTTATTGAAATTGATTTCGTTATCGCGTCATTCTGTCACGCTAATAAACAGGGCACCTCAACGTTAAAGTAAATGTCAGCGGTTTTTATTGCCGCTGGTTGGCTCAGTTGGTTAGAGCGTCAAGTTCCTAATGCGATGATTGTGAGTTCCATTCCCGATTCCCGGAGCAGGGATGGAACACGGGCGCAGAATTCATACCACTACCAATGTAAGAAAATTTTCTACCTCTTATATCAACGATATTATAGGTAGAGAAATTTCTTACACAGATTCCGGTATGAATTCTGCGCCCATGTTCCATCCCTGCCGGAGGAGCGATGCGTTAAATTTTGCAGATAATTAAAAGAAAATATGTCAGTTGATAAAAGAAAATTTTTCATAGTCTACACAGTACTCTAAGAATTTTTCAAGAGTTTTTTTAAGCAGCTTTTTTTTTTCTTCTTTTTTTAAATACTAAATAGCACACACACACACACACACACACAAAAAAAAAAAAAAAAGTTATATATATATATATTAGAAGCTTGTTATTGAAATTGGATTTTTGTCATCGTATCTTTGTGTCACTCTGAAAATTAAGGCACCTCCATTTTAGTGTAAATTTAAACAACCCTTTCGTCGCTCGTTAATGCTTTTGGTTAGAGCATCATGGTGATAACGCGATGATCGTGGGTTCGTTCCTCGAACGCTGATGTGTTACTTTTTTACAGAAAATTAATAGAAACGATGTCAATTTATAAAAGAAAATCTTTCATTGTCTACACAGTATCCTGAAGAATTTCGATAGTTTCTTTTAAGAAGCTATTTGAGTTACTAAAATGCATAAAATAAAAATTTAGTAAAAATAAAAATAAATAAATAAATATAAAATAAATAAATAAATATAAAATAAATAAATAAAAATGATACTGAAAGTTTTTTATTGTTGAGAAGCCCTAAAAAGCCTGAAATAATAATAAAAATATATTATTGCAGAGACATACTATAAAATCATAAAAGTTTCAACAGCAAGAAAATTTTAAAGAAATGTATAGATATTTCCCTTTTGCAAAAGATAAAAAAAATTAAGTATTCCAAATATTTCAAAAAGCATTCGAGAAAAATATCTTTTTATATAAGTATTTGATAGATTTTTCTAGAATGTTCTAAGACTTTTCTTGACTGTTCTTAAACTTTTGGTTAGAGCGTCATTCTGATAACTCGATGGTCCCGCATTCGGTCCTCGAAAGACGATATGGTACCTTTGTGCAGATTTAAAAAAAAAAAAAAAAAAAATGTCAATTAATAAAAGAAAATCCTCCGTTGTCTACACAATATCCTCAGTAATTTTGATATTTTTTTTTTTTTTTTTTTTTTTTTTAATTTTTTTTTTAAGAAGGGTTTTTTTTTTTTTTTTAATATATATATATATATATATATAAAATGCACAATATAAAATTTAAGTAAAAAACCATTTTTTAAAGTTAGAAGTTTTTTATTGTGAAGCCCTTAAAAGCATAAAATAAAAATTTATTCTGGCAAAGACGTGCTACAAAGAAATGAAAGTTTCAAAACTAAGAAAATTTTAGAGAATTTTCCTTTTATAAGAGATGAAATTTTTTAATGTTCAAAATATTTTTAAAAGCTTTCGAGACATTTGAAATTTATAGCCTAACTAATGGTTATACAAAAACTAATAACTAAGAATATTGGTCTCGAAAGCTTTTTAAAATATTTTGAACATTAAAAATTTTCATCTCTTGCAAAAGGGAAATACCTATATTTTTCTCTAAAATTTTCTTAGTGTTGAAACTTTCATTTCTTTGTAGCATTTCTTTGCCAGAATAAATTTTTGTTTTGTGCATTTTAGGACTTCACAATAAAAAGCTTGTAACGGTAAAAAATTGTTTTTTACATAAATTTTATTTTACAAGTTATTTAAACTCATTCAGATATGAAGAAATTGAAATCTTTTTGTCTGAACAGTGTTTCACGTTTGAAATCCATTTTAAACTTAAAACTATTTTTCAGTTTTTTTTTTTTTTTTTTTTTTTTTTAGGTCATAAAAAAAATCTGTTCTTATCTCAGTAAAAAACAATACTTAATATAAAATAAAGAATCATTAAAAGAATCACCTTTTTTTTTTTTTTCGGGGGGGGGTGGGGTGGGGGTAATAACTGAATGAACTTATTTCTTGAATACTTCCTTTTAAATTATAATCTTTTAAATATTTAGAAGTAAACACCTATAACGTAAGTAATAAATAATAATAATGATGATAAAATAGAGAGGTTATGAATAAATGGTAAATTAACATTTACAGAAGGAATTTTACAGCATAGATTAATCATATTAGTGATTGCTTACAGTGTATTCCATGTTTGAAATCCATTTTAAACTTAAAACTATTTTTCAGTTTTTTTTTTTTTTTTTTTTTTTTTTAGGTCATAAAAAAAATCTGTTCTTATCTCAGTAAAAAACAATACTTAATATAAAATAAAGAATCATTAAAAGAATCACCTTTTTTTTTTTTCGGGGGGGGGGGGGGGGTAATAACTGAATGAACTTATTTCTTGAATACTTCCTTTTAAATTATAATCTTTTAAATATTTAGAAGTAAACACCTATAACGTAAGTAATAAATAATAATAATGATGATAAAATAGAGAGGTTATGAATAAATGGTAAATTAACATTTACAGAAGGAATTTTACAGCATAGATTAATCATATTAGTGATTGCTTACAGTGTATTCCCAAAACCTTTTAAATGGTACGGGGAGAGAAAATAAAAATAAATTAATTAAAAAGTAAAATAAATTAAGAATTCTGTCAAAGGAAGAATTTAGCTTAGCACGGATGACTATTAATTTCAATCTGTAAAAATTTTATTTTTGTTCTTATTTTTTAATATTATTTTTTATCTCATTTTTTGACCATAAAGCTGGGACACGTACTTTTTAAAATGACTGAAATGAATTAAAATGAAGTGTTGTCACCTAAATTTCATACTTTAGTTAATTAAAAAATAAAATAAAATGAATAAATATAAATAATTGTTGCGTCGAAAAATTTTTTGTACCCCTCAGATTCAGAAAAATCGCCCCTTTCGTTTAGTACTGAATTTGTACCGAGCCACGTACTTTTTAAAATGACAGAAATGAATTGAAACAAAGTGTTTCCACCTAAATTTCATACACTTTAGTTAATTTAAAAAGAAAATTGATTGTCCTGTCGAAAAACTTTTTGTTCCTCTGGATTCAGAGAAATCACCCCTTTCATTTGGTACCGAATTTTTAACGCTAGGACTGATATTTCTAATTTATTTTGGTGTTAAAAAAACTGGTCTTTAAAAACTCCAGATTGAAACTTATAGTCCTCCGTCCCAATAATAAAATTAGGAATAAAAGTTTAGGTCTTAAAATTAAAAATGGCAACTGAACCAAGTTTTTACAATTTCATATTAATTCACAAGAAACATTTATATTAGTTTTTTTTTCCTCTTCTTCTTTATTTCTGATTTTTTTTATTCGTTTATTTCTTTTACATAAAAATTATGAAGAGACTCCAAAATATAATTCATGATAAACAAAACATTTGGTATCTAATATAATACATTATTTAAAGAAAAAAAAAAGAATGTATTGTTTTCTATTCAAAATATTTATTTTATTTATTGTTATTACGGTTAACATTTTTATTTCATTAAAATATTGCTAACTTAAAATCGTTTACATTAAAAAAGATAATTTTTTTATTTCCTTTAAAATATTTTCCATCAAAATTCTTGAGTACATTTTTCATGTAACTTTTTATTTATTTATTTATTTTTTCTTTCATTCAGAATTTAAAAGAAAAAGTACATTTAGAATTTAACCTGCATTGTACAATCTCTCTCTCTCTCTCTATAAATATATACATAAATTACTTTCTTTCTTTCTATTTTTTTTTCTTTTTTGAAAGGGATTAAAATCCGAGTTTTAAAGCCCTTCAATGCTTTCATATCTCAAGGTCTAATTCATTCTTTTCAAGTTCAATGCATTTGCATAGTAAAGATTATTCCAAGTAAAACTTCTAAATTCTTTAGATAGTATTATCTCTATGTTTCAATCTGCAGAGAAAATTATCTGTTTAACAATAAGAACCGAAATACCCAATTCAATGAACAAACAGATTAATATTTGCTTCTATAAAAGTATTTTCCAAGTTGTCTTCTACGGAATTTCTCTCCAAACCTACCCCAGGGAAACTGCTGATGCGTCACTTGATTCTACCCCCTCCCATAAAAAAGTGATCCCTTTTGCAATGACATTTGGCATGCAAAGAAGTGGACAAAAAATTTCCGGGTGGTAAAATACGTTTTTTAGTTAACTAATAAGCGCGATTATTTCTGGTCTTGCGTGAACGCAACACCAGCGGGCAATAGGTTATTCTCAAAAAGCTACTTTAAATAATCAAGAACCAAGTAATCAAGGCCCGCCGGCCGATTGGTGAGAGCACGCAACTACAAACCCGAAGTCCTTCAGTTCAATCCCCTACGGCCGCAAGCGTGAAAGAAATTGATTGAAAGTACGGAAGTTCAGTAATTTCTCCCTAGATGTCAGCATCAAACATACAAAATGATACCGAAGCCGTAACTTCACGTTTCTTTATAAAAAACCTGAAATAAATTTTATAGAAATACCTTAACCTATAGAGGTATTGATAGAGCTTTTATTATGACTTTATTTTGCACCATTAAAGCCTTGATAATACCTTATTTTAAATACCTCTAAAACCTGTAAAATACCTGTAAAAAGAAACCTAAGGAAAAACCTTAAAAAAAAACAAACATTGCGAAGGTATTTAAAAAAAGCTTTGTATGTATATTAAAAATACCTACATGAGTCATGGTAATTTATGAAAACCTTTTGGTATTTATAAAAAACCTGCAATAACTTTCTGAAAAATACCATAATGTATTCGTGAGAAACCTGTGGAGGTATTAATAGAGCTTTTATTATGGCTTTATTTTGCACCATTAAAGCCTTGATAATACCTTATTTTAAATACCTCTAAAACCTGTAAAATACCTGTTTAAAGAAACCTAAAAAAAACCTTAAATAAAACCTTAAAATTTTAGTAAGGACTTTGTTCCATTTTCGGCAGACTTTTACTCAAAAATCCAGAATTTCTAAATTTTCCCACCAAAAATGGATTTTTCCTCTGCCTTGCCCCTTAAAATTCGAACATTGCTAAATAGCAGATAATGTTTTATTTGTATCAATGTGTAGTCTCCACTTGTGCAATTTCTTCACTGTGAAGTAATTTGGAGCCGAGTTATGCTTACAAAGGTGCTTTTGACTGCTCTCCCTCCTCGGGGAGAACGGGGGTAATTTTTATAAATCCCGCTACTTTAGTTGTCGGATACATATAAACATTCTAAGCACCAAAATTCGTGACCGCAGCTCCCATAGATTTCACTGGACAAATTTAGCGCTAAAAGGTGAGTCTTGATTTTCACCCCTCGTAACCCCCACCAAAAAAATAAATAAACAAAATAAAATAAATAAATAAATAAATTAAATCTCAACCTACAAAAATAAATAAATAAATAAATGAGTTTTTAGAAATATCCTAAGGAAGTCTCATAGACTTTTTTCAACATCTTTGCTCCATTTTTGGTAGAGTTCTACTCAAAAATGAGGAATTTTCGATATGTCCCGCCAAAAACTAATTTTCCCCCTCCCTTCCCTCAAAAATCGGAAATTCTTAAATTGCAGATAATGTTTTATTTTTACTCATGATTTATTTTTACATGGAGCCGAGTTATGCTTACAAACGTATTTTTTTTTTTTGTATTTTGCCCTCCATGGGGTAACATGGGCGCCTTTGAATTCTGTCGAGCAGTTGTCAAGTGATAGCCGGAGAAACGTGTCTTTGTCTTTTGCCCCATCCCCCGGGGGGGGGGGGGAGGGGGAACGAAAGGGAGTATTTGAAAACTGATAGATTAACTTTTAAGTTGGGTAAAGTTCTAAGTTTCTGCCAAGCGCCGTTGAATTCCGTCCAGCTGTTTTTACTTGATTCCCGGACAAAAGTAGCCATGACTGACACACACACGGACACCATGACACACACACCCACACACAGGCAAAATTTTTTGAAGTCATTTCCGGCTTTCATGGTGTGTGAAACGTGAAGATATCGCAAAATATTTTGATTCTAACAAATTTACAGACAAAAGCCTGAGTTTTATTAATATAGATATAAAACACCTAACACAAATGAAATAAACTCTCGCAATTTCCAAGTATAGCCCCAATATATCCATATATTTAGGTGAGCTCTGTAAATCAATGATGAATGATTTCCATGCCACAATGTAAGCATGCTTATAAATTCAAATAAAAAATATATAAATTCCATTTAGTTTCTGGCAGCTTATAGATGTTACACATAACTTACCAGAAACCTGCCCCATAGACGTAATGTATTTAAATTTTCTTGGATGTCCCTGTACACGAACCATTTGCTTGAAATCTTGGAAAAGTTCACTGTAGCGTCACTAGATGATATAGATTTAAGATACCGAGTTTGAAAATCCTGCTATGATTTGTACATGAAATGTGCTGATAACAGACACACGGATAGATTTACAGACACACACAAAGACTAACCACTAAAAACAGGATTTTCCGATCCAGGAGACCTCAAAACGTATAAATATAACAAAAACTCAATTTCGAAAATTTAACCTAAAAACAATATTTTCTCTACCATATGTATGGTTATGAGAAAGTAAAAAAAGATTATTTTCTCGTGAAAATTGAAACCAACGCATGAGCACTACATATAAGGTAAGCCTAAAATTTATTTATCTATTTTTAGTTCTTTTGAGACTATAAATCTAAATTTACATTCGTTTTCCCCCCAAAGGAAATTAGTTTGAGCGAATTTGGTAAAAACGTAGATTTATCTATAACTTTTGTTGTATGAGGAAAATGAAATACTACGTTTGAATTATTTAAAGATAAAAATTCAGATTATACAAGGAAGATAAATATAAATTTTATTATTTAAAAATATAATGTGGTGTGTCACTCACACGACTTTCTCTTACTCTGAAATTTAATACTATAAATAAAGATTGGAGATTAAGGGGTAAGATAACGAGTACTTTTATGTAAACCTATGTGAAAACAATTTAAATTAGGCTTCGGAACAGCTTTATATGATAAATAATTCTGCGTGAGGAGGGCTACTGTTCCCCTCAACTTTCTTTTCATTATTATACACATATTTACATAGAATTCAAGTCTGTTATTAAGTTCAAAAGTTCATTTAAAATTATTTAGATGTTTTTCACACGCAACATTTCTGAAACGTATCAATCTTGATCAAACTTTGCTAGTAACAAATGTATTAACTTCAAAATACAACATTTGAATCGCTTAAAATTACTTGTTTTTAATTTACTCTAAATCATAAAGATAAAGATCAAGCGTTAAAACTTGACTTCAGTATTTAGCAAACCCCAAACGTGTAAATATATAAAAACCAAGCAATGAATACTTATCCCCCCATCCTACCCCCCCCCCCCAAAAAAAAAAAAAAAAAAAAAAAAAAAAAACATATGTCCATGTGCAATTAATTTCAATTCCTGAGCAGATTTCATGGAGATTGTAAAATATACTAATGCAGATTTACTAACAATAAAAAAAAAAGTTATGGCTTATATATTGGCAGCCCCATATGTGTTGTGTTCTGAAGATTATGTACACACCACATAGTGCACATAAATATAATCCTATACATTAAAACCTCATTAACTTATATCTCAGGGGAATAAAAAATGCGTTCATGTTATCAGTAGTTTATACTATCAGTAACTTCATATACTTAATACTTCATATAAACTTCATATAATAAAACTAATTTTCATTTTGACGGGCATTGTAGAAACAGTTCAAGTTAAAGGTAATTCACGTTTAGCTAAATTTTTCACCACAATTTTTGCTGCTCTTCTTGCTGCTAATAGTTATACAGTTAAGAATTCCATAAAATTTGCAAAAAACATTCAAAACTGCCCTCACACTAATCTCACTATGGTTTCTTTTGATGTAAAATCTCTTTTCACTAATGTTCGAATAAGTGGCGCCCTCTGCTGTCTCGAAAATAGATTAAAAGAGTTTCATTTCACATCTTTTGAAATACAAGAATTAATCTCTCTTACCCGCATTTGTTTATCACAAACCACTTTTTCTTTCCAAAATAAATTCTATCGTCAGTCTGAAGGTTTAGCCATGGGTTCCCCTCTCTCCCCAATTCTCGCAGATATTTTACATGCACTATTTCGAAAGCAAGCTTTTTAAGAAAATATCTTTTCCTTTTTGGACCCGTTACGTTGACGAGACCTTCACGCTTATCGACATATCTCATCACAATATTGACCATGTCTTAGAAACTTTAAATTCAATTGACAATAATATACAATTTACATATGAAATTGAAAATAATGGCTCCCTTCCATTTCTTGATACCCTCGTCTCTCGCACTGTAAATGGATTTTCAACCACCGTCTATCGGAAAAATTTTGCAGTCTCCCTTCCTCCCCATGCGCGTTCATGTCACCCACCTAACCAAAAAATGGCTGTTTTCTATACTTTTGTAAACCGTGCACTTAATATTTGTTCAAATCGTATTTTATTAAAATCTGAAATTAAATACCTGAAAGCCATTGCAATTGACAGAGGTTATGACTCTTCCATTATAGACAAAGCTATCCAAAAATTACAACTCCCTCGTATTTCGTCTACTAAATCAGTCTCTTCTAATATGAGTATTGTCTTACCCTATTTTCCTAAATCCAGTCAAAACCATAGCTAAAATTCTCAAACAATATGATTTTAAAATAATATTTTCGCCTTCCAATAAACTCACCTTTTCTCAGTTAAAAGATCCCATTGATATGCATAATTCTTGGGGCATTTATAGTATTTCTTGTCAGTGTGGTTTATCATATATTGGCCAAACTAAACGCAGTCTTAAATTTCGTCTAAAAGAACATATGAATTACGTCCGCAAACAAGAAACCAATAAATCGGCTATTTCTAAACATTGCTGGGAGGAAAATCATAATTTTAAATTTAATTCAGCTAAAATAATTTGCAGATCTAAATCCATTCATGAACTCGATTTCTTTGAAGCTTTTCATATTTATAAACATTTTAAAAACCTTGTAAATTGAGATTTCGTTATTCCCTATTTGTCTGACTGTTGGAAATTTTATATTTAGTCCACATTTTCTTAATTTTTCTACTGTTTACACAGCTAACTTTCCTAAATTCCTATTGGCCACTCTCCCCACCTTTCCCGTAATCCTATTGGTTGAACTATATCCGGCCCCTCTCCTATATATACGAGCACTTCTCCAGATTCAGAATCCTTTTTGCACTGAAGACGGTACGCTTTAGGCTACCGAAACAGCTCTATGCATTTACAATATTTTTCTTTGACGTTTCTAACGTAGTAGTTTATTCGGATTTTAATATTTGAACGCCAAGTCTCTTGTTATTATCACGTTAACTGTGTTCACGTTAACGGTGTTCTACTGTAGTGATAACACATGGCACATACTGAAATACACTTCCATCAATTTTCAAGTACTATCATACTATAATCTATTCTTTTGTGTAAATCTGTAAACAAACAGTGAATTAATTCCATACCATATTCAGCTTGAAACCTTGTTTTTACGCTTATAAAAAATGTATATTCGTTTCATTTGGTATAGTGCAGTCTATAGATATTAAATTTTACTTACCTGCAATTTTCCCCATAGACATAAAGTATCTGGATTATCTTGGGTGTCCCTGTGCACGAAACATTTGCTTGATCTCAACGAATATTTTAGTGTAGCATCCCTATGTTATACAAATTTAAATAGAAAGTTTGAGCTCTAAATAAATTCGATAACTATGTAATCATTGCAAGGACATCCGATTTGGAATAAATGTTTAAGATATACATAGAATTGACTGCATTATTATTATTATTATTATTATTATTATTATTGTGTGTATGTGCGTGTGTGTACACATCATTTATTAATGACGTGAGAAACACACAAAAGAGTTTTATATCGGTATGTTCATTTCTTTTGAGTAAATTTCAACAACATTTCATTGATATTAACATAATAATCTTAATATATATAAATCTCGTGTCACAATGTTTGTCCTCAATGGACTCCTAAACCACTTAACCGATTATAATAAAATTCGCACACCATGTGCAGTTCGATCCAACTTGAGAGATAGGATAGTTTAAATCTCAAATTATAGTCGCAATTTTAATTTATTGCTAATTATTTGTCTGTTATTATTTGACAGTCACAATTATCTGTTAACTCCAAATGATTCTAACAGATGTCGATACCTTTCGACTGGGTTGAAATGAAAGCTGAAATATATTTGGTGCTGCCATCTACACAAAGAATCTTCAACTTTTTAACCTATTAATAAATTTCGTATAATTCAATTATTTCCACTTTTTAAATTTTTGGTGTTAGCATAGCCGGCCACGTGTTACTTAGACTGAAGTGTAAATTGAATTCATATTATAATGAAGATAATACAGTGAAATTAATCCTGTTTTTTACTTATTTGTGCTTCATTGATCAAAACTTTATAATTTAATCTGTATATATATATAAATTACGTGTCACGATGTTTGTCCGGGGTAAACTCCTAAACTAAGGAACTGATTTTGATGAAATTTTGCACACTGTGTGCAGTTTGATCCAACTTGAGAGATAGGATAGTTTTTATCTCAATTTATTGTCACAATATTGTTTTATTGCAATTATTTGTTAATTATAGACCTTTATTAAAGTTGCTCCAAAATATCTGTGAGTTCCATTAATTTAATTGTTGCCAAAAAAAAAAAAAAAAAAAAAAAAAAAAAACAGTTCATTTTCTTTCGACATAAAAATAAATACATTTAATCAAACGTGAACGTTAAAAAATTATAAAAAGTTAAATTATGCATCTCACGAAAATTGACGTCATAATCAATTAAAAGATTTTATACACATTGATAAAGTGCTAATGTAGTTCTATCATAGATATAGTAATATATATAGATCTCTCATCCCCATGTTATCGTAGAAAGATTTTTGATGCCGAAAAAAGATAAAAAATAAAAGCTTTGGAAACAGCCATTAAGTGGTATTGAAAAAAAAAAAAAAAAAAAAAAAAAAAAGAAAAAAAAGAAAGAAATATGAATTTGAAACTGTATCTGGAGTCTTCCATTCCCCTTTAGCAAATAAATTATTCATAAATTTTATTTGCTAAAATATTAGTATGTATTCCCGTGTGTATTCACTCGGGGAAAGACGGCCATATTTTGGTAAAAACGTCGTCTTTTCCCAAATGAAAAGGAATAACTTTTTTCTCCCCAATGATCACTCTATTCTATATATGCTATACTATATCTATGAGTTCTATACGCAAGCGAAGTGTGACTCACGAAGTGTGTCTGTGCAGCCAAGAAAAAGATTTCCTATGTTAATTGCCCACTGGATTTTTTGTAAGAAATTATTAAAAATCGAGGAAATTTATTTCCCGATTTTAATCCTTATATTTGGGTATAGATATGTATTAGTTATCGCGGGTGTTAGATTGAATTATTTTGCTGTCAAATTGACAAAATTTTAATTTTAAATTTTTAAACTCTGTCGCCCTTGGCTTTTTTTATTATTATTATTATTATTTGGCGATCAAAAGCGTAACACGAAAATATACATGCCAGATGTATGCATTGTACGAAATGTAATATGTATTATTCATTGTACGTATGTATGACATGTAATATGTATTGTACGAAATATTGTTTCATATTATTCATTACTCTTTTAATATAAGTTGTTAAAATAACCATGATTTTTGAAAGGAATTAAATATTTTCGCCAGATAATTTGGCGATATTCTTTTTTTTTCGCCAAGGATGACAGAAATGAAATCTATTCCGCTGCAAAATATTAGTATCTTACATCAGATATTTTATTTAGACATTTGAAAACAAATTTGACTTCAAACTATGATAGAATATTTATCATTTTCCTTTTAATTTTTATATTATTAGTATATTAAAATTTAAAAGCATGGTATATAAAAAGTTTTTTTTTTTTTTTTTTTTTTTTTTAAATCTTATAATTATTCTTATCTTAATCCTCAATGTTTCCCATCTTTATTGACTTGAATTTACTATTAAAATTTTAACATACTCAAAAACTTCTCATCACTTCGTTAAAATACACTAAACTTTTCCAAAATCTTTTTGTATTTAAAATGATACATGTACTTACTTTAAATGTCCAATATTTCATAAGATTTCCAATTTTAAAGTTTTAAAATATTTATCAAATTTACTTATTTTTCTGGTTTAGCCTTATTGTTTTCCCTTTTATAACTACAGCTGTTGCCCTCTTTAAAATATTTAAAATGATGAGGTCATTTAATAGTAAAATTATCCATTATAGCATATATTATATTTCACTCCTCCATAAAAATTGATTTTAAAATCGTCTGTTTCTTTTATACTTTTATTTTAATAGAATTTTAATAGAATTTAATTTATATATTAGTCATTTTAGCAATTTTATCCAAAGTAGCATTAGAAATAATATATATCACTACTCCATTAAAATTTATAGGACCCTACAATAAAATTAATTTGTGCTTAATATCAACACTACGAAAATTTTTATCAATCGCTTCCAAATTTTGACCTAAGTTTCAAATCTCAACCCTGTGGGTTTTTACATCGGCTACAACGTTTTCGTCTTTGTTCGTAAATAATAATTTAACTGTACTAAATAGTTTACAGCCGTATAATTCAACGTATAACTTAGTCACAGCAACGCGTGGCCGGGTCTGCTAGTATTAAAATATGTTTTTAGACAGCTTAGAAGCATGGTTTCTAAGAAAAAAGGGAGACACGAAGTTAGTAATTAGTTTAGAGTGCTGCACAAACTTACTCGGTTAACTTACTCAAACTTAATTCTGCAATAATCAGATGGACTGGAAATTCAGTACAACTATTTAAGACTTACATGAAATTAACTGTATAATTATTGGAGCGAAGAAATTTTGTAGTTCGTGTAATGGCACACGCAAAATAATTTCTGTACAGTACATTTCATAGATGACATTACATTTAAGTGTATTTCAACACCATGACTTTGCTTTCAATATAAAATAATAATAATAATAATAATAACATAAATTCCTAAAACGCACAAACAATTCTTTTTTTTTTTGTTAGTGCATTTAATGAAAGTACAATATATGTAATAAAATTAGTTTAACATGAGTTGTTTAGATACTTTAAAACATGGTTTTGATAGAAAATGTTCTACATATTTTTAATTATAGATTTTATTTATTAGTTACACGGCTACACAGCAGAATTCAGTGTAATTCTTGGTTGTGCATGGTGAATACAGAATATGTACTTTAGGTATGTTATATTCATTTCAGGAAAAACAAGTTTAAATAAATATATCGAGAAATAGAAACAACGGTTAGATGGGGGTGAGGGGAAGGAGTCAACAGTTCATCCCAAAAATGTATCTCATAAAGAAACAAGTTTATTATACATAAAATTTAAATAATATGCAATAAATCATCTACTTAGTTAATTAGAAGTTTAATTTTTGTTCTGCAGATCCATTAGCGCATAAAATGTAAAATATAAAGTTCTTATATACACCTATGAGAAAATTCCTTATGTATTTTGCTTTAGTAAAGAAATTACTTATTACTTTCACGGACAGGTTAAAGGTGTATCTATAATTTTGTAATCGTTGACGGTAAGGAAAAAAAATCTGCGTGATACAAATGAAGCCAAGAGATAATAAATTTTATACTTCATTTTTTTAATTATGTGATTGTTACATTCTATCAAATTAAAACTTCATCCATTTTTTCCACACAAAGAAATTTTCATCGAATTAGAAATGTTTAATAAGGTTCTAAACAAAAATTATAGTTGTTAAAAATTCTTCAGATATTTTATATATTTGAAAAACATATTAAACTTCGTTTTGAATTTTTAATGAAAAAAAAAATGGTTTTTATAGTAAAATTTATTTATTTATTTATTTATTTATTATTATTATTTTTTGTGCATCTCTCTGATACAAATAGTTATTATGTTTTTATAACAAGGTTTGAAACGGAGAGTTTACAAATAAAGAACTTTATTTAATTTTAATCACCTTTCACTTTCAATAATACCACACAAAAAACGTTGGACTTCTTTAATACTAAAATAAGAAACATGGTTCAAACTATATACAATAGGCAGTAAAAATTATCGTATTTAAAAGCAGATTTACCGTTCCAAAAAAGTCAAAATCAGCATATGTGGAACTTGCAAGAATTACTAGAGCAGCAAAATAGTACCCCATGCTTTCAATAAAACTTTAACCATGTATGCACTGTATATCGCTTTATATACAGAATACGGAGATAACATCATGCGCTCCTTTTGCATAATAGGCTCTGTTTACATTTCAAAATTTAATACGCTGTTGCAAACACTCCTTACAATGTTACAAAAAGTCCTTATTACAAACGATGATACAGCTAGATTTATCATATGAGAACTTACTTTATCTACATCGATTTAGGACGATACAGTTAGGACATTCTAGATTTATCTCAGTATAATCTAACCAAAAATAAATGACTTGTGTTATTTATTAAGATACAACATTTCTACGCTCCCCCCCCCCTCTCCCCCCCCCAAAAAAAAAATTTTTTTTTAGCAAAAATAGATTTTTTTTTTAATGTAATATTTGACTTTATAATAATGACTAGGATCTGTGGTAAAACTTAACAAGTTGGGTAACATACTAAAGTAATATATGGCACTGAATATTGAAATGAAAATGTTTTATTTTTAGCTAAAAATAAAAATAAAAATTGTTGAAAGGTGCCTCGTCTCCCCTACATAAACATTGTTCTGAAATTTTTTTTTCTATTCTGCATAAAAATTTGTTTAAACCATTATTTTTTTCCAGCCAACAGTTAATTGTGGGTTCTCGGTAATCGAGCAAGCTGCTCAAAATGGGTAAATATCTGGTAGCTTTCTAAAAGGTGTCTTTAATCAAAAATCTTTTTTTCACACTATATCTGATATTACTGTAATTCTTATCTATACTGTGACTGATAAAAGAGAAGTTTAAATGTGTCTTGAAAAAATTTTACTAAAAAAAATTGCTTGTTTGGTTTGAAAAATTTCCGGTAAAACGTAGTAGAAAGTTTTCCACCCCACATCACTACCAATAGTATACTATCATTAAAAAATACTGTGTAGCAATGTCTTTATTTTCAACTATTTCATGCTTTATTTATATATTTGTCGCTTTACGCTTTACTTACTTGTTGTAAATAAATAAATAAAAAGTTTCGAAATACAATTGAGAATATATTTTTTAGTATTTCGAATGACGGTCTGTAATGTACAGTCGGTAACAAAAGTGTCCGGACACTAGCAAAAATTCCTATGTAAAAAAAGTACACTTCATACGGTTTCGTTAAATAAATCCTTGTCGAATAATGCTCTTACAATGACTAAGAACAAAAGTCGACAAGGATTTATTTAACAAAACTGTATGAAACGTACTTTTTTTACATAGGAATTTTTGCTAGTGTTCGGACACTTTTGTTACCGACTGTACCTAAACTCTTTTACAGGACATTGCACACAAAATATTAATTTTTTTATATTCGCAGGATATTTTTTTTGAACTTCCATTAAATTTAAAGATTCGTTTTTCTTTTTCTTTTTTTCTTTTTTTAAGAACATGTTTATGATTTTGCTGCATAGATTAGTGTGATGCTAAAACATGTAAATTTTTTGTATAAAAAGATCAGATGAATTAATTCACTCTGTAGGAAGAAATGTGTACAGTGTGCCTAAGGATTTTCCATAAATAACTATTACCTTTGCATAACACTTTCAGACAAGTAGTTGAAGTAGTGAAATTATAACAGTTGTTACTACATTCTATTAATGTAATTAAATAAAATTCCTTTAAAAATTCATATATCTGTCAACTTTTACGCTTTTTGACTATTGAAAATTTTTAATAGAAATTTTTATTTTATTTAAGGGGTGGTTCTGGTCGAGAGTTAAAAGTAAGGTAAAGATTTTTTTCTTTTTAAACATGAAATTTTTATGTTTTTTATGTTTATTTACTTTTATGGTGCATTTAAAGAAATTTCATTTTTTTATTTATTATTCATTGTTTTTTTCACTTCCCAACACAGTTAAAAAATGTTTAACAGTTTAGTTTCTTTGTCTTCGCTGATGATTTTCAACCTGACTTTTTTTAACCGCATAACAATAATACAAAACATAACTACTTATAAATAGTGGCAAAAAATACTTCGGTATTTCCGTGTACTCTTGAATTGCCATGAAATTGTAATAAAATATGCTAAGAAAATCGAGTATAAAATACTGGCAGTGATAAAGGACCTGTGGAAAAGAGTGGGGGTGGGGGTGACTGATTGTCGGCAGAGAATAATCGAATACAGATTATTTGAAAGTAAGGTATATTTAACCTTACTCTTGTAACTATATCAACTGTATATATTGTAAAAGTTATCCAATTTTTATCATAGGTTTAAGTTTGTTAAATTTTAATAGTTATTAGTTATGCAGCTTATAACGAACTAAATCAATTTCAACCAAAATAAGTCATTTTCGCTTACTCTACCTAAATATGTTTTCGTTTATTTCATCAATACAAAATTCAAGTATAGTTTGAATTGAAGTCTTTTTTCCCTATACTCTGAGGTTCAGGCATAGAAACAAATGTGTTATCCAATTTTAAAAACTTATTATGACATTCTCTAAAATTTGATTTTATGTGCAGTGAAAAACAAGAATAAGGTGTTTTGGAGAGTAAAAAGTCGATCTGCCAAGTTTTTATTTTGGGCAAAATTAGTTTTCATTGGTAACCCTTTTTTTAATGAACGTGCTGTTTGTAATACGAAAATTTTAGGCCTCTGGCATTAAATTTGAGATCTGTCAAACAGAGCTTTATTTTATTTTTATTTATAAAGTACTTGCTTCTCTGACAGCTGTTCTGATTTTGGTCATCATTAGGGTTTACGTCAGCATGGCGACAAATGTTGCCGATATCACACATATAGATGATAAATTATTCTACTAAAACATTTTTATAAATCTATGCTTTACAAATATAATTTGATATTCATAAAATATTGCTAAAAATGTTTTAGTAATCAAAACCACTTATTTAAATCACTTAAAACATATTTGTTAGAGAAATTTGTAAAAGTGCCTTTTTTATGTCATCTAAATTGTTTAAAAATTTAAATTTACTACTTCTCTGATATTTCTGTACAAGACCGTAGTCAGAAACAAATTTCTCAAAGGGTTCAAACTTTGGTACATAATGTTGAGAGCTAAAAATTAAGTTTAACTCAAAACGTTTTAACAAATCGGCAAATTCTCAGAAGTGTTGGACCTCCCCCACCCACACACTTGACTAATTGCCTTTTTTCTAATTTTTTTTTTTTCGTAAATACGAGAAAATAGCCAGGATTTTAGCAAAGAGACAGGCAAAAGAAACAATTGCTCTGACGACAAAAACACACAGGCAGCATGTAATTGTCCAGGGACAAGCTCCCGGGAATAAAAGAGTAGTCAGACCAAAAAAAAAAAACAGTATTTAAAAAAGTAAGAAAAATTAAACCTTCAAACAAGAAAGCCCCCCTCCCCCCTCACAACTTTCTTTCACCAAGCACCGCAATTTCTTCCAACCTGTTCTGAAACTGCCCATGGTTCCGAAAACAAATAGCGTTTAGACTAAACAGAATGAGAGAGAAAAAATTGTGAGAGAACCTGAATTTTAACACAGTGGGACATATACTTGAGTTCCTCCGTTAGGACATGTAACTTCTGTCACTGGGCTTAATTTTAGAATTCATTTACACTAACCTAAAATATCATCCTTCTATTATTGTACTAACTAAATTCAACAATTAAAGGAAAAAATGTAGAAATTGAAGAGAGAAAAATTAAATGCACCCAATATTTAGAAAAAGAATTTCGACGTTATATATTACTGCTGAACATATTAGAGAAAATATGTTTGTTTAGTGAAAACTTTTAACTAAAAGAATTTTATATTATAAAATTTATAAAAATACAAGTCACAAGAAAAGCTATTGTAATATAGGGGCTACTGCACAGCTGTCTATGAAGAAGAAATAAAATAAATCACTTTTTTCCTTTTTGGGGTTCCATGCAGACTTACAATAGAATAATGATATATATAGCAAGTGATAGAGTTCTATTTCAAACATTCAAGAATTTATTTTATGTTTTTGCAGTAAGTTTTACTTATGATTTGTTTCACATTTATTAATTTTCATGTAAATTTATCTTTAGTTATTTTTGTTACATATTTTCAACTTTTATATGACTGAAAACATAAAATATCTTATATATATATATATATATATATTTACCAAAATTGTAAGATGCTTCTTTCCACTTTATGACAGGCTTCGAGAAAGAAAACTTTCTAAGTACTGCATCAGACTTTAGAGTACCGTTTGTTATTTACAGGAGTTGTATTTTGAAAATGTTTATCACAAAAATTTTTTTCAAAAAAATTTTCAGATCACAAAACTGAATGTTCACTGGGCTCAAATTCTTTCTGTTTTAACTTTGAAAGCCACTTATTCAAACGTTAGTGTCCTTCAAAGAAAATTCATGAAAATGGATATTTCTTTTGCTTATATTCAGCTTTCAGCTTTATCGCTTATGTTGATGCAGCCGAAAACTGCAGAAAACGTGAGCATATTATAAAAAAAAAAAAAAAAAAAAGCAAATTGTAGCAGAAAAAAAAAATTAAATTAAAATTATTTTCGATCATTTTCTCATAGGTAAACATTAGCAGTTAGAAAGTAAATACCACCAGTGGAGTGGCATTTTAATGGAAACACATTCATTAGATTTGTATGTTTGACTCTCGAAGCCCGCTTGTAAATCCTCGTCAGATGGCACCATTGAGCTGAAAAACAACTGGAGGAAATGGTTCCAATACCTTTACACAGTGTTCGTGCGTGCCAGTTTTTCTGCAATCGTTTTCCGTACAAAGTCAAACCTCATACGGCAGGCAACATTTGCCGGGTCGTCTATTACTATTATACTCTTTAAAGAATTTAAATTTAAAATTGAAATATCATGTTTAGCATATGGTTGTTCGAACAGACAACCTTTACACAATTTTACTTTGAAATATAAAGATATCAAATGCTTTCTGCCGTGCAATACTCGGAAGTCAAACCTTCCAAAAACGGCACGCAAAAACCGGTCTAGCATTTCCTTCAGTTGTTCTTCAGCTCAGCGGATAGTACATGACAGTATTACGGTACGAAGAATTTGAAAAAAACACCCAGGGCCAGCACGGGAATCGAACCCGCTCTCCTACTTTGAAAAAGCGATTAGTAGTGTGGTGACATAACCACTCGACCACGGAGGGCCCAGGGGCATGGCTATTGTCGACTGATGAAATTCGTGAATAATGTCCATTGGTAAAATTGAACTTTTCGGTTAATTTTACAGTTATTCTATTTTTAAGAGTCTTAGCCTTTAATTTGTACTTCAACCGTTTTATACCTAAGTTCAAAACGATTATGTACGGCTATTTCGAAGTCATGAAATTTATGAGTTTGAGATTATTTTTAAATTAAGAACATTCTCATTTATTTAAAAAGAAAAACAATCTGAAGTGAATATACTCAACTTTTCGAACATTAAATAATTCACGGTTGCATCAATAAATTAAAGTAAGAGAAGTCGTTAAATAAGAGAAGTCGTTTGATTGTATTCTCTATACAGCATGTTTCTTAATTTTACGCTATTGCACTTCGAAAAATTTGAGCCCATAGATCATAATAACTAATAAGGAATATTTCTTTGTGTCCCTAAAAAATTCTACAAGTGTAATTCACCAAAATTAACACAGTTCGTGCGATGGTGACCTATAATATTTCAACTCATTCGAATGAGACGCTTAGACACTACAGCGTTTTAAAAAATTTGGGCCCATGGACTGTAATGATAAAGAATATTTCTTTGTGTATATGTAAAAAATCTATAAGAAATAGATTCATCAAAATTTTACATTTTGTGCGACGATAGCCTATAATATATTTGAACAAATTGTTTAGACGCTATCGTATTCACTCACACACACATACTGTCCTACCAGTCCTCTCGAGTAACTTTACGTTTTACCGCGTTTAGAGTTTTTATCGAAATTTTCCAATTATCATATAAATTTTGTTATCGTGTATTCGAATACGTATTTTATGCATATAAACAACAAAAAATTGTCATTTGATAAAAAATTGTGTTTTCTACGAATCTAGTTTTATCTGAGTACATTCAGGTTACTCATTTTGGAATTTTGCACAGTCCTTCCGAATACTTTAATCTCGAACTCAGATACTCTCTGTGATTACTCGATTATTTAAAGTAAGATAAATCGTTAAATAAACAAAAGTGAAATTTATAATAGGGTGTTTGGATACTTTTCTCCATTGCATCTTTCCGAACATACATGTGTCAGGAAAATATTGTAATCATGTCATAAATCCGTATTTCAAATTTTGGCGTTTCTGTACGTTTTGAGGTCTCCTGGGTTAATTTTTATTATTTTTACGATGATGTGTGCATGTATGTGTGTAATCATTTTCTTTTTTTCTTTTTTTTCTTTTTTTTTTTTTTTTTTTTAAGAAAATACATTTACTTTTATGTTGACAAAAAAAAAAAAAAAAAAAAAAAAAAAAAAAACTTTTCTTTCATTTAAATTGAGAGACAAGAATTTCTTTATTTTTTCTTTTTATATATATATTAAGACCAATAAAAAAATGTTTTTCCTTTTTTCTCTCTCACATCATATTACATTTAAAATGAAATTAAGAAAAATTATGTGACGCCTGACGAAGGGTCATGTTTTCTTTCGACATGGAGCAATTGTTTCGAGTTCTTGCATTTTATAGTGTTTATTCAAAGTTTCGTACTTAGTAATCATTAAAATGCAGAACCACATAAAAATATTCAAATAAATGATAGAACACAAGTGAAAATGGCTCAAAGTATGATTTCAGTTGTATTCTGCTTTTTTTCCTTTAACTATACTTCTCACTTTTCTTTTAACTATACTTTTAACTATACTGTTACTTCTAGTAACAAATTTTATGTACAATGTTATATGGTAATAGGCAACATATAAAGTTACAAAAAAAAAAAAAAATAAGTAGAGCTATAAGGATAGATTTTAAGAGGTTTCTTAAAAGAAAATATTTTTAACGTCTCATGAAAGAAATGCAAATGAAGCAATAAGTAAATAAATTTGAATGTGCTATATAATCTAAGCAAATCACATGACTTTTTTTTTCTTGCTATAGTTTCTTATATTCATTTTTTCTTAAAAATAAAGAATATATTTTTGACAGTAAACAATTTTGTTACTAAAATGTTGTTCAATAAAACTTTGTTTTGATTTAAATAAAAATACTTTTTATTTTGATCGTGTTAATGGACATTGAAAGAGAAATTTAACTTATTTTCATACGTAAGTTTCTTTTTTTTTTCTTAGAAAAACATGGATTCTTCATGCATTCTTATTTTTTTATGCTTTTATCAGGCTTATATTTTATGCTAAATAGTTACACTTAAAGCTTAATAAGTAATATCTGAAAACGAGAGAAATAAAAGAAAATAATAATCTGGTGTGTCACTCACACGACTTTCTTTTACCCTGAATATTAATACTATAAATACGGGTTGGAGCTTAAGAGGTAAGATGTACTGTTATGTAAACCTATGTTAAACAATTCAATTTAGGCTTCGGAAGAGTTTAATATGATAATTAGTTCTGTGTGAGGGGGAGGCTTCCACCCCCCCCCCCTCAAACCCCTGTTTCCTTAATGCATCCACATTTATATAGAATTTAATTCGGTTATTAAAAAAGAATTTATTAAAATTATTATTTAAATAAAATATTTTTTTGTGGTAATGCAGACGATTTCCATATTACAGAAGTAGTATAACACTAAATATACAAATAAAGGTTGAATTTATTCTCAATATCACATTAAAAAAAAATATATATATATATATATATATATATATATTGTTAAAAATGAAAAAAAAATCGATAATTTTATTTTAAATTATCGCAGATCGATGGTTTAACCATTCGTTTTAAAGGTATTTGCGAGATCTTTTAAAATAAACCAATCATGAAAATTTACTCCCCTCGAGGCGGGCTTCCCCCCAGGCAGGAAGGAGGCGAGGCTCCTACATACACAATTTTTTTTTTCCCAGTTGACTATCTCTATTACAAAAAACTATATATTCATTTCATTTGGTTTATTGCAGTCTATAGATGTTAATCTCTACTTACCTGCAATTTCCCCCACAGACGTAATGTATTTGAATACTTTTGTGTATTAATGTACATGAACCATTTGCTTCATCTCATCGAAAAGCTTACTGTAGCATCCCTATATGATACACATTTAGAATACTGAGTTTGGAATTTCTGCTACTATTTGTTCTTGAGATATGCTGATAACAGACACACAGACCATTCGCTAAATACATGATTTTCGTATTCAGGTTACCTCAGAATATGTAAATATAACAAAAACTCCCGTTCGAAAATTTGACCCTAAAACAACACTTTCTCCTCCCTATGGGTAAAAGCAAGTAAAAATTGATTACAGTCATAAGTAATTAAATTTACTATTATCATTTCATCATAACAAAGATATTGCTACGAATTTTTATTCAAATACTGAAAATATCCCTTTATTTTTCTTCAAGGAGTGAATTTGGCATTATCAAGAGAAGGAAAAAAAATTGGAAACAATTAATATAATATTCTTTTGTGAAAAAAAAAAAAAAAAAAAAAAGTTGATTTTTTGTAAACTTATACTCTATAAATAAATTTTATTTCTTAATATGTTAAAAGTTAAAATGTATGTATACAGATGTATAGTAATTTTATGTATATAAAGTTCAAATTATTTAAGTTATATTATAGGCAGATTTAGATAAAACTAAAAACTTACTGCAAACACAAGATTAAAAGATTAAAAGATTTAATGTTTATGTTTCATTGAAAATTAAAAGATTCAGTTTGTTACGAAACATATAACATTCAGTTTGTTATGCTAGCTAACGTCAGTCCAGTAAGCTCTGTACTGTGATTGGGAAGTTTATAAAAGCGAAAAAAAATAGCTCAACATCTCCAAAAATTGCATATTACTTTAACCTTTGAAAAATATTATCTACATTAACCCGAAATAGCTAAACTTATCATCCATTATGCTTAGCAGCCATTTAGAATTTCTTAATTAGGAACGACATGGGTGAAATTTGGATTAAAATATAACAGACCTGGTATACAGATGAATTTTCCAAATTTTGGTGAAAATTTGAAAAACAGAAGTGGGGCGGTATGTCCGCATCTCAAAAACGGCTCAAACGATTTTCTTCAAAATTGCTGTATAAACACTGTATTATATATTCTTTCGAATAATGCAGTTGGTTAGTTCAAGAAAATTTATAGGCGTCCTGTATAAATAGCTGCATTTCATGTCTTGCAAGTGCGTCCCTTTCAAAACGGCTGTATGATTTTTTTTTTCAAACTTGCCATATTAACCCTCTTTTAAATATCCTTTTGCATGTAATTGTTGTTTTCTGGTCAACAATTAATTATGCCAAGCTTTGGTAAAATTCGGTATCTCAAAAACGTCTCTAACGATTTTCTTGAAAATTGTTACATAAACCCATTTTAGATATACTTTCTGATGCTTTACTTATTTATCACAGGAAAATTAATAGTCATCCTGATCAGATAGATTAGATTCAGATCTCGGAAATTGATGTTTCAAACTAAAATACAAAATAATACAATACAATGCAATAAAAAAATAGAAAGAAAAAGTGCGGTGTAAACTCTGTTGTATGTTTTTACACGAGTATTAACTTTCTCTTACCGGAAAATTTTCAGTTGTCTATTTCATTAGGTCAGTTCTATGCCTTCTGATAACATTATCTCCAAAAAGTGCATGTAATACAAGTAACGTGTAATAGTAGGTAATGGAAGTCGTGTGGTTATTTCACGCCAGATTTCTTTTTTTATTTTTATGTGGCACTTTTTATTTTTTAAGTGCTGGTTTCTGTGCATGCATCCAATATTTAATTTGAATATGTAGTAAGATTGCAGTAAGATCATATATATTGCAGTAAGATCAAATTATTAGGTTTTTTTTTTTTTTCTTTTCTAAAAAATACTGGATAAAATGCGTATAACATCAGATATGCAAAGAACACTTAAAAAATTCACATTTGCCACTATCGATTTTGATCAGAGTTCAGTTAGGGAATCAAATATAATTTCAAGAAAAGTACAAATATTTTGGCACCATAAAACGATACAAATGACTTGTAATTTTAACATATTACTGCACTTACTATGTACAATATTTGTGTGGTTTGTCTGTGGAAATTTAAAAATTATTTAGGCAGACATTTTCTTCTTCTAAAACTATCATTTTTTACCCCGTATTTTGCTTACAGGAAGGATGAATTTCCATAAAATTTTATAAAACGTGAAGAAAAGTTGACAAAACGTAAGAAACATTAATGTGAAAAATAACATTCATGCGAGTATTATTCGATGAGATATAAGCATTTTTGCGGAGGATATTGTTTTACTGTGCCTGCGCGAAAGATAGAAATATGTTTATTACAAAAATTAAAAGCTTTGAGCAAGTTATGTCAAAATTTTATTTCAGTTGAGTAAAAATTAAGCAAATTGTCGGAAAAAAAAGAGGTAAATTTTAGATAGTTTCCAAAGTTGAAATTTTATAAGGCTATTTTCCCATGCCACGAATTTTAATTAAAGTTCCAATCATTTCAGCAACGTTTCAATTTTTTTTTTTTTTTTTTATGAAAATATCCTTATGAACTCACAAATCGTAGTAAAAATATAAAAGTATGTTAGAGTTAGTTACTTCATAAGGAATTTTTAACAAAAAAAGAAATTTTGAAAAGTTGTTGAAATAATTGGAATTTCAAATTAAATGGAAAAAACCGTTTATTAAATTTTAACTCTGAAAAATATCTAAAATATTTCACGTTTCCTTGCCGACAATTTGCTTATTTTTTTTTTTTTTATTCACAAGAACTTTTGAAGAAAGTGGCCAAATTTACCTAGCATTCGATATTCTGTACTGATAAGTATAAAGGATTTAAGTCCAAAAATGTCAATTTTGAGTTAAGTACATAGTCAGACCCAGAAAAAAATTCTCTATCGATTGGTATAAAGGATTTAAATCCATGTCATTTAGTCTTTGAGAAAATCCATCGGTAAAAAAATATTCAAATCAGAAATTTAGCATTAATCTTTGTATAAAATATTTAATTCGATTTTTTTCCCTTTATTAAATGAAGATTGGCAATCACTGAACCGTATAAAGGGTATAAGTCAACGAAATCCCTTTTTCCTAATCGATTCTTCTGGTTTGTTTTTAATTAGTTTAACTTTATTTTTCGTCCCCTGCAAAATCAAGAATATGGACTTAAATCCTTTATACTTATCAGTACAGATATGTAGATAAAAAATCTCCTATCTTTCTCGTTTATGTAGTAAAAAAATATTTACTGTAAATACTCATATCTCACCGAATATCAGATGTGTGAATGTTATGTTTCAGATTTTATTTTCTAATGTTTTCTTAAATTTTCTGTAAGTTTTGTAAAATTTTATGAAAGTGCATTCATGTTATAAACATAGAAATGCCTAAAAAATTAACAAAAAAAAAAAAAAAAGAGAGAGAGAGAGAGAGAGAGAGAGAAATGAATATATATATGCCTAAATAATTGTACAATTTTCACAAAAAACGTACAAATATTGTTAATAGTATTTTCAACAATGTGTTAAATTTACAAGTCATGTCTAGCTTGTAATGATACAGGGGGATGCAAAGTATTTGAGCTTTTTTTCAATTTATATTATTAGATTCCCTAACTGAACTCTGGACTAAATCGATAGTGGATCATTTTGTCCAGTACTTTTTTAGAAAAAAAAAAAAAAAAAAAAAAAAAAACTAGTAATTTTATGACTTATTTTATTTATATTTTAATACAATTTTCAGAAGCATTTCATTCTAAGACTAAGTTTATAAATTCAGGATTTCTAGTCAATTCAGTCGATCCGTTTTCTTTAGAAAATAATCTATGACAAGCTTTTTTTTTTTTTTTTTTTTTCTTTTCTGCAGAAATATATTTCTCTATATTATATTCTTTGTAATGAATTTAGATTTTGTTTAAAAGACGTTAAAATTACAAAACATTTAACCAAGGTATTTTATTTTTCCTAAGTAAATTGAGCTTTACGAATGAATAGATAAAATATCAAAACATTACTTTTCTGATAGTGTATCAAAGCATTCTAAACATATTAGGGTATTAGTAAGGAATCCTTGGAATGCAAATTCTTGCACCCACTAATTAATAAATTAATTAAGTAATGGCACTGAATAAAAATGTCGTAAATATAGACGAACATTTTAATAAAACAATACTGAACTTCACACAGCATAGAAAACATTAAAAACACAAAATAAAAGTATTCCTTTAGAACAAACTAAGACATGTCGTCCACTGTTCACTCATCTCCGGCCATTGCGACTCGTCTCGAGTCTAATAAAATGTCATGACGTCATGAATTCATCATGGAACTTTACACGTCCCTCCTTTTTGAGTTCATATGTCACAGGAGTGACTATGATACTATAAAACTTAGAAAACCGTTTCATGATATAGAGAATTTCTACATAGAATGTTCACATTGATAATGCAGAATAGTTTCTGATATGCGTTTTTCATATAGAAAGAGTACCAACAGATAATACTAAGAGTTTCCAAGAAAAACGTTCATGTAAGTACCACAAAAATTCTCTTTAGATAAAATTTATAAAATAAATGTTTATATATATATATCCTAAAAGTTTATATTACGAGTTTATAAAAAAAAAAAATGTATATATCATAAAATCTTTAGGAAGAGCTTCTGTATATGCCCAAAGAAAACAAATCAACTAAATACATAGTTTATTCAGCAATAAACAACAAAAGCAATACACGCAGATAGTAAATCTGACATTAAATATTTTACAAACAACCCTTATAATATGAACCTGAATTATATAGTACATCATGAGGTAAATTAAATTTGAATAATTAGACACAACTTAATACTATTAAAATATTTCAAGGAAGTCTAGATAAAGAAACGGCAGTGTCATGATTCTTCCCCTTTCTATACGTAATTTTTAGATTATATCTTTGCAAAATCAACTTCCAACGAGCTAACTTGTACCGCGTGTGGGGTGTGGCATTGGTTTGGTCAGAAATGTCAAAGGGTTGTGATCGGAAATTAATTCGACTTCTGCACAGAAGAGTCAAGTATCAAACATTCGTAGAGCAATCAGCACACTGTAAGCCTCTCGTTCGATCGTTGACCACTTGAGTTGGCACGGAGACAGCTTTTTACTACAGAAAGCAATCGGATGGTCTTTGCCAGAATGGTCGAAATGAGATAAACATGCTCCAATAGCTTCGCTCGGAGCATCACTGTATATTGAATGGCTTTCCTATAATAGGCGTATATAGAGATGGTATATTTATTAAATGGGTTTCAAATTTGAAATGTTTTTTCTTATGCATCAGACCAGGGGATTTCATTTAGTGCGCTTTTCTTTGTTAATTCAATCAAGGGAAGAATTACTGAAGCAAAATTTGTAATGTATTCTTGGTAGTATTAGCCAAACCAATTATCCTACGAAGTTCTTTTTTTGTGATAAGTCTGCAAATTTTTCTTTTAGCTCCAGTTTTTTCGAAATCAGGCGTATGTCTTCCTGATCCAATAATAGATCCTAAAAATTTCTCTTCATTCTCTCTGAAGTCACATTTCTTTAACCTTTTGAGAGGGGCTCTTACGAAATCCTATGGTGAAGTGTGACAGGTGCTGTCACAGCCCCTTTTAAAAAGGTTAAGTTAACTGTAAGACTAACTTCTTGGAATGTTTTGAGAACTACTTTCAAGTGTGTTATATGTTCACTCCAAGTGGTGGAAAGTACTGCAACATCATCAATATAGGAACGACAATAACTTTAAGACACTCTAAAACTTTGTCTGTTGATTTTTGAAACGTACTACCAGCGTTCTTCATACCAAACGGCATGACATTCCATTGGTAATGCCCTGAGTATGTAATAAAAGCAGTGTAGTGTTTGTTGTCTACTTTCATAGGTATTTGCCAGAACCTCTCGTGAGATCCAGAACAGAAATAAACTGCGAATTACCAATTAAAGAAATAAGATCACTAGCAATCCTCATGGGGTATGTATCTGGGATGTTATAGTTGTTCAATAAACGAAAATCAACATATAACCTAACAGTTCTATCTTTTTGGCAAAACAAACTACAGGATGAGCCCATTCGCTATTGTTATGTTGTATTAGTCCAAGTACAAGTAATTTTTGAATCTGTCGATCCACTTCCTTTTGAATAACTATCGGTATTATATATGGATGCAGTCTTTTAGGACGGAAATCGCTAGCAACATGGACATGGTGTTCTTCTACTTTAGCAATTCCGGGTTTAGTGCTAAGAACCTTATGATATTTGCATATCACATTTTTTAAACCTTTATTCTTTTCAAAATTTAAATCTAAACTATCAATATAATCAGTTATTTCTTTAGGGACTATTCATCCATTTCCGAATGGTGCATAATGAATATCACCGAAATCTTTATCTTCATTAAAAATTAGGCCCACATGGTCAATTTGAGCAATGTGTGCTCTAAGCTTATTAAAATGCATTTAATACATTCACGTTGTATTAAAACTGACATTCACTGGCGTGAACTTGTAATCCGTTATTTACTGACGTAAACAAAATGCAATTAATACACTCACGTTGTATTAAAATTGACATTTACTGGCGGGAACTTATAAATGGTTATATACTGACGTAAATAAAATGCAATCAATTTATGAGCACAGATCAATTACATTAGTAACTAACACACAACATGAAAAATACTCGTTTGTAGAATATTAGATCATTCAAAGAACTTAATATATACCGAATCATAAAATAATTCTATCAAAAAAAATTAATTATAATAATTATAACAAGTACTGATGTATATTATTTTTTTCATTCCAAAATAAATAGTTTAATTATAATAAGTATGACATGTACATGTGTACCTTTCTTTGTGAATACCAACAAAAATTTCTAACATTGATTTAACACTGGTGTGATTATTATTATTTTTTTTTTTTTATCGACTATGTTCGAAAACAAAAACTTAGAACTGACGTTCTATTATTTATCATTTTATGTTATAAAAACATTTTTTTAATGTACACTTATACCTATTGGGCATGCGCAAAACCTCTTACATCCCCCATTTTCTTGGTTTTGTTTTCAATCCTGCTAATAGGCTGCATCACTAAGGAATCCTTGGACTACGAATTCTTGCATCAACGAAATAATTAAATCCAGTCATGGCACTAAATAGAAATGTCATGAATATAGACGAATACTTTAATAAAACATTACTACACTTCACAAAACATTTAAAACACAAAATAAAAATACTCCTTTTGAACAATCTAAAACATGTCGTCCACTGTTCACTTTCATCTCCCAACTCTCTTCTTTTTCGACTGTTGCCACTCATATCGAGTCAAATATCATGGCATGATGTCACGAATCCATCGTGGAATATTGTTTGAAAGAACAGTACGATAGCAACAATCCTTTTTCTTTTCTTTCTTTCTTTCTTTTCTCTTTCTTTTTTTTTCATTTTTAAAATTATTATAATTAATATTTAATAATCTTTATAAGATTTTTTGTAACGAATTTTCTGTGTTAATCTTATTTTGACATTTTTGCATTTGTTCACTATACCGTTTGTAAGATCTGTGTTATTTAAATTTCATCGCATGTCGTAAAATTATAAAATATTAAATGTTTATTAAATACTTTTTAATACAGAATCAATGAGGGAATTTTTTATTTTATTTTATTTAATTATTTATTTTGTTAATAAAATCTATTATTGAAACAAAGTGCAATATTATTCATTTTCGATTATTGTTATCACGGCATAAAATTCACATTTATTATGGAAAAAAAATTAAAACAATGTAATATGTCTTATTACTATTTAAAGGTATAGATCTTACACATTTAAAATTAAGAATTGAAGTACAGTAGACCACTGTATAACGCGGGATATTCGTTCTGGGCGATAGAAAATTGTGTTATGTGGGACATTCTTTATCAGACCAATTTATGCAAATTCACTCCAAAGCTGACAACTTTTATTTTATTTTATTTTATCATTTTGTTCTTGTTTGTTAATGTTTTCTAAGTAAGGTTCCGATGTTTAAGATACAAATTAACCTATTTTTGTATAATTAACGAATTGCAGACAGGAAATTTTGATGACATTCCAAAAGAATAATAAACCCTACCCTCTGGCTTTTTCTGAAAAAATACTTTGTAAGGTTGGGGTCACGTCAGCATAGCGCTGCAGCGAAGAAAACAAGTTGCGAAGCGCGAGTGAATACGGAGAGGTCTTATAGTTGTTAAATGAAGTGAGTGGAGCTGATGAAGATTAATTATAAAGATGAATAAATATGGTGAAGAAAAGTGTGATGGCGGTGATGTAGAATGGGAAATAGAACAGAATTGCTCTTGGGTGATTAAGTTCTTAGTTCGATAAATGTTGTGGTGATTTTGAAGGTGATAGTTTATAGTGTAGAGTTAGGCGGATTCAGGGAATCCTTTTCGCCTTTAGTCTACGATTAGTAAAGTGTTGTGAATCAGCGAGAGCAATTATCTTACTACGTTATCTACTGTGGGTGAGATTTCTTTCTGAATATATTTAAATTAATTATTGAAGCTACCTTTCTAAAGTATTTAAGATTTTAAATTGAGTTTGGCCCAAGTGTCCTTCCTGCACTTAAGCTCTAATAAAACTTTATCTGTGTGTCAATTTGAGTCTCGTACTATTTCTTACTTACTACTTAAGTTAATTAAGTTAATCTCTGGGGAATGACGTCCACTAATTCCTCACAACTTTACTTTAAAAAATGTTTCTTGTTTCCTTAATTATATTTTGTTTGACTCTTTATAGAACTCTAGCATATATAAACAAATGAAATTTATCGTTTCGATTGTTGATGACAAAATTTCAGTTTCTTAATCATGAATTTGTTAAATAATTTGGTGTTTTAGAGAAACGTTCAGTCGGTAACAAACGTGTCCGAACACTAGCAAAAATTCCCATGTAAAAAAAGTACACTTCATACGGTTTTGTCAAATTCATATCGAATGATGTTCTTAGTCAGTCTAACAACAGGATTCCACAAGGATTTATTTAACAAAACCATATGAAGTGTACTTTTTTTACATAAGAATTTTTGTTAGTGTTCGGACACTTTTGTTACGGACTGTATAAAGGGGTGACTTATTACTCAAAATAGCAATGCTTTTGAACAGTTTTTTCTTTTATTGAATATTAAATTCCCTTTATTCAGATTTTCGTTTAAATCTTGTTATCTATATTTTTGTATATTGTATATAGTAGGTTTATACGCCTCAAATGAAATGTAAAATTTTATAGTAACACTTTCATGCGGGGCTTACTGTATAAAATAAAAATATATCCAACGGAAGTAGATAAAAAAATTTTCTTAAATATTAAACACTTCTTTTTTTTTTTTTTTTTAACGCTATTATTATCATTATAATTATCATTTTTACTATTATTCTTTTTTCTTGCTGTCTAGATATTTGTAATTAAACATTTTAGGTATCATAGGACTCAAGCTATTTAAATTTTAACGTATGAAGTAACGTAATAAATTATTTCATGCTTATTAAAAATAAATTATTTAAAAATTCTTAATTCATAAGCAAACACATTCTGTAAATTAACTTTATTTTTATTTTATAATTAATATTTTTATACCTTTTTTATAGTATGAATCATAATGAATAATGTCCACTCTGTGGTAGATCATAATTTATTTTTTCTATGTGTATAGACGGACCCCTAATACATTTTTACTTGTACAGTCGGTAACAAAAGTGTCCGGACACTAGCAAACATTCCTATCTAAAAAAAGTACACTTAATACTGTTTTGTTAAATAAATCCTTATCGAATCATGTTCTTACACTGACTAAGAACAGAATTCGACAAGGATTTCTTTAACAAAAACGTATGACGTGTACTTTTTTACATAAGAATTTTTACTAGTGTTCGGACACTTTTGTTAACGAATGTATCTCTGTCAAGAATTGATTTAAAGTAGGACTTTCAAATAGGACTTTTTCCCAACCGTCTTGATCTCAGAGATTTGAATATGAGATCAAAAATAGGGGTTGCCCTTCAAAAAATAAAGTTGTTGTCTGTTTTAATATGTAGATGACCCCTTAAAAAATCTAACGATATCATTATAAACTAGACGTTATTACAGATCGATCGGTACCAGTCGCATGTTTCTACGATAACAGTGGTCTACAGTGGTTCGGTAACAACGGTCAAATTATTATTTTTATTATTAATTCCAATTTTATTTAAATATCTGCAAGTAAAAAAGTCCCAACACGTCACAGTTTTCTGTTAGAGTATCAGAAAATGGCAATTTTCACGATTTTTTTTCTATCAACTTCACAGTGTCACAGGTGTTAACCCTTCCTGCTCGCAACTCAGAGTCCTTGCAATTCAGAGTCCCGGCAACCATGTTTGTTTCATTTTTTGTCTTATTAAAATACTAAAAAATGGCAAATTTCAGTGTTTTTTTTTTTTTTTTTTTTTTTTTTTTTTAATGATTTTTACAATACAGTCGACAGCAAAAGTATCATTTTTAAAACATTTTTAAAAAGTGTTAAAAATGCTTAAAAGAAAAGAAAACGTCGCTCTTTTATTCTAATTGCAGTCCTTAAGGACCCGCTTCGCTCACCGCCGCCGGAAGCCAAAGTTAATGTTATTCTAAGGGAAATTTTTCTTTATTGATAAATCATTAACTAATACATATTTTTTAAATTCGGTCTTCACATTCTAAAAATTCCCAGCTATTAAATTGACGGGTCTTTTTTTAAAAAAATTATTATTATTATTATTATTATTATTATTATTATTTTATTTTGAAGCTGCAAAATACGAATTTTCAATATGCTTTATATTTTTCATTTTGCAATTTCAAAATAAAATATTAAAAATTAAAAAAATGCATTTTTAAAAAAGGTCCGTCAATTTAACAGTTGGGAATTTTCTGAATGTGAAAACATAATCTAAAAATATGTATTAGCGAATAAGTTATTTGTAAAGAAAATTTCTCCATAGAATAACATTGGCTCGGACTTCCGGCGACGGTAAGTGAAGAGGGCTGTTAATGTATCTAAATATTTTAGTGTAGCTATGTGAATCTGAAGGTTAACAAAATCATATTCTATATAAAATATTATTTTAGCATATTAACAGTAAATGTCAATTTCTTTATGATTTTTACAATAGAAAGTTCTTTAAATGTAATTTATAAAAATGTCTGTTCTAAAATGCAAAGCATTGGCATTTTTGGGAGGCTGACACTGTACATAAACCAGTTGAACAAGACCTTTCAATGCCATTTTCAATAGGGGACGTTCCACAATAAATTTGAATAACATATATAACTTTTTGAAAATTCTGAAAATATTTACGGGTGCTGGGGGTGGTTAAAGAGACGTATAGACAGATGGATAGTCGGACATATAGATACACAAATAGAAATTCTATTTTCACTTAAAAAATGTTAAAACGCTTAATGCAAACGAAAATACAATTCCAGCAAATTTCCAATAAAAGCCCTCTATGTAACTGAATACATTTGTGTGGCCCTGTAAATCTAATGCTAATCTTACTACATTCTGTAAAAAGCATTCTTCTATGCGTATGAATAACATATTTCAATTTTATTAGGATTTCTTCAAAGTAAAGTTATTAAAATTTGGTTTATAGAAATATCTCTCATAACGAATTCTTTGGAATATTTCGCGTGTCCCTGTACACAAACCATTGGTAGTATTTACTCAATTTTCTACAATAAACATTCGATAGTGAACTTGAATGACATATTTCAATTTCATTGAAATTCATGTAAAACAAGGAATAAAAATATAGTTCATAAAAACACTTTCCATGGAATACTTTTGGGTGTACACTAAAAATTGATAGGAAATCGGAAATCGATCATTTTTACTAATCCAATATTTTTATTTAATGATCATAGAAGAAAATTATTTATTTATTTATTTATTTTTTTAGTATAATCCAATTGAACTAATTTCTATAACTAAAGAAAAACTACATCAATATTTTTATGTAAAGTAAACTTATTTAAAAGAAGGATTCATTTTTCACACTAAAATAAATATACGATCTAGTACTGTCTTAGTTGCTAGGGTATTCTTTTAAAAGTGCTTCTGCAAAAAACTAATAACCGTGCTTTCCATACTCTCAAATATTAAAGATTCTTAAATTTTCTCAAATATTTATTACAGACACAGAAATAATTAGTTTCCTCAAATATTCTCAAATATTTATTCTTTGAGCAAAATATTTTGCTCAAAATTTTTGATAAAAAACATTTCATTTTGTTAGCTTAATCTGCAGTTCGTTATAAGTAACATTTTTGAGTTGAATATTTTTAAACATTTATGCATGAACATATGTTAATAATGTTCTATAGAGCGTTATACAATTTGAAACAACATCCATTTATATGCCACTTTTCAATATTTTATTTATTCTAAAAACAATTACAAGTTTTTTTTTTTTTTTCTTTTTTGATGCAAATTAATATTTATTTTCATGTAACTCATAACAGGGTTTACAAAGTGCATTTCGTAAGTATTTCGTGTTTACAAAAAATAAAGTTAAAAGATATTCTGTTTTGTGTTATGATGATCGTTTTGAAGAAGGTTTTCATTAGTTTTTCACACATGTCTTCTTTCTAGTAGAGTTATCCTGAAAAATAAATGAATAAATATATAATAATAATAATAATAATAATAATAATAATAATAAAATGAAACAAGTAAATTAATAAATTTTAAATAATGTCACTGCATATGGCATGAAATTATGAAAAATTTGCAAGATTCTAATGTATATATATATATATATATATATATATATATATATATACATATATATATACATATGTCATATTCAAAATATTAGAATAATATTTATTTTATTATTATTATTATTATTATTATTATTATTATTATTATTATTATTTTAGAAACTGAAAATATTGTTTGGTAATTTAATGTCTTTTAATGCAAATATACAAATGATATTTTCATTAAAAACTTATTGTTGAATTAACTTATTTATTAACCGACTTCAAAAAAAGAAGGAAGGTTCTCAATTCAAACCGTATGTTTTTTTTATGTTTGTTAGCTCATAACTTCTGAACGCATGCTCCGATTTTGATACTTTTTGTTTTGTTGAAAAGGTCTTGGTCTGCAATAGGTCCCATTGTAATATCTTTATGATCTAAAGAAAATACAGGGTGCCCAAAAAAATCAGTCCCAACTCTTTTAACTGCTAAACGGCTGCAGCTATAGTGATAAAAATGGTATGTAAGTAAAGTGGCCCTGCAGTACAAGCTTAAACCGCTTGCAGCGCCACCTGGTGGGAAATAGTGGAGTTAGTGTTCCTATCTCGAAAACGGTTCTTGAGAAAAAAAAGTGAATTAGAAAGTTGAAGATTATCATCGATTTAGTACAAAAAGATAGTTTAGACATTCATGCTAGCGTTTCTATCTCGGAAACGGTTCAAGACAGGGGAAAAAAATAATTATAAAATTGGAGCGTATCATCGATTTAGTACGAAAAGATAGTTTTGACATTGATGCTAAAAGTACATCATGTCATCATCGATTTAGTACAAAAAGATAGTTTAGACATTCATGCTAGCGTTTCTATCTCGGAAACGGTTCAAGACAGGGGGAAAAAAATAATTATAAAATTGGAGAGTATCATCGATTTAGTACGAAAAGATAGTTTTGACATTGATGCTAAAAGTACAAGGCTAAAAACGTGCCTTTTTTTGTTCGCAATTACTTACACTATACACACTTGAGCTACATTGCTCACGTAGTAGCGTAGCTGGTGAGACATACGCTTATAGTTCAAAATACGGTTACTTGATACTTTTTGCTTGGTTGTAAAGATCTTGGTCTGAAGTAGGTCCCATTATAACATCTTTACAATCTAAAGAAAAGCGCCATCTGGTGAAAAACAGCGGAATTAACGCTCCTACTCAAAAACGGTTCAAGATGGGAGAAAAGTTAATTACGAAGTTGTAGAGTATCATCGATTTACTACGAAAAGACAGTTTTTAGACATTATTGCTAAAAATAGAAAGCTCAAAACGTGCAATTGTTTGTTCGCAATTTCCTACACTGTGCACACTTGAACTGCGTTGCACGCTTTACAGCGTAGCGGATGACACGTATACTCTGTGGTTCAAAGTACTGTTACTGTAAGCGGTCACATCGATTAGCGCAAAGTCGTTTTCAACCAACTTCAGAAAGGAGGGTGTTCTTAATTCTTGCTATGTGTTGTTGTTGGTGTTTGTAAGCTTATAACTTCGTAAGAAATGTTCTAATGGGCTCTTCCCAGCGTCGTCTGCTCAATCACGTGATAGAGGAAAACGAATAATCAAATTCTGAGAATCGAATTCAATTAAATATTGTTCTTGAGAACAAAAATTTTAATATTTAATATAAAATAAAAATAAAAAGTAATATTGTGCATTTGTAAACAGTAGAATAATTGTATTTGTAAATTTAATAATTTTTAAAAAACATTTTATGTGTTTATGTATTTTTACCTGTAAGAATCGATTTTTTGTATATTGTAGTGTAACTGTAACATTAACTGATCTAGCAATAAATAATAGCTTCTTGTAGAATGTTTATGGATTATAATTTGAAATTTTAAAATGTTTTCATTTTATTTAATTGCATAAAGGTGTTACAACAAGTTAATTAACTTAGTTACTGGTCTAAATGGATTTACGCAGTACGATATTGCACTGTCACTGATTTAAGTACCAAAAATCAGAGGGTTAAACATGTTCTTCATAAACATCAATAACAAATATAAACTAAATGATGATTGTAAATGTATACAGCAAACAAAAGATGATGAATAATGATATAAAATGGATTAAAAATGATAATTTATAAAAAAATAACACAAATTAAATACGATTGATCAAAAATAAGAATAGAAAATATGATATTTCAGCAATCGCTATAGATAAACAATACTTTGTCTGCTATTTGTTTTTCCTCTATCATGTGACCTCTGACGTCAGGTGGAAAGAGCCCATTAACCGACTTCAAAAAGGAGGATGATCTCAATTCAAATCGTATGTTTTTTTGTTTTTGTTTTTGTTTGTTAGCTCATAACTTCTGAACGGATGATCCGATTTTGATACTTTTTGTTTTATTGTAAAGGTCTTGTCTGAAATAGGTCCCATTGTAAGATCTTTACGATCAAACGAAAATACAGGGTGCCCAAAAAAGTCAGTCCCGACTCTTTTAACTGCTGAACAGCTGCAGCTAGAGTCATAAAAGTGGTATGTGGGTATAGTAAAGTGGACATGTGCTACGCGATTCAACCGCCTAAAGCGCCACCTGGTGGAAAAGAGTGGAATTAGCGAACCTATCTCGGAAACTTTTCAAGACAGGGGAAAAAAGTGAATTATAACATTGCAGAGCATCATCGATGTAGTACGCAAAGATAGTTTAGACATCAATGCTAAAAACAGAAAGCTTAAAACGTGCATTTGTTTGTTCACAATTTCCTATTTTGTGCACACTTGAAAAACATTGCATATGTTGTAGCGTAGCGGGTGACATTTATGCTATGTAAAATTCAAAGTATGGTTATTGTAAGCGGTCACATCGATTAACGCATAGGCGTTTTAAGCCGACTTCATAAAGGAAGAGGTTCTCAATACAAACCATGTTTCTCGTTGTTGTTGTTGAAATTTGTTAGATTATAACTTCATGATTTAATTTAAATATTTTTTTTTTTTGTCGTAATGATCTTGGACTGAAATAAGTTTCATTAGGATTTCATTAAGATATAAACAAATTACAGGATACTCACAAAAGTCTGTTCTCACTCTAACTGCTGAAAGCAAGCAGCTACACTGGTAAAAGCAGTGTGTAAGTATCGATGTTGAAACTTGTGTCCGTCAGCTGCAATGCATATTTTGCTCTTTGTTTGAACTATACGCTGCGCAATTTCCAGCGCAGCGGGTGATACGTATTTACTGTAAAGTTCAATATATATGCCTAACAGAATTTTCGGTTACGAATACGGCGTATCCTTTCTTTACATTTCTAAAGACTTTTTAATTTAACGTATGTTCGTTCAATAGATAGTTTTTTGGTCATATCCGATAAAGGCAAGAAAAGTGACACAATTTAAAAATGCAGCATTTGAGAAAAACCAACTTAAAAATAACTGGACTAGAATAAAACTGGCACAACTGTCTCTCGAATGGATAACTTTCTAGATGGAGATGTAACTTTTTTGTTCACATTGGGTGCATTTAATGTATTTTTCAGTGACATAAACCATTTTTTTTTTAGTAATGTCACTTTTCTTGGAAGTTGTGATTTGTGAAACTTCCGTCGAACGTCTTCTGATGCTCTGCCATATAAATAAGTTTTCACTGAAAAGAGAAAAATAAAATCTTTTTGTAAAAAAATAGAACCGACTCCAAAAAGGAACTACTGTTCAAACAACTAAAAATGAAAGAAAATTGGCAGAAAATGGAACTGTAGATTGCTCTTAAAAGTATAAAATAATTTCCTTCGACAAACAACCTATAACACTACAATTAATCATAACTTTTGAAGTCGGCGCAAAATTAAATAAAAATTGATACCTTTATTCAATACAAAAATCAAATCCTATTCAAAATACACGTCTCACATTGTTACCAGCAAAACACAGCCGAAAACTACTTTGATTCAAGAAAACAAATAAGATTTCGTAAGCAGCAAAAGTTGGCGAAGATGCTGGCATCTGACGTCCTTGGTGAACGAAAAATCGCAAAATTATCTGGCAAACATATTTAATTTCTTTGGGATATCATGATTATTTTAATAAGGCATATCAAGAGAGTAATCAAGAATATGAAACAACATGTCGTAGAACATATATTATGAAAATATACATCTTGCGTGTATATTTTTGCCTTACGTTTTTATCACCAAATTCAAAAGCCATCAAGGATGATCTAACTTCGTAGAAACATAAATACCGCATTGTGAAGAATGTTCACTGTTCTATGTAGATGCTACTAATGGACCAATTGTATACAGTGGTAAAATAATAAAGGAAACATGAAAATGGATCATTCGAGACAACAGCATTTGTTGCTACCGATCTAAAGACAAACCTTTAAAAACTAATTAAATTTTATTTAATTTTGCGCCGACTTCAAAAGTTATGATTAATTGTAGTGTTATAGGTTGTTTGTCGAAGGAAATTATTTTATACTTTTAAGAGCAATCTACAGTTCCATTTTCTGCCAATTTTCTTTCATTTTTAGTTGTTTGAACAGTAGTTCCTTTTTGGAGTCGGTTCTATTTTTTTACAAAAAGATTTTATTGAAAAGATTAATTGAAAAAAAAAATTATTTTGAAATATTAGAATATTTATTCAAGTGGTTCAAAATATTAAAATATTTCACATTAATTATCCTTTAATTATCACGAGTTCTTAACTGGTGGCATCATTGATTAAATTCAGATGATTTATTTAAAATCAGCATTCTTTTTGCAGTTTGTTTGCTTTTTCGTTTAAAAATGGGTCGTGTGATTGATATTCCTGAATCTGTTAAACTTCGTATGGTTGATTTGAATTGGCACGGTAAAAATCAATATTATAAAGTGAATTATATACATTATTTGCAAACAAGAGTTAGTAAAATACTATCACAATGTTCAAAAAATGTAAAATGTCAAAACAATCGCCAATATGGCAACAGAAAACCAAAAACATCTGCTAGAGATGGCAGGAAACTGAAGCATATTGTTAAGAAAAAACGTTTTAAAAGTGTGCGATTCTTGCACCGAAAATGGAAAGAAGAAGGAGTTGAAGATTCTACATCAACAACATTAAGACGACTCCATAATTAAATTTGAGTTTGAATCTCGTGTTCCGAAAACAAAACCTCTCATGACTGGGAAACCAAAGCGTAAGGTTGAATTGGTGTAAATCAAGACGTTTATGGAGCGAAGTAGATTGGAAAAAAATATTATTTAGCGATGAAAGTATGTATTGCGTTTCATATAATAATTCGAGTTTGGAGAATGAAGCAAGAAGCGTTTGATAAAGAATGCCTTAAACGCTCGGTAACATTTGCTGCTAGTGTCATGATTTGGGGTTGCATGAGCGCAGAAGGACATGGAAAGTTATGCATCGTCTATAAAAAAGTAAACTCTAAGATATCTGAAGGAATTTTTGAATATTACATGATTGAATCATCAGAAGATTTACTTAAAGAGGATTTCATCTTTCAACAAGATTTAGCGTCACCGCATACGTCGGTGTCAACTTAAAATTGGTTCCTCCAACGCAACATTAAGGTACGTCCTTGGCCACGAAACTCACCAGACATTAATCCCATAGAAAACTTATGGGGTATAATGAAGAAAAACCTCCAAGAAAATCCCCCTTCAAGTAAAACTGAGTTAGTGGCACGTATAATGTCTATTTGGGCTAATACTGATGGGCATGTGTTGTAAACACCTTGCATAAAATATGCAAGATAGATTGTACGCTATTATTAAAGCTAAAGGGGATTCTATAAAATATTAACTACTATTTACTTCATATTCATCTATATATATAAAAATTAATGTTTGTCTGTATGTCCTTTATAAAATCGTAAACGGCTTGACCGATTTCGATCATTCTCTTTTTGTTTTTTTCCTTATAGGTCAAGGATGGTTTAGGAAAGAAAATTTGACAAAATTTGCACCCCAAGGGGGGGGGAGGGGGCAAAACGTGAATTCAAAAAATCCTTCATATCTCAAACAAAAAAACAGATATCCGTAAAATTTTTGCTTTAAAATATAGCTATTATAAATGTCTAAAAACCAATTTCTGGAATTTTCGAAATTCGGACCCCAAGGGGGGACGGGTGGGGTGGGGGGGGACGGGATTTCACATGCGTAAAATGCGATTTCGCATAATCCTATATATCTCAAAAAAAAAAAAAAACAGATATAGGTGAAATTTTTGCTATAAAATATAGCTAATACAAATATCTAAAAACCAATTTCTGAAATTTTAAAAATTCAGTCCCCATGTGGGGCAGCAGGGGCAAAAACAGTTAGAAATACAGTTAGGCCTTTCGAAATTGGTACAGATAGATTTCAATAGCCTGCAAGTCGAATGAGGATATTTTCGAAATTGTAAAGTTATTAGGAGAGGAGAGAAGGGGGGGGGAGCGGGGGCAACAAAAATATAAAATAGAGTTAGATCGTTCAAATTTGGTATATAGAGGTTTTCGATACTTACAAATCGAATGTGGATATTTTCGAATTTTTAAAATTGTTAGGAGGTGCGGTAAGGGGGGCTATGGGCAAAAACAAATAGAAATACAGTTAGGGCATTCAAAATTGGTACAGATAGGTTTTAAAGGCCTGCAAGTCGAATGGGGATATTTTCGAAATTGTAAAGATATTAGGAGGGGCGAGAAGGGGGGAGGGGATAGGGGGGGCAAAAAATAAAAATAGAGTTAGATCGTTCAAAATTGGTACACAAATTGTTTTCGATACTTAAAATCGAATGCGGATATTTTTGAATTTTTAAAATTATTAGTAGGGGCGGTAAGGGAAGTGGGGCGGTAAGGGGGGCTATGGACAAAAACAAATAGAAATGCAGTTAGGCCGTTCAAAATTGGTACAGATTGGTTTCAGAGACCTACAAGTCGAATGGGGATATTTTCGAAAGTGTAACGTTGTAAAATAATTCTCGGTTCAGTGGTATTTGAAAATCTAAGAAAAAAAAGGAACAAAATCGAGATGCCGGATTTCTTTAAGCAAGAGAATGAAAAAGGGACAACGATGCATTATTCTTCTTGAAATTTAATGATTATAATAAAATAAAAGATCTATTTACACTTTAAATTACATTATATACAAAAAGGAAATACTTAAAGGAACATAGTTCCGAATCTAATCAACTCTCATAGTGAGAGATCGAAAAATTCCATCTTCGAACGCAGTCGAAGAATCAAAATCTAAAAACTAAACTTACTGGCTGTTGCCAAAATCTAAAACAAAAACATTTAAGTTCTTCTGTTTTCTTTCAGTGGCGACGCAGCGCCGTCTAAAGGGAATTGATTTTACTACACACTCCCCGCCGTGAACTCTTACAGAGTTCACAAATCAAAATCTCATTAAATCAAAAATAAATCTCAAATCCGAACAACTTCTGATAATCATAAATTGTTCAAATTTCTAAGTATTAAATTAGTACTAAATCACATAATCATTTTTTTTTCCCAAAATATCTACAGTTATCTAATATTAAATACAAATGTAAACAATATTTACTAAAGTACTATAACTAAATCAATAAAAGATCAAATCAAAATATTAAATTGAAATATCAATATTAAACATATGCAAACACATTATTATTTAAGCAATTAACTCTTAGTTATCAAATATAAACAAAGTTATCAAATATAAGCAAACTTAAATATAAAGATAATAACACATGCAAAATTTTAATATTTTCAATTATCAAATAAAATTCACCAAATTATTCAAAAAAGGATATCAAATATTCTGAAAATTAAAGAAAAAGTGTTCATTAAAATAAAGGTTTTGAAAGTTCAAATTTTTCTCAAAAGTTTGTTATTTTATCAGTTCGTAGCATTAAAGTTTTTAGTTAAGTCAATTCCAGTGGGTATAAATGCTGAGCAGTTCGTTTTAAAACACCATTGGCAATCTTAACCTCATAAGATCGGATGTTGTGATCTCTGCCGACGATTGTTTTCTGAATTATACCAAGTTTCCACAGAAGTTTGTTTTTTGAATCATCACCAATTAACACTACATCTCCTACTTTCAGTTCAGGTTGTGCAGTAGGATTCTTTAAAGCATGCGCCATCTTCAAATCCAATAGGTATTGGCTTTTCCATCTATTCCACAACTGCTTTAACAAGAGTGATTGGTATCTTTTACGTCTTAAGGCAGATATTTTGTTTGAAGCACCTTCAATAATGTAAGCAAAATTCACTGGGTAGGTGATTTCTTTACCAAAATTTAAAAAGTGCATAGGAGTTAAGTTGCTAAAGGGAGAATTTTTATCAATAATTTCTTCCTTTATTAGCGAGTGAAATTCATTTTTAAAATAGAACTTTTGTTCATTCGATATCAAATGTTTCTCAGCTTCTATTAGTTCTTCGGTTGCCAATGTATTGTTAAGTTCTGGAATTTTTTTTATCCTCTTAATAAATCTTTTTACTCAAGCTGTAACTCTGATTAATTTTTCTAAACTGCTGTATTTTCTGATATCAATGGGGTTTTCTAGTTGTTCTGTCATGCAATTGAAAAGGAGTGTTTCTTTTATCTTTTTTCTATATTCTAAGCTTTCTACATCTAGCTTTTGTTTATCATCAGGCTTAGGCCAAAGTTCGGGGGCTGAACTGAGCCATTAAGGCCCATTTAACCACAATCTATCATTAATTAATTTTATGATCTTTGCACCTCTGGATACAAGGTCGGCAGGATTAGACGAACCGGGACAGTGCCTCCAATTTGAAGGAGATGGCAATTCACGAATATCTTGTACTCTATTCTGCACAAACGGCTTAAACTTTTCTGGAGAGCCTCTAATCCAAAAAAAAGCGATCATTGAGTCTGTCCAGTAAAACGTGGGTATATCTAATTTCAGAGCTCTCAAAATATTATGACCTAGTTTAGCTACCAACAATGCAGCAGTGAGCTCAAGTTTAGGTAGCGTGAGATTTTTCAAAGGCGCTACTCTATTTTTGGAAGCACCGAATATCGTTTTGCATTTTTCATTCGAGATTTCTTTAATTCTAAAATAGGCAACAGTGCCAAATGCTTTGATACTAGCATCTGAGAAAACATGTAGTTGCAAATCACCGATGTTAAATTCTGGAAAATCGGAAAAATAATATCTCGGCACAGAAAATTTAGAAAGATGAGTTACTTCATTACACCAGTCTTTCCATATTTTTTTCAAATCTTCAGGTAATGTGTCATCCCAATCAAGACCAGTCTTCTAGATCATCTGCATAATGCATTTAACTCTTAAACTGTAGGGTCCTAGGAAACCGATAGGGTCATAAATTTTGCCTAGTACTTGTAAAACAAACCTTTTAGTATTTATCTGTTTAGAAACGAGGTTTATTAAATCCCTATAATCAAAATAGAGAGTGTCTTTCAAGTTATTCCACCCTATACCCAAAACTTTATTAGGGGGATCATTTTCTTCAAATATTTTAGAATCCTTGCTAACAACATTTTTTTGTACCCAAAATTCATGTAATGGTGTCGAATTTGTATGAAATTTGGGAAGTTGCATACTCGCGTCTTTAAAGATACTAAGTGAGTCTAGACTTGTAGTTAAAGCCTTCTCTACTGATGGGTGGCTTCCTATTATGTCATCTACATAGATGTTTTCATTTAAAAAACTAACAGTCTCCCTATGTGTGTCGCTAAAATTTTTCAAATGATGTTTTATCGTCGCAGCTAATAAGAAAGCACTACAATTAAGTCCAAACAAAACTCTAGTGAATCTAAAAATCTGAAGGGGAAAGGTGCCTTCGTGAGGACTTTCTGTAAACAAAAATCGTGTTACGTCTCTATCTTCCTCGTCTATCAAAATTTGTGAAAAAGCTTGTTTCATGTCCGCAGTAAAGGCTACGGGATGAAATCTAAATCTAGACAAAATGTCAAAAATATCTTCATAAAGAGTAGGTCCAATATGTAGACAATTATTAAGAGAAAAATTATTGTAATCATGTGAAGACGTATCAAACACGATTCGTAATTTACTTGTTGTACGATCTGTTTTTATTCCCTCTCTATGCGGTAAATAAAAGGTTGTAGAATTTTTCTCCAAATCCGTAACGGGTTCTATAATCCCCTCTCTCAAATAATCCAGTAAAACATTGTTGTATTCAAAAAATAAATTTGGGTTTCTACAAAATTTGTACTTAAGTCTCGAAAATCTGTTTTCAGCGATTTCAAAATTATTTCGTAATTGTGATTTACTAATTTTCCAAGGGAATTTAACTTTATATCGTTTATTTTCATACTTAATTTCCGATTCAAAATTTTTCATAATTTTATTTTCGGAAAGGTCAAATTTTTCTTTCGGATTAATAAGACCCGAATTTTCCAAATTCCAAAAATTTTCTATTTGTTTTGACAACAAATTTTCTTCTACTATGATGATCATGGTTAAAGATTCAAGAGAATCGATTTTAATTCCCTGTAAAACCCAACCGAACACAGTTTTTACTGCTACTAAATTTTTATTAATGCGCCTAATATTACCTAACACAATATCATAGTAATAATCGACTCCTATCAAAAGTGTAATGCTTTCTTTACTATTAGGTATATCAGCTAATTCTAAATTCTGAAATTTATTATTTTCGTGATTTTCTCTAATTCAGGGGGAGGGTGAATGAACGATCCAGAAATTTCATCCGTAACTAACGCTTCAATTTGAATATTATGATTAGAGTTATTTTTATTCACGAGTTTTAATTTAACTATGCCATAGGTATTTTCTATCGGTGTTATACTTCCAAATGTGTATACCCTCAATTTTTCATTTCTAATCACTTTTAAATTTAGTTCATTAGCAATAGAACGACATAAAAATGTTCTACTAGAAGCAGAATCGAGAAGCAAACGGATTGTTTTCTCTTTCGTTTTATTTTTAATACTTACGGAACAAGTTTGTAACAAAATTTTATTTTCCTGATTAATAGAAGAAACAGTAGAAACTATTTCCTGTTTGGATTCTGAACCAGAAGGAACATTTATTTTTTCCTGAGGTTTATGTTTAGATTTGTAACAGAGAGTTGTATTATGTTTATAACTACATATTCTGCATTTAATGTCGCTATTGCATTCTGCGATACGGTGTTTTTGTTCCAAACACAAAAAACAACGGTCTTGAGATTTCAAAATATTCTTTTTCTTTTCAACATCGAACACAAAGCAATTTTCTGACGCGTGATTCTTTTTTAAAAAAATGCATCTCATCTGTTTATTTTCTACCGTAGTTATTAATTCATGCGCAGACGATAACCTGCTGCCGTCTCGATTACTCAATTTGTTACCTTTTATTCGTTCGTTTGTTTTATTTTTTGTAGATAATGTTCTTTCCCGCGAAATTATTTCCGTTTGTATGAAATCTAATAGTTCTTGAATTTTAATTCCATGTAAGTTAGATGCGTGTTTTCTCTTGAATTCTAAATTTAAATCGGACGGTAGTGACTTTAGAATTACTGCGATTAACATAGCACTATAATTATTTTCATCAACTTCTAACGAGGATAATGATCTAATATTTATCTCGATTTCTTCATGTAATTTTTTTAATCTAAAAATATCTGTGGATTTATAAACGGGTGCTAAATTTAACAAATTGTTCATGTGGTGGTTAATTATCATATCGCGTTGACCGAATCTTTGTTTAAGAATTTCTACGGCTTTATCATAATTTTGTTCTGAAATTTCTAACCCGTGTATGGAATTTAAAGCTGTCGAAGTTAAATAACTTTTTAAATAATTAAATTTCTCAACCTTTGACAAAGCTTCATTGTCATGAATAGTAACTTGAAAAGTATTCCAAAAACTCATAAATTGGGACAATTCACCGCCAAATTTTTGAATGATTAATTTCGGGAGTTTAACGAATTTGTTATTCTCACTTAACGGTGTACTTCTATTCTGTAATGTAATTGAAACATTTGAATTTACACCACTATTTTCGACTGAATTTACTTTTATTTTCTTTTTTGCTCTAAAAATAGCGTTCGCGATTTTGTCTTGGTATTCATAACACACGTTTTTTTTCATTTTCATATTCTGTTAAAGGAATTATTTTTTCTATTTCCCTATCGGCTTCCTGTAGAAGCCCATTTTTTTTATAGTTAGTTGATTAAGAGTTTCCTCTAAATCTTCAACATTTAAATGATCTTCTTTTATATTTAATTCTATACTATTCACCAACTTCGTAACGCTGGATCGAATAATTTTTCTATTAATTTTGTGTTTGTCAGCCATTGTAAATTTCCATAAATATTTCTTACCTTGAGCAATCTTCGCTCTTTAAGAGCTAATCCAATATTATGAACCACAAAGGGGAATTTTAATACCTAATCGAATTTAATGCAAGCATCGTTTCTTTCAAAAACAACATTCTTTCCCGGCCGATGCACCAAAATGTAAAATAATTCTCGGTTCAGTGGTATTTGAAAATCTAAGAAAAAAAATGAATAAAATCGAGATGCCGGATTTCTTTAAGCAAGAGAATGAAAAAGGGACAACGATGCATTATTCTTTTTGAAATTTAATGATTGTAATAAAATAAAAGATCTATTTACACTTTAAATTACATTATATACAAAAAGGAAATACTTAAAGGAACATAGTTCCGAATCTAATTAACTCTCATAGTGAAAGATCGAAAAATTCCATCTTCGAGCGAAGTCGAAGAATCAAAATCTAAAAACTAAACTTACTAGCTGTTGCCAAAATCTAAAACAAAAACATTTAAGTTCTTCTGTTTTCTTTCAGTGGCGACGCAGCGCCGTCTAAAGGGAATTGATTTTACTACAACGTTATTAGGAAGGACGGGAGGGGGCAGAGGGGCAAAAAAAAATAGAGTTAGATCATTCAAAATTGGTACATAGAGGTTTTCGATACTTACAAATCAATTGCGGATATTTTCGAAATTTTAAAATTATTGGGAAGTGGGGGGGAGTGGTGGGGCAAAAAAATAAAAATAGCGATAGATCGTTCAAAACTGGTGCATAGAGGTTTTTGATATTTACAAATCGATTGCGGATATTTTCGAATTTGTAAAATTATTAGGATAGACGGGAGGGGGGGCGAAGGGGGATAGTAACAGAAATAAGAGTTAGAGCATTTTGGTCATTTTTTCCGAAGGCAGTGAGAACCCGGTGAGACATTTTCCCTAATCAGATTTTGTTTCGCTTTTTTTTTTTTTACGTGATAAAAATTAATGCAATTTTGAGAATTCAGTAATTTTAGTGATTCATTTAAAAATAGGGTCCAGCGAAGTGGGCGAAGCCTACTAGTAAGGTAATATATTTGCGTAAAGTAAAATATTCCAATATTTTGAACCAATCTAAATTTTATTCTAATATTTTGATGTGTTTCATAAAGCTATTGTATACCTAGTTTATTGTATTTCATACTTTGTAAATGTTAAAATCTTATCTAAACATTCCAGATTTAATTTACAAGAAATTTACTTGCATTTATTTAGTATCAAAAATAAATAAATGAAAAATAATTTCTTTCTTATTACTTTTTCACAATTATCCTAATATTTTGAATATGAGTTGTATATATATATATTATTATTATACACTATTATTATTGTCTTAGATATTCGTTTGTAAGTGGTTATACTAAAACTTTAAAAGGACACATAGGGCCGCGGAGTCTTTTTCGTAGAATATCGAAATCATAATTGTAGGTTTAGAGGTTTGAAATTTGACCAGCAAAAGATAGTTGTGTACATTAATGTTGAATGGTGCACTTAAAATCTGTGGTGGCTGAAATGTCCTTGAAGTTCTGTAAAACTAATTCCTCTGGAGGTTACCAAAACGTGGAAGCCACCTTCTTGGCGGATAAACAAAGTTGTGATAGCATGGCTCGAGACCACTCCAAGAAGTGAATTCCAAATCGTCGGCAATAGCCCACGGGAAGATCTAATGCGACATACAACCCCTTTCAACCTCAACATTAAAGGATTATAAATTTGTATAATTTTCAGAAATTGTTTAATGGCTTATTTTTGCTCGGGTGATGCAACAGAGATTATCATCTAAGTAATATCTTGAATAGGAGGCTGAATTTGTTGTTTGAGGCATATAGTTGCAAGGGATTCGAATCAAGTAATTAAAAAATAATTTAAACTTAAGTTGAAAATATTAGCTACTTACAACATATCAAGTCAAGTGTAAAGCAAAAAACAATTGTGGAGAATTGGAAAGAATTCGAAAATTCCCTTTTCGCCAAATTTGGTCGTTAATTCGCCAAGCTGCCAATTTTGGCGCCGACCGATCTTCTAGTGTCTAGACCTATTTCATGCAGCAACCTTACGTCTTTCTTGCCTGCGTCCTGTAAGATTATATTACCTTCAACAGCTTATTGGGCTCATAAAGACGGTCATAATTACTTGCAATAATATATACGCAATATATACATGATTAACGCGTTTAAAATAAGGTATAATACTAGGATCTGCCTCCTGAATTCCCTATTGCATATATACATTACTTATCGATGAATATAACATTTTGAAAATTGACACTTTATGACATAATCATAAGACAACCTCGATTTTACCATAAAGGAAAATAAATGAAGTTAAAAAATAAAATCTTTTTGTAAAAAAATAGAACCGACTCCAAAAAGGAACTACTATTCAAACAACTAAAAATGAAAGAAATTTGGCAGAAAATGGAACTGTAGATTGCGCCTAAAAGTATAAAATAATTTCCTTCGCCAAACAACCTATAACACTACAATTAATCATAACTTTTGAAGCCGGCACAAAATTAAATAAAATTTAATTAGTTTTTAAAGGTTTGTCTTTAGATCGGTAGCAACAAATGCTGTTGTCTCGAATGATCCATTTTCATGTTTTCTTTATTATTTTATCACTGTATACAATTGGTCCATTAGTAGCATCTACATAGAACAGGGAACATTCTTCACTTTGCGGTATTTATGTTTCTACGAAGTTAGATCATCCTTGATGGCTTTTGATTTTGGCGATAAAAACGTAAGGCAAAAATATACACGCAAGATGTATATTTTCATAATATATATTGTACAATGTGTTGTTTCATATTCTTGATTACTATCTTGATATACCTTATTAAAATAATCATGATATCCCAAAGAAATTAAATATTTTTGCCAGATAATTTTGCGGTTTTTCGTTCACCAAGGACGTCAGATGCCAGCATCTTCGCCAACTTTTGCTGCTTACGAAATCTTATTTGATTTCTTGAATCAAAGTAGTTTTCGGTTGCGTTTTGCAGATAACAATGGGAGACGTGTATTTTGAATAGGATTTGATTTTTGTATTGAATAAAGGTATCAATTTTTATTTAATTTTGCGCCGACTTCAAAAGTTATGATTAATTGTAGTGTTATAGGTTGTTTGGCGAAGGAAATTATTTTATACTTTTAGGCGCAATCTACAGTTCCATTTTCTGCCAAATTTCTTTCATTTTTAGTTGTTTGAATAGTAGTTCCTTTTTGGAGTCTGTTCTATTTTTTTACAAAAAGATTTTATTTTTCTCTTTTCAGTGAAAACTTATTTATATAGCAGAGCATCAGAAGACGTTCGACGTAAGATTCACAAATCACAACTGCCAAGAAAAGTGACAATACTCAAAAAAAATGGTTTATGTCACTGAAAAATACATTAAATGCACCAAATGTGAACAAAAAAGATACATCTCCATCTAGAAAGTTATCCACTCGAGAGACAGTTGTGCCAGTTTTATTCTAGTCAAGTTATTTTTAAGTTGATTTTTTTTCAAATGCTGTATTATTGTGTGACTTTTCTTGTCTTTATTGGATATGACCAAAAAGCTATCTATTGAACGAACATACGTTAAATTAAAAAGTCTTTAGAAATGTAAAGAAAGGATACGCTGTATTCGTAACCGAAAATTCTGTTAGGCATATATATTGAACTTTACAGTGAATACGTGTCGGTTTAAAAAGCCTATGCGTTAATCGATGTGACGTTTACAATAACCATACTTTGAATTTTACATACCATAAATGTCACCCGCTACGCTACAACATATGGAAAGTTTTTCAAGTGTGCACAAAATAGGAAATTGTGAACAAACAAATGCACGTTTTAAGCGTTCTATTTTTAGCATTAATGTCTAAACTATCTTTGCGTACTACATCGATGATGCTCTGCAATTTTATAATTCACTTTTTTCCCCAGTATTGAAACGTTTCCGAGATAAGATCGCCAACTCCACTCTTTTCCACCAGGTGGCGCTTTAGGCGGTTGAATCGCGTAGCACATGTCCACTTTACTGTACCTACATACCACTTTTATGACTATAGCTGCAGCTCTTCAGCAGTTAAAAGAGTCGGGACTGAATTTTTTGGGCACCTGTATTTTCTTTTGATCGTAAAGATCTTACAATGGGACCTATTTTAGACCAACACCTTTACAATAAAACAAAAAGTATCAAAATCGGATCATCCGTTTAGAAGTTATGAACTAACAAACAAAAACAAAAACAAAAAAACATACGCTTTCAATTGAGAACCTCCTCTCTTTTGAAGTCGGTTAATTAGAGCATTTCTTACGAAGTTATAAGTTTACAAACACCAACAACAACACATAGCAAGAATTAAGAACACCCTCCTTTCTGAAGTTGGTTGAAAACGACTTTGCGCTAATCGATGTGACCTTTTACAGTAACAGTACTTTGAACCACAGAGTATACGTGTCATCCGCTACGCTGTAAAGCATGCAACGTAGTTCAAGTGTGCACAGTGTAGGAAATTGCGAACAAACAGCTGCACGTTTTAAGCGTTCTATTTTTAGCAATAATGTCTAAACACTCTCTTTTCGTAGTAAATCGATGATACTCTACAACTTCGTAATTAACTTTTCTCCCATCTTGAACCGTTTTTGAGATAGGAGCACTAATGCTGCTGTTTTTCACCAGATGGCGCTTTATTTTCTTTAGACTGTAAAGATGTTATAATGGGACCTACTTCAGACCAAGATCTCTACAACCAATCAAAAGTATCAAGCAACCGTATTTTGAACTGTATAGCGTATCTCTCACTAGCTACGCTACAACGTGAGCAATGTAGCTCAAATGTGTATAGTGTAAGAAATTGCGGACAAAAAAAGGCACGTTTTTAGCCTTGTACTTTTGGCATCAATGTCAAAACTATCTTTTCGTACTAAATCGATGATGCTCTGCAATTTTATAATTCACTTTTTTCCCCAGTCTTGAAACGTTTCCGAGATAGAAACGCTAGCATGAAAGTCTAAACTACATTTTTGTACTAAATCGATGATAATCTTCAGATTTTTAATTCACTTTTTTTCTCTAGAACCGTTTCGAGATAGGAACACTATCTCCTATATTTTCCACCAGGTGGCGCAGCAAGCGGTTTAACCTTGTAATGCAGGGTCAATTTACTATACTCGTATACCATTTTTATCACTATAGCTGCAGCCGTTTAGCAGTTAAGAGAGTTTGGACTGATTTTTTTGGGCACCCTGTATTTTCTTTAGATCATAAAGATATTACAATGGGACCTATTGCAGACCAACATCTTTTCAACAAAACAAAAAGTATCAAAATCGGAGCATCCGTTCAGAAGTTATGAGCTAACAAACATAAAAAAACATACGGTTTGAATTGAGAACCTTCCTTCTTGTTTTGAAGTGGGTTAAAAAAAAAAAAAATATGTTTTCTAGAATGGAAAAATAACACCAACCTGCTGTTAACACACACATTTATTGTTACAATAAAAAGATTTTTGTAGAACTGTACGCGAAAAAAAAAAATATATATATATATATATATACAGACACGACATTATTTCATTATTTAAAACATGAAAATCTGACATTGACAGATTTTAATTTAGTGCCAGAGGCCTACTGCTAAACTTGTTAATATCGCAAATTCTTCTTTAGTTAATTCGTGACGATCTAAATTCCATGATAAAGTTTTCATTAAATCAAACCAATGTGCTTCAGCTGCAGATACTATAACAAATAACGTTGGAAGTCCAAACTGTCTTATAGCCGCAAAACAACGTTTTTTCTCTTTTTCCCAATGAGGGGGAGGTGTGCCTTGGGGGGGACTCATGTCAAAGGTGTGCCTTGGGGGGACTCATGTCAAAGTTGGGCCTTGGGGGGGACTCATGTCAAAGTTGGGCCTGAGGGGGGACTCATGTCAAAGTTGGGCCTTGGAGGGACTTCATTCAATAAATCTCCATTCAATAAACCGACTGAAATAGGCCCTTAGCACTATTAAGAGTGACGTATAAAAATTCGACAACGCTGTACCGACTGAAATAGGGGTACCTTGGGGGTGGACTCATGTCAAAGTTGGGCCTGGGGGGGACTGATGTCAAAGTTGTGCCTTGGGGGGACTTCATTCAATAAATCCCCATTTAATAAACCGACTGAAATAGGCCCTTAGTACTATTAAGAGTGACGTATAAAAATTCGACAACTGTACCGACTAAAATAGGCCTCTAGCACTAAAAAAAAAAAAAAAAAAAAAAAAAAATGGTGAGGAACAGAATTATAAGACAGTATAAGCTTTAAGTCGAAATGAAAAATGTATAATTCGCATTTAACAATTTGTGGCGCCACCTTGGCATTTAATAGCTTTGAAAATGCCATGTAGCAAGTTCAACAGAATATCACAGCATATTTCTACCCAAGTTCTGGGAATTGCATTCTTAAGTACTTCAACATTTCAAAATTGTCTCCCATTCTCATAAACTCCTCGATCGATAACGCTCCTGAAAAGGTTTTGTATTGGATTCCATTCCGGTGAATGAGAAGGCCACAGCAGAAGTGCAATATCCTATTGTCAGAACTACGATTTTGTTAACTTTGATGCATTGATGGCAGTATTATGCTTCTAAAAATTGTAATGCTTTTCCCATAAAATTTCGTCGTATTTTCCAAGTTGATCTTCATTGGCATTAACGTATGACACAGAATTCATTTTTGCGTGTTTAAAAACAATACCCGTCATTTCTTGAGCAGAAAATCCAACCCACATCATGACTGAGTCTCTCCCCAAAGGTGAAAGGGCATAATAACATTCTAATTAACCCTTATCGCTCGTATATCTCTTCTGAAGCGACATTAAAAAATCAAGCCACTCCTTAAGGTGTTCCTCTACAAATGAAATGTTATTTTTCTAAAACGTGTAACTATAGGCTACCTTTCTTCTATCGAAAAATTTAAACAGAAAGATTTATTTTATTTAATGATGAAGTAAAATAAAACAAATTATTGTAATTTTTCGGTAGCCAAAAGGTAGTAAGTTGGAAACTATACGTGTGACGTTTCAAAGGAACGCCAAAAGGCGTGTATTACTGTTCAAAATAGGAAAATATGCCGAGCATTAAGGTTTAAAATTATTAGTACTTGTCCTCTTTTCCACATCACTTTATTTATAGAGTATTTTTTTCCATGCGTAGTTTCAATTAAATAAATATATAATTAAGAATATATGTATTTAATAAGATATTAAATTTGAAGTTCCTATTTTATTATGTTGTTAAATAAAATAATATGCAAAATATGCATAGCTTCCAATATTTTAATTTATTCCGGATCAGTTTCAGTTTCACCTTTATTCCACATCACTTTTAGGTTGATTTCTTTAGAAATCGACCAATTGCTATGACTTCGTTTATCTATATATATATCTATCTATCTATAATGAAAATTTTGTCATCACGATAACTCCCGAAATAATACACCAAATCGAACCAAATTTGGACAGTGAACTGATCTTATAAATATCTTGGATGAGTTCGTTAACCAAGTTGCTCCGACTTTTTGTTTTCAAGTGGCAGCCACTTGAAATTTTCAAACCGACGTTATAAAAAGCATATTTAAAGCAAGATTTGCTTGAATTTTGATGTAAATACAGGCCACATAAGGGTCTCAATGAAGTTTGTTAATGTAGTTTATCCGCCATTTTTAATAAAGTGGCAGATTTTGTCGCTTTTTTTTTGTCGCTTAGTGAATATAAAATCTCTCGGATGGCCCCGTATACGAACCGTTAGCTTGGTGTCAACGAAAACTTTAGTGTAGCATCCTAATATGATAGAGATTTAGAATACCAAGTTCGGACTTTTTGTTATAATTAATTCTTAAGATATGCTGATTATATACAAGCACACACAGACCAACTGCTAAAAACTTGATTTTCCTATTCAAGAGATCTTAAAACGTATAAATATAACAAAATCTCAATTTCGAAAATTTGACCCAAAAACAATACATTCTGTAACACGTATATAGGTAAGAAAATGTTTAAAAAAAAAAGAAAAAGGAAGAAAGAGGGTCTGAAAATTATGTATTATTTTCAAGGAATCCGCCCCTCTATATATGTTTTAATAACAATCAGTAATAAAGTCCATAAAAAAAAAAGTATTTCTACAATTTAATTACCGGAAAAAAAAAAAAAAAAAAAAAAAAAAAACAAGAGACAATACTTTGAAATGTATAGCCTTAAAATTTAACTAAAATTTCATAAAAAAAAAAAAATAAATAAATAAAAATAAATCACTCAAATATGAAAAGGGCACAGTCTTCAAGAAATAAAACTTTTATCTTCAAAATTTATTCTGAATTCAGTATTGCTTCACACACTTGCATTCTAATATACAGAACTAATAGACTGTGCTCTATCAATTTCTGAGTGTTTTTTCTTTTTTAATTACATTTTAATCAAATTTTAAAAGTTGTTGTTTGTTTTGCAATACCGGTATTGAATAGTAGAAGCACTTTATTTTTTATTGATTTTTAGGTTGATTTCTTTAGAAATCGACCAATTGCTATGACTTCGTTTATCTATATATATATCTATCTATCTATAATGAAAATTTTGTCATCACGATAACTCCCGAAATAATACACCAAATCGAACCAAATTTGGACAGTGAACTGATCTTATAAATATCTTGGATGAGTTCGTTAACCAAGTTGCTCCGACTTTTTGTTTTCAAGTGGCAGCCACTTGAAATTTTCAAACCGACGTTATAAAAAGCATATTTAAAGCAAGATTTGCTTGAATTTTGATGTAAATACAGGCCACATAAGGGTCTCAATGAAGTTTGTTAATGTAGTTTATCCGCCATTTTTAATAAAGTGGCAGATATTTTAAGTTAAGCGGGACCACTTGAAATCAGACTACCACTTGAAAAATTAAAATCTCTATAACATCCGAAATAATACTCCAAATCGAACCAAATTTGGACAGTGTTTTAACTTGTCTTATAAATATCTTAGATGAGTTTATTAACCAAGTTGCTCCGCCATTTTGTTTTCAAGTGGAGACCTTTTGAAATTTTCAAATTCAAATTGTAAAAAGCGTATTCCGAATTTGTTTGAATTTTGATGTAAATACAGACCACATAAGGATCTCAATGAAGCTAATTAATAAACTATATCCGCCATTTTTAATAAAGTGGCAGATATCTTAAGTGAAGCGTGGCCACTTGAAATCAGGCTACCACTTGAAAATTTAAAATCACGATAACTTCTGAAATAATACTCCAAATCAAACCAAATTTGGCCAGTGAACTTATATTTTGGATGAGTTTGCTTATCACGTTGCTCCGCCATTTTCTTTTCAAGTGGAGACCACTTGAAATCACACTGCCACTTGAAAATATATCATCACCGTAACTTTTTTTAAATACTAAACTGATTCAAATAATAGTTGGATAGTGAATTAATGGTTCAAATATTTTGGATAAGTTCACTTGGTGACTTGATCCGCAATATTATTTCCAAGTGGTGGCCACTTGAAAATTTGTGATTATGGTAACTTTAGTAATACTCAACCAATTCGCATCAAATTTGGGTAGCGGATTTATCATTCAAATATCTCAGATATGTTCACTGGGCATGTCACTCCGCTTTTTTTTCCAATGGGTGTCACTTGAAAATTTCTTATGACGATATTTTTTGAAATACTGATTTAATTTGAACTAGAGCTGGACAATGAATTTATCATACAAATATATTGGATGATTTCACTGGACAAGTTGTTTCGCCATTTTGTTTCCAAGTAGTAGCCACTTAGACTGCCACTTGAAAATTTGCCATAACAATAACTTTTGAAACACTGCACTGATTCGAACCACAGTTTGATAGTGAACCTATGTACACCTTAAATAACAGCTGTCAACAGCAAATTCGCAGTTCAAACTATATCAAAGCATTAACATAAAGTAAGGCTCATTCAAAGAGGCTCAGTACTCCTTCAAAAGCAATGGAAGCGTTTGGCGAAACTCAACTGCGACTGACTGACTTGGCACGTTCGGCCACCTTTTATACCCCTTTATCGAACCCAGAAAAATTTAGAAATTTTACGTAACTCGTTAACCAATCACGTTACAGCATCCATCTTTGATATATCGATAGTAAGGATTTTCTCGCCAAAAGTCGACAAAAAAAAATCGCCAAGTGTAAAAAAAAGTCGCCAAATTTGGCGCCAAATCATTTGCCTGCCTTATTGAAGCTTTTTAATGCGTTTTTAAGGGAAAATTAGGCTGTTTTTGCTCTAGAACAAACTAGAAATACAGAAAAGTAACAATTTATCAACTTACTAAGCCTCTTTGAAAGAATTTACATAATAATAATAATAATAATAATAAATAAATAAAAATAAATAAACAAAATAGAAATAGAATTATTAACAAATTTGCAACAATATCTTAGATTATTTCTTTGAGCAACCTTCTCTTCCATTTTGATCCACTTAATTTTTCAACACCATGATTTTTGAGATTCTGAATTAATTCGAACTAAATTTGTACAGTAGACTTACGTCACAAATGCATTTCATATATTTGATAACTTGGCCACCATATCGTTTCCAAGCGCCGGCCACTAGAAATTTTTAAATTCACATAAAAAGGTATTTATGAACCGAATTGCTTAAAACTCCATGTGTGCATAGCCTACTTCAATATTTCTACCAATTATATTAATTATTGATAAGGAAAAGGAAATCAACCTTCCCTTCCGAATAAGCCGGAAGCACTTTTTTCTTTTAAAGAGTAATTCTTTCTTATTATATTGTAGTTATATATTGGGGAAAAATATTCTAAAAATGAAGTGATGTGAAATAAAGGCGGAGCTAAAAATGCTCCGTAATAAATTAAAATATTCGCAGCTATGATTATGTCGAAAAGTTGAGTTGTACAGTACAACTTTTGCGGAGACCACTTACATGAAGAGTAGAGATGGAGGAATTTGGCGCAGAACTCATACCGGTATTTGTTTGAATTTTTCTCTACTTTTAAGCAAGCTGCCAATATTTTAATTTATATCGGAGTAATTTTAGCACCGCCTCTATTACGTACCACTTATTTTTTTATTTTTTTTTTAAGTATTTTTTTCTTATTTTATCGAATCTACATATTGAAGAAAGATTTCTATAAATAAAGCGTTGCGAAACAAAGGCAGATCTAAAAGTACTCGGGAATATTTAAAATATTGGCAGCTATGCTTATAAGTATAGTGTGTTCAGTACGAAGAAAATTTTGCTTCGTAAATAATGATATGAGTTCTGCGCTAGGTTCCTATCTCTGCAAAAGTCTGTGTTGGCATAATGTTAAATGAAGTTCCGCATATAGACCTTATTGTTGCAAGTTACATAATTTTAGAACAGAATATTCTGCATTCATGTTTGTATAACAAACGTATATTTATTATAACAATACAATTTCTAATCAAATTATTTGAATCCATAATACATTATTGTAGGAATACGAATATAGAGTATAGTCTTAAGAAGTTACTCATGTCCGACCAGTGATAAGTAGTAGCGTTCGGAATGTATTCAGTGTAATCAATGCTGTGTTTTAACTTTTAGGTAGATTCCTTATAGGAAATCTACCTATTGCAATGGTCCTCATGAAACGACATCTGCAAAACTTCTTCATATCTTCACCGATCAAGACCCCTTGAACCCCCAACCACCCTCCGTTCAAAAGTTTATATATATATATATATATATATATATATATATATATATAGGTATATATATATGTGTGTGTATAACGCTTTTTACCACGTTAACTTATGAACACGATAGCTGGAGTAATTTTTATTTAAATTTAACCAGCTCGGAATATGTTGTCAGTACAGTAAAAATCTCGGTCGAGTTCGTAGATGGGGTATTCAGCTCAAAGTGGGGGGGGGGAATTATCATTTGTCCATAATTTCTTTAATATTGAGAAATAAAACTTCTAATAAGAGAAATAAAACTTCAAATCAGGCGAATCACCGCCTTGCCCTAAAGAACAATTTTTGTATTTAAACTTTTTCGATGACTTCATCGCTTAAAAGTTATAAGTTAAAAAGTGATTTTTCGTCAGTTGTGATGAAGCTTTCTTATAATGTGTAAAGCTTTTCCTATAGCTTTAATTGCTTAAATTTATAATCTAATGCTTATGTCACGGGAAAACTATAATAAATAATCTGGTGTGTCACTCACACGACTTTCTCTTACCCTGAAATTTAATACTATAAATACAGGTTAGAGATTAAGAGGTAGGAAAACGAGTACTATTATGTAAACCTATGTTAAACAATTCAAATTAGGCTTCGGAAGAGTCTTATATGATAATTAGTTCTGTGTGAGGTAGGGCTACCCCCCCCCCCCTTCAACCCCCGTTTCGTTAATGCACCTACATTTTTTATAGAATTTAATTCGGCTATTAAAAAATAATTTGTTAAAATTATTATTTAAACAAATTATCTTTTATGATAATGTAGACGATTTCCATATTAGAGAAGTAGTGTAAATATCCAAAAAAAAGTTGAATATATTCTTAATATTACATTAAAAATATTTTTTTTTTTTGTAAAAAATTAAGAAAATAGATAACTTTATTTTAAATTATTGTAGATCGATGGTTCAAGTATTCGTTTTAAAGGTATTAGCGAGCTCTTTCGAAAGATACCCATCATGAAAATTTACTCGTCTCGAGGTGGGAGGCGAGACTCCTACATACACAATTTTTTTTTTTACCAATTGACTATCTCTATTACAAAAAATATATATTCGTTTCATTTGGTTTAGTGCAGTCTATAGATGTTAAACTCTACTTACCTGCAATTTCCCCCATAGACGTAATGTATTAGAAATCTCTTGATTGTCCCTGTACACGAACCATTTGCTTGATCTTAACAAAAAGCTTACTGTAGCATCCCTATATGACACACATTTAGAATACCAAGTTTGAACTTTCTGCCACAATTTGCTTTTGAGATATGCTGATAGACAGACCATTCGCTAAAAGCATGATTTTCGTATTCAGGGGACCTCAGAACATGTAAATATATCAAAAACTCACGTTCGAAATTTTAAGCCTAAAACAATACTTTCTCGACCCTATGGGTAAGAGAAAGTAAAAAGATCACTGAAATTATAAAAAAACCATAGTAACCGCTTTAATTAATCATTTAAAATATAAAATAAAAATAATACGTTATTCTTAATAAAAATATTGTTTTTGGTGAAAAGTTTAGAACGCCGGTTTAAGAAGAATTTAAAATTTACGGCTGAATTTGAGAGTAATACGTCACAGTTTCCTTTGACTTTTTATCTTGTGTAAGACTCCTATATGATAAGAGCTGGCGCAGTGTCCGCCATTTTCTATCCCGTCTGGGAAAGTGTTGGCGGTAGAAAAAGCTAGGTTACCTGATTAGCGTTGTTATCGCTTTTAAACTTCTATACAGATCAAGTGAGCTAGAACTTCTTATCACGAAACAAACAAGTTGGCAATTTTAAGAACATCGTCAACATTCTCAAAACTGCAACCCTTTACGTTAAAAGAAATAATTATTTAAGTTAATTTTAAAAGAATTTAAAAAAATAACTTAAAAAAAAACAGTACATTCATATTAAATTTGTCAAACAACTTTGAAAGTAAAATGAAATAATTTGAAAATAAGGGAAATCTTACGCTACAAGGTGGTGCTCTTGCTCCGGTATTCACGAGTTACATCTGCAATTTATAATGCACTTTTTCCTTCTTTCTGGATTAGAAGAAATATAAACAGGTGGTGCCCTTTTCTGGAGTTATTCGTGCAATTTATTGCAGAAAAACCACCAATAATAAATAGTCAGCCGGTCTTGTGGGATAGAAAATGGCGGATGCGTCAGCCTGTCAATGTAGGAGTTCTAATCTTGTGGAAACAAGATATCGGTCTGTGAAGAGATATCAGTTTTTCGCGTGGGAAGAAAATATAACGACGCCAAAGCTGCCATTCTCCATCGCCCAGCTCGCCAAATTTTGTTGGCAAATAATGAATTTCATCGCCAAGTCAAAACTTTTACCGTCCATTATCAAATTATGCCGCGAAATCACAAATTTCATTGCTAAGTCGCAAATTTTGTCACCAAAATCGCGCCAAATTATACAGTTTAATAAATTTGTAACAATTAACGTGCATTAATAAGTTCAACTTTACGTTTCTATTATTTTTTCTTTAAAAGACAGATATTGAACCAACAGTTATATGGATTTTAAATAAAATTTATAATTTTCATTCAGCTTGGTTGGGGAGGGGACTGTAGTCTAATAGCCCCTTCCTGGATTCACCATTGCTGGGATTGTATATCTTTATGGCTTCTATTTGTTGAGTGAATATGAGCTTGGATTTGAAAAAAATTGAAACATTTACTGACCAATAAATCTAGCATAAAATTTTAAGTAGAATGAACAAAACCCTTTTCCAGTTGAAAATTAATTCTCTTCAAAACAAAATAGCGATTTAAATAATGCAGTATGTGGGAACAAATCCATTAGATAAGAATGTCTTAATTCATATGTAATATTTCTTTACTTTTATAACATTAACGTAAAAAAATCTACCTTTGCCTTTAACCTTGCCGAAAAGAGATTTTTTTTTTTTTTTTTTTTCATATATCAGTGTAGTGGCACAACACTTTTATCTTTGTATATAGTTTGCGCCATTCTGTTCTTCATAATATATTTCAATCAAAGTATTGAGCATTTGCGCTCATACAAATCAAGTATGTCAAGTCTCTAAAAATGGGGGTAAATTCCCCAATAATGCAAAATTGAGAGTCTCTGGTCGCTTCGGGGAAAAAACAGTTACTAGAATAATTTAAATAATATTAGTGGGAAATTAATACGTATATTCTAAAACAATTAAGGGCAAAAATTTTATACCTGTAATCAACCTCATATTTCCTTCAGTTTTAGGTCCGGAAACCCCCCGTCTAAACTGTCACATTTTTACCATTGAATCACAGATTTATTATAATTCTCTCCAACCAGAAAAATATTATCAAAACAAACAATGGCCTTAAAATATTTATAAAGCTATCAACCGCTGAAAACTCATGTCTTTTGTCGCAGCGTAATTATTGACTTTTCGAATTAAAAATCAGATTTATCGCCAGTGTATCTAAAAAGGAATATGTTGTATACACAGAGATGCCAACATTTTAATCCGTTCTGCAGCAATAATAGTCTGCGCATTTTTTTTTTTTTTTTTACACCACTTAGGAGAAAAAGAAAAATATTATTCAATACGCAATTATGATTCAGTACGAAGAAAATTATTCTGTAAACAATTCAGTGTGAAAAAGAAGAGGGAAATAAGATTGATACGGCATAAAATAAAATGTTGGTATCTCTGTCTATAATTTCGACGATTAAATGAAATGAACACAATAAAAAAAATTTCCTGTGTGAAGTCTATGTTGAAAAACGGGAGAGTTGGCACCTACATCATAGGTGCTTCCAATATACCCATATCTTGAAGCAACATGCATGCTTGCTCATTACTTCTACGTGTCTACCGAATTAATGCAAAACTGTATTAATATACAAATTGCAGAGATGTGAACTTTTAAAATTTATTCTGGAGCACCATTAGTACCACACTTTTTCCCATACCATCTTTTTTGTAGAGTAATTTTCTCCAATATATAACAATTATTAAAATAAAGAAAATTACTCTTATAAAAACTCGTTTGAAAATAAGGCGCTACTAACAATACTGCGGAATAAATTTTGAAAGTTGACAGTTCTGAACTTCGCATGTTTTCATCGGCAGGTCATTTTCAGTTGCATCGATAACCTTGAAATATCAATCGATATAGTCTATATGTTCTTCAGTTTACCTTATCGTATTTTTGTCTGTAAATACTCTCAGGTTTCTCGGATTATTGCAAATAAATTCAACTCATCGGCATCTCATTATATTCTCTCTGGAAAGACATCTTTACTCGATACTTTTTCTCTCTGTCTTATCCTTAGCAATCTCTCAGATTATTCGAAACCGAGGGATGACCAATGAAAGGAAAATTGCTGTTTTTCTACTAGGGTTCTTTTAAACGATATGCAGCAGGTAAAATCATCGTTTTATCGTAATCTGTCTAAGCTACTATTTTATTTAGAGATATGGATTTTATTTTTTCCATTTAGACGCCAAGCCATTATATAAACTAAGATTTGTATTCTAATTTATACATTTTGAGATTTCTGAGATCGAACCACATATTGTAGTGTACAATCGAGGAAAAAAAGTAACACCCGCTGTTATTTTGTTATAAATTGATGCAGACAAATCTAACAGATAAAACTCAACAGGAAATTGAGTGTAAGTTTGGAAAATAACGTGAATTTTAAATTAGGGTCATCTGCATATTGAAATGGGCGCGAATTTTCATTTTTTCATAGCAACACGAATTTTGACTCCATGTTTGAATTTCTCAAAGTCTGGCAGTGCAGAAAAAAATGTATAGTTTGCAAACTTTATGTTTAGTTTTGGCACATTTAAGATTATACAAGCAACAGAACAAAATTTTATCTTTTCACACTGGAAATCTTTTAAGAGAAAAGACTTCAAATAAATAAATGATATTTCACTTCTGTCAACTGAAGGTGCAATACATTTGGTCCCAAGGACTTCAGAACCAACTCCCTCGAACTGCAAATTGTATAATAAATTATTATCATTATTAGAAATCTTTTAATTAATCCCAATTCCCAATACCCCTTTGGCTATTCAATGCACTGCTAGACTTCAACGCTCATCATCCATCCTGGAATTGTTCTGTTTCGAAATCTTATGCCAGGGCTACAGATGATAAAATTCTGCACTTCGATTACCGGACACCCCTTTTCCGGACATCCCTACCATCATACCGCCCTTAGTAGTAACATATTTGATTTTGGACTTTATAATAGCTTTAACTTTGATAAAAATATAACCTCTTTGTCAGAATTGTGTTCAGATCATAATCCTCTCAAAATTTATATTCAAATTAGAGTTCTCCAGATTCCCCCCCCCCCCCCCCCCCAATTTCCCATACCAACTGGACTTAATTTACAGATTACATTTTTGACATTTCTCTCTCTCTTCCTCATATGAATGGCACTAACGATATTGATCTCCTGGTTAATACCATCACTTCTGAAATAAAGAGTACTATTAACTACGCTACGATTTCCAAACCTGCTAACGAATTTTTTTAATTAGACCCGCACGTCCGCATAGGATTCAAGATAAAATCATTCTCTACAGAGCTCAACAGGACCTCAACAGGACTACCTTATCAAAATAAGAAATGACAGTTGATACGACTTCCTAGAGTCACTCTCTCCAGAAGATAACTCCATCTGGAAAGCGTCCAAGAGATTCAAGAGCTCTTTCGATCCTATGCCCTCCATCCTTATTTGAAATATCCAAACCTTTGAGTACCCTAATGAAGAAAAGTACATTAATGAATAGTAAATTAAACTTCTAAAATAAGTTGCTCTTGTACGCGTCCTACTTAAGACCCATTTTAATGTATGCGTGTATGGTGTCATCATATGCTGCAAAATACCATATCAAGTTACTCATTAACACACAAAATGCAACCATTCGGCAAATACTTGATATGCCTTGGTACATTACAAAATTTCATACTTACAAAGAAATAGAAAGTCCTAAACTTAACAATTTTATGAAATACTTAAATATTCAATTTCATTTTCAACTCTGCTTTGTACACTCTAGCAACGTTTGATCACAACAGACCCAAAGCGGGCCTATGTTTTAACTCCCACCTTTAATCTTTTTTGTGATTTTAACTTTTATGCCTTTTTTTCTTTTTTGTATAACTTTCAGGCATTGACTTCTCCTCGGAGATTTTACCCTGTCCTTGTTATTTGTGCTGTCATAAATTTGTCTTTTTTAAAATTTTTTAAAAAAATTTATTATTTTTTTAAATAAAATAAATATAAATATATAAATATAAATAAATAAATAAAATAAAATATATATATGTTTTTTAAATGTCAAAAAAAAAAAAAAAGTATAAAATTTTGCTTTTTAAAAATGCAAAAATATTCTTACTATCCCTAAACTTTCTGTTAGTATTGTAGTGCTATCCTTAACCTCTCTAATCAATTTTATCTATTGTGCTTCTTTTTTCCATAAAATCCAAAATACCTGTTTAATATTTATTGTTCTTTGTTATGTCCCCCCCCCCCCTCTCATTGCTGTGAAGCTGAAATTCAGGACTCTCACCCCGTTAGCTTCTATCCTTAGGTACCGGAGGATATCCGAAGGTTCAAGCTTTATAATCTTCACAGTGATTTGGCTATACTTGAATTCGGTTTTTAGCCTTTTTAAACATATATTTAAACACTATATTAGGTAATAATGTAAAATGTAAATACATATATGAATATAGTACATTTTAGACACTTTTAAATATACTACACTTCACAAATTGGTCAGACAATGGGATTTGGAAAATATGCGACATTTTTTAGTTAAAAAGTGTCTAACATTTCAACACTGATTATAAATAAAACTTAAATTTTCTTTCACATGAAAAAAACAATATATATATATTTATTTTGTGTTGTAGACGTGACATAATGTACGAACGTCAATAATATAGCTGTATATATAAATACATAAATGTTTAACAAAATTCACATTAACGATGTCTTATGATGCTATAGAAAAACTTTGTAAACAAGTAAAACAATTCATCGCAACAACAATGCATATACTACCTACAATTTTTCAGATATATAACTGTGAGGTATCATGAAGTACACATTACACATTTTCAATCGAACTTAACCAGTTATTGGTTAGTTTAATTCTTTGAAACTGTGCTATTTATTTTATTATTTCTATAAAAATATAGTTTCTTAATTAAAATATATTTATAAAGACTTTTTATTTATTAGACTTTTGCGAATACCACCTTCATTTTTATATACATCAAGCCTAAGTGTATTTGTAACTAGAAAATGAAGTATATATATATATATATATATATATATATAGAGAGAGAGAGAGAGAGAGAGAGAGAGAGAAACTTTAGATGCACAATTGTTAAAAATATTTTCCTTATATTAGTATAGGCGAAAAGCTTTGAAATGTATTTTAATTGTAAATAAGTCTCCTAATTAAATATTTTTTATATCTACGTGTTTTAATGTGTCTTTCTAATAAATTTTTATGCAGACTACATCTTATCTAATATTCTTAGATTTTGCTTAGAAAATCTTAGAATATTATTATAAACCAGGCTCTATTATTAATCAGTCGACAACAATACGATGCTATACGATGATTCGTTGAGAGGCGATTTCTTTCTTACTTTTCTTTTTCTTTTTTTTTTTTTTTTATGCCAGAACAGTTATTATGAAAACTTTTTAAGTTATGTTGTATGTATCATTAGAAAAGTTTTCACTGCGGTTTCGCGAATTTTAGCACACATATTAAATGCATATATATATATATAGGTTAGAATTAAAAAATAAACAAATATATATATAAATACTGAATTATCTTCGAACCTATAAACAAAGAAGCTTTGATAATCAAAAGATTCAAAGCCACCATTTTTAAAATTATTTAACTGAAAAGTTGATACATCAGTGCTGAATTACAACACGAAATAAGGAAATCTTATATATATTATAAATGTGAATGTCCATTTATTTGAGTCAGTTTCACGCTAAAAGTGCTCGATGGATTTCAATAAAATTTGTTATGGAGATAGCTTATACCCTAACTTAAAAAGTTGGCTACTTTTTATTCCGAAAAAAAACTTTTTTTTGTTATTTTTATGCATAAAATAGCAATTTTGTAAGCTAATAATAGCAAAAAATTAGCCATTTAAATTTTAACCATAATTTTATTATTCCCAAAATTAAATTTAATTATCCATAATTTAATTTTTGTCGAGTTTATTTTTTTTTTCCAACAGGAAAATAAATACATTTATCTAAACGTGAACAATAAAAAATAAAAATAAATAAATAAATTATGCATCTCAAAAAATTGACGTCATTTTTAATTTAAAATTTCTTTTACAAAGTGCTAATATAGTTTACGATGCAAATGTGTGTTCTACTAAAATCAGTTTTATTTATAGTAGATCCTCCTGGGTGATTTTTTAAATTGTTGCGTTGAAGTACACCGAACATTTTTCGCCAAGAGGCTTAATTTAGCATTTTTTAATCTAGGTGGTTCAAGAAAAATATAAAAGAGGTTTAATTTAGCAACAGCAATTTTAATCTAGGTAGTTCAAGAAAAATGTAAAATTTATAAAATACTACAAAACGAAAAAAAATAAACTGAAATAGTAGTCACATAAATGATCTATATTTATCTGAGTAGATAATTTTATAGAAAAAAAAGTGCAGTTTTAAAAATAGAAAATTTATTTCATTAAGCACTATTTTAAACCTAAAAACCATTAATAAAATAAACAGAATATGAAGGGTTCTTATATGTTAACGAAAAGGTGTCCGATAAAACGTTTTCTATTTTTATGCAAGAAATTATACAAAAAAAAAAAAATCGCTAATATGGCGACAAAAATTCAAAAGCCGCCAAGGGAGAGATTCAATAAAGTTGTGTAGCACGATAATGTTTAGTTATTTATTTATTTTTTTTATATACCAATCACTACGCTAATTGAACATACAAATAAATGAGCTGCTGTGTGTGACTGCACTTGCACACTGTCGGGCAGAAATATTTGATTAATTCAAATTAATATTTAAATAACTAACAAAGATATGTTTAATAGAAAGCATAGTCTTGGAGACAAACTTGGCGAGTGGGTTATTTGCTTTACTCCTGTGGAACAAGTGACTATTTTTTAGACTGTCCCAGAACATTCATCGAATAATGACTTATACTGTACGAGTAACAGCTTCAACTGTTTCTAGAATATTCGAAGAATTGACACCAGCTATTGTACTATTTTCGAATGTTTTTATAATAGTTTTGTTGTACAGATTCGAGAAGTTCAAAAAATGTTTGAGATTGCCAAGGAGGTCCCATACTAAAGCTGTGACGAAAATAGTCGCCAATCGAAATATATTCAGTTACAAAGAAATTATTTAAATATAGTGTCCAGCGAAGCGGGCAACGCCTGTTACTAAATTCATATTCTTCTCTGACTTATTTTAAAGTTTAATCGGTGAATAGTAAATAAATTTTGCAAATGCTTTCACCAAAATTAAAAATACTCGACTTTTTACTTTCTCTTACCCGTAAGTTCGAGAAAGTATTGTTTTAGGGTCAAATTTTTTAACGTGAGTTTTTGTTATATTTACATGATCTGAGGTCCCCTGAATACGAAAATCATGTTTTTAGAGAATGAACTGTGTGTCTGTCTGTCTGTCTGTCAGTTTGTGTGTCTGTCTGTGTGTCTGTATCTGTGTGTGTTATCAGCATATCTCAAGAACAAATAGTAGCAGAAATTCCAAACTCGGTATGCTAAATGTGTATCATATAGGAATGCCACACGAAGCTTTTCGTTGAGATGAAGCAATGGTTCGTGTACAGGGACACTCAAAAGTATTCAAATACATTCCGTCTATAGGGGAATTTGCAGGTAAGTACAGTTTAACATCTATAGACAGCACTAAGCAAAGCGAAACGAATATGAATTTTTTGTAATAGTGATAGTCAACTGGGAAAAAAAATGTGTATGCTGGAGCCTCGCCTCCCCCCTGGAAAGGAAGTCCCCCCTCGAGGCGAGTAAATTTTCATAATAGGTATCTTTCAAAAGAGTTCGCCAATACGTTTAAAATGAATGGTTGAACCATCGATCTGCGATAATTTAAAATTATGTTACAAATTTTTATTTCGTTTTTAACCAAAACAGATTTTTTTTTTTTTTTTTAATGTAATATTGAGAATAAATTCATTTTTTTTTTTTTTTTTTTTTTTTAGTATTTAATATTATACTACTTCTCTAATACGGAAATCGTCTGCATTATCGTGGACGATAATTTTTTTAAATAATAATTTAAATTATTTTTACTGAGTGAATTTGTATAGGAAAATATAGAAGAAACTCGTGTGGTGGCCACAACACACTAGTTATTTGTTGTTAGTGGATGTGTCTACTAATAATATTTTACCATTTCCAGGAAAGCTGTTCGGGAATTGAAATAAATTCCTCATAGAGATATGGTAAATAATGTATGTTTTAAGCTAAATATTCATCGCTTATTTTTTGTATATTTACACGTTTTAAGGCTTCCTAATTACCGTAGTTAAGTTTTTTAACGTTTAATCTTTGTCTGTGTCTCTTAGCGTAACTTAAAAACGAATAATTTTAGGAGATCCAAATGTTGTGTTTTGAAGTTAATATAAGTTTGTTGCTGGTAAAGTTTGATCAAGATTGATAAGTTTCAATGAATGTTGCGTGTAAAAACTGTCTGTATAATTTTAAGTAAACTTTTAATTTTAATTACAGAATTAAATTCTATAGGAATGTAGGTGCACTAATGAAACGGGGGGTTGAGGTGGGCCATCACAGAAATAATTATCATATAAAACTCTTCCGAAGCCTAATTTGAATTGTTTAACATAGGTTTGCATAACAGTTCTCGTTATCTTGCTTCTCAATCTCCAACCTGTATTTATAGTATTAAATTTCAGGGTAAGAGAAAGTCGTGTGAGTGACACACCAGATTATTTCAACATTAATATAAAAATATTTTGATGTAGTTGTTTTTTATTTACGTATTTGTCAGTGTTGCCAACTTTTTTATTCAATATCCACCACTATATATTAATTGTAACTGTTTCCTAGTCATTTTGAAGATTACTCTTCTATTGTGTACATCCAATATCACTTCTCAAATTTATTGGTGACTGTTGAATAAAAAAGTCCCCAAGTCTGGAAATAGTTTGTATTGTTGACAGTTCTGTTTTTTAAGAAAATCGATAATTTATTAAAAATATTTATACAATAACCTACTTTTTTCTTGCACAAGAGACCTGGCTTACAAGGACAGCCGTCATATGCATAAAGTAAATTGCCTGTATCTCGAGTCTGACCTGAGTCATATAAGCAAACGTCACCTAAAATATAGAAATTTTATTGTTACTGGAAATATATTTTAAAACTTAAATACAGAATAAAAATTTTCTTAAGAAAATGAATGCTAATTCTTCATGTATAGTATCGATTACATGATACTGTGTTACAAGTCTCGAATTAATATACATATTTTTTTTATATTTTAATCCCAACAAAAATTTCAGTCTTTTATAAATGAAGCGATAAGAAAATAAATTATTGCATTGTATAACAAAGAATGAAATAATTATTTTTCTGTAGTACGTTAATCTCTACAAAAATATTACTCTTATTAGTTTAGTGAAAAAAATAAATAAATAAATAAATAAATAAGTAAATAAAATAAATTACTGAACTCTGTAGCAAATTATGCAGTAAATGTTTTTTGTGAATATTGTAATCATTACAAAATCGTTTTTGTAATGAATTATTTCAAATAATGAACAAAATTATTTCTGTAATGTCTCGTCGATGGCAGATATACATATGAAATCTTTATCAACTTTTAAAGGTTTCATCTGGTTATTGAAAAAGTGTATTTTTTGTTTATTTATTTATTTTGACTTACTGAGATGTAATTTTAAACTAAATTTTTGTAGTTTTGGAAAACATAAATTTTACGGCTGGTTGGTTCAGTTTAACGTCGCACTAGTGCTAAGCAATGGTCAAATGACAACGGTGTTGGACACCATGATAATACAGACTCCCATGATAATACACACGATTTCCATATTACAGAAGTAGTGTAACACTAAATATCCAAAAAAAGTCCTGGCCTTGGTAGCCCAGTCGGTAGAGCGCCGGCCTCGTAATTGGAAGATTGCGGGTTTCGTCCTCGAGCCGGTCAAAGACCGTCGTGTACACTAATAGTGGCTGGTGCACGTAAAATCTGTCGTGGCCGCAATGTCCACCATGTTCCCATCAAAAATTATACTTCTGAGGGTAACCGAAGCGGGAGAGCCATCCCTTCCATGGAGGATAATATTATGATGGCATGTTTCTGGACCACCTCTAGGGGTATGTCCCAGACCGTCGCCAATTGCCCATCTGCGCAGAAATAGTGCAACGTAAAACCCAACCATCCATCCATCCAAAAAAAGTCCATTTTATTCTCAATATTTAGAAGAAAAAAATTCGTTAAAAGTAAAAAAAAAAAAAAAAAAAAAATCGATAACTTTGTTTTAAATTATCACAGATGTATAGTTCAACCATTCGTTTTAAAGGCATTGACGAGACCTTCCGAAAGATACCCATCTTGAAAATTTATTCCCCCCGGAGGGTACTTCCCCCCAGGGGGGCAGCAATGCCACCACATGCACAAAAATTTTTTCCTAGTTAACTACTACTATTATCAATAATTCATATTAGTTTACAGTCACAAGTTTAAAATAACTTTCCTTATGTAGGTTTATACGAAATTTTATCCTATACTGCCATGTTAGAAGTTTAGAAAAAATGCGATCACAGAGCCACCTTTTAAGCGATTGATCCCCAAATCTGATCAACATCAGTTTATGCCAGGGTCCAATTAAATATACTACGTTTGGTTAAATTTAATTCATTGGTTCGTGAGATACAGTGTCCACAAAAATCGTGATACAGACAGACAGACAGGCACACAGACAGACACACAGACAGACACACAGACTGACATTTTCTAAAAACTATCAGTTCACGTTCAGGATATCCCAAAATGTGTAAATCTATCAGAAAACGGAGATCGAAAATTTTCACGAATCCAATACATTCTTTATATTACATATAGAAGAAAATAAAAATTTAAAGGCTTCATGTCAAAATGTTTTTCTTATTTTAATTATAAAAACTGTATCACACATGGATACTTAATATAAACTAGATTCGAGTCACTCAGAATAATTTTCAGCAAATATTCTCGCTGAATTAAAAAAAAAAAAAAGGAAATATTTGCTTGTAGTTGTCTATGACAGGACCCCACGCTTTTTTTAAGCCTATGCTTTTTTTAACGAAACAATGTGCAGTGGTATATTTTTGTTATTATATTTAATGCCTTTTATAGGTGTTACGTAAACACGTTCCTACAGAATAGGTATGACCAGCACTGATGATTGTTTCACAGGGCCACACTAAATATTTAAATACATTGTTAGATACAAATATAGCTCAGACAGCATCTTCAAATGCATAATGAGACTTTTTCCTTTTATTATTTTTAATTATAGTAGAGAATACCAGATGTATTCCCTTTTTAGGCTGCCAACAGGGCTGTATTAAGTCAACCAATCTTTTTTTTATTTGTTGTTGTTAAAAGTAAAGCTATATATTTAATATTTTGGAATTTCATTCTCTATAAGTTACAAATGGTAAAGCTGACCATTATTAATTTGAGCCATGGACTCACAAAATAATTCGAATACATTAAGGCGTATGAGAGGTATTTCTTTAACGCATTTTAATACTTTAAAATGTTAGAAAGCATAATACATTTATACAACATTCATTATCCAGATGTTTCATACAGGTCTCCCAGAAAATAGAGAAGGGATAACATTAATGATTGATTTACCGAGTCACTCATAAACTCAGATCATTATGAGATCATATTTATTATTTTCAATAAAACAGTTTGAAATTTTTGTTATTTACATTACAATTTCAATTTTAGAAAATAATGTTTTGTGCTGATAAGATTCTTAGAATTAATTTAAATTATTGTTATATCAATGCTAATCAAATATTTCCTCAAGTTTGACGCATTTAAATTACCATATTACTAATTTTAATTTTATAAAATTATTTTATCTCTTTGCTAAGTTAAAAATTCTTAGAAAAAAATTAATATTATACAAATAATTAAATATTTCTTAGAATTTTATGGAATTAAATTACCATATTACCATGCATAACAGAAATTCCATAACTAATACATGTATCTACAAAATACGTAAATAAGTAAATAAAAAGAAATAACGTTCCTTCTACTTATAATGAACGTAAAATATAAAACAATATATAATTTTGGCTTTCAAAAATTTGTGTCTTAATATGATGATTTCAATTTTGATCAATGGATAGCGCCACCACCAATAGTCACAAAGAATAGTGAGGCTTAAATGGTTTAAATTCTTCCAAATATACTTCTAATTAGGAGCATTTGAATATATGTTTCAGCACAAAGATTTAATTGTTCACCTATTTCTGTACGTAAATGTGCATTTCGAGTGTAGTAGATTATATTGTTGCAGCCAAAAACTTCAAATTTTCCTTTAAATAATCCAATCAAATAGTATCTTACGTCATTATCGTATCGTTTCGCCAAAATTTTATCGTAGCGTGTCCATTTCAGATAATTATTATATAGATTAGTTAAAGACAGAAAAGCATATTCACTACAAAATATGGTATGGTTAGCATTAAAGAATCGATTACTGCATCACAGAAAAACATTCAGATATTTTTTAGTTTATTAGTGGTAATGCATGAAGTTCATTTCCTGTAGAATTATTATTTTTTAACGCATAAACAAAATTCAGATGCATTTGCTGGCTTTTTATCAAAACACTTCATTATCCCCTTTATCCTGAAATAATCTTATATCAACAAACACACATGCCCACCAGCGGCCGAGCGGTTCTGCGCTCAAAGCTTGTAGACGTGAAGTGTCGGGTTCGATCTCAGGTCGCGCTCTTCGACCTAGCTGTTAAAGGTTTTCCGTGGTTTTCTCCGAAACTTGGTGACCTCCAAGGAAGGCACTCCCATCAGAGAAGTATATATATATATATATATATATATACATAATATCTCTCTCTCTCTGTATAAATATATATATATATATATATATATACATACATTACTATCTTTTTTTTTCGAAATTCCTTGAGCGCACCTCGTGTATAGTCTATATACCAAATTTCGTTGAACACCTTTGCACTGTAGTATGCTGTTTGTAGGGGAAGTTTAATTATTACAACCCTGTATATATACATTTATATTTTGCTTTTTTTAACGGTTTTTAATGAAGGCAAATCAATCTGATTTATCTTTATCCTCAGGAAATTAATGTTTGCTGATAGCCTGTGCTCCGTTAAGTGTCAATATAAAGCAGATTTTTTTTTTTTTTAGATGATAATTCGGCCAAAATTACCATCATCTTCAGAACAGATATCTTCACTGGTAACCAAAGCTCCACTCGACGAAAAATATAGCATTTTCTTGAAAACCATTTGAGTAGTTTTAATAAAAAAAAATAAGGATAGAGGTTTCTTGAGATGACAATTCGATTTGAATTACCGTTATCTTTAAGAAAATTAGCGCTTTCTGGTAAACCGCCCTTCACCGAGGCAAAATTTGCCAGTATTTTGCCTGTAAATTGTTTTGCTTTCTTAGGAGAATGTTCGAATGCTTTAGATAAATTAGAGGGAGGTAATTTTTGGTATTGTTATTTGATTTAAATTATCTTAAAATCTTGAAAAAACACATTCATTGCTAATCCATGCTCGGCCCAGGGCAAAATATGACTCAAATCTAGTATTTAGGAAAAAATCTGCAACTTTTTTGTAAAAATCATAGAGAAGGGGATTTTTCAAATTTCAAATTAATATGACTGATTATCTTATAATTTTGCGCTGAAATATGAATATACACAATGTTAAAAATTCAATTAGTAAATAATTATCTTTTTTGATTATTATATCCGAAAACAAACCACTATGTTTAATCCGAAATGGATTTTTACACGGTTCCTAGTAAAACTGCCTCGTTCAGGTATTGTACATAAGTGAAGTTACTATCCTGTTATTGTACACTGTTACTTTCGATAAAATTGTAATAATAATAACATAATTAAAAGAAAGGACACAATAAACATGTGTGTATTAGTAAAAAATGAAGTTCTCTAAAAATCTTGTGACGCGTTTATAAAAAGTCTAAAAAAAATTGCAAATTAAAGTTACAATAAATCAGAATGAAACATAAATAAGGTACAAGTGTTATTCATTACCTTCTTGTTTAAGTTGACGACAAATATAATCTCCTTCTCCAGAAGCTCTATTTTCGTCGTCATAAAAGCAGCAAGCATCCTCTATTTCACAATCCGACGATTTTCCACATTCTTTTACCTATGTGGAAATGCATTTAGATGCTTATTGGAAAATGATTGTTTTATTCAATCGAAATATATATATGTACTAGCGGGCTTCGACCGCTAGCGGGTCAGTATTTTAAATGAATCACTAAAATTAATGAATCACTAACAGTAACTTTTAGTGTTAAGAAAAGAAATAATAAAAAAAAAAATCATTTCCGATTGGGTAAAAAGTCGGCTCGGGTCCCCACTGCCTTCGGCAGCGTAGTCAAAGTGCGCGCTGTGCGCGCGTATTCCATCCATGACCCTTCGTGCCCCCTAAAAAAATCATTTCTGATCGGGTAAAAACTCGCACCGGGTCCCCACTGCCTTCGGCAGCGCAGCGCGCACGTGTCAAAGTATACGTGCGCTGCGCGCAATATTCCTTCTCAAGTCAAATTTTTATTCTTAAGAAAAGAAAATTTAAAAAATCATTTCTCGTTGGGTACAAAGTCTAACCGGGTCCACACTGCCTTCGGCAGCGCAGTCACGTGCGCGCTGCGCACGCACAAGTTCACGGATACACGCCCTGCGCTCGCGTATTCCTTCCTTGACCCTTCATGCCCCCTAAAAAAAATCATTTCTGATCGGGTAAAAACTCACACCGGGTCCCCACTGCCTTCGGCAGCGCAAACCCATGCGCCCTGCACGCGCAGGTGTAAAGGTATACGCGCGCTGCGCGCACATATTCCTTCTCAAATCAAATTTTTATTCTTAAGAAAAGAAAATCAAAAAAACAATTTCTCATCGGTTAAAAAGACGAACCTGGTCCCCACTGCCTTCGGCAGCGGAGTCCCGTGCGCGCTCCGAGCGCACAATTTAAGGGTTACGCGCGCGGTGCACCCCTATCGCTTCCCCACCCTTTCAGCCCCTCCTAATTAACCTACGTATACCAATTTTGAACTGTCTAACTCAATTAGCTGAGATGTAAAGGAAAACCTTATCAGAACACCTCAAACGTGTAAATCTGGTGAAAACTTTCGATAATTTAAAAGAACTTTAAAATATCTTTCGAATGATGTATTAAAAATAATTTAATCATAATTAGAAATTGAAATATTGAAATTTGAAAATATTACAGCGCTATCTTTCGGTAGAAATTTCTGTATTCCACTGTTCCATTCCAATTCAAAAAAGCTTTCTAATGATGTATTACTTGTGAAATTATTTTAATTAGTAGCTGAGATACAAAGAAAACTAATTCAGGACACCTCAAAACCTGTAAATCTGGTGAAAACTTTCGTTAATATAAAAGAACTTTAAAATATCTTTCGAATGATGTATTAAAAAAATTTAATCATAATTAGAAATTGAAATATTGAAATTTGAAAATATTACAGCGCCATAAAAGAAAACTGATGCAGGGCACCTCAAAACGTGTAAATCTGGTGAAAACCTTCGATAATTTAGAAGAACTTTAAAATGTCTTTCGACTGATGTATCAAAAATATTTTAATCATAATTAGAAATTGAAATATTGAAATTTGAAAATATAACAGCGCCATCTGGCGGTACAAATTTCTGTATTCCACTGTTCGATTCCAATTCAAAAAAGCTTTAATGATGTATTACTTATGAAATTATTTTAATTAGTAGCTGAGATACAAAAGAAAACTATTTCAGAAGACCTCAAAACGTGTAAATCTGGTGAAAACTTTCGATAATATAAAAGAACTTTAAAATATCTTTCGAATGATGTTTTAAAAATAAATTAATCGTAATTAGAAATTGAAATACGCGTATTAGAATAAAATTTACTTTCCAATGAAAATGTAAATTTTTTGCAAAGCGATGAAATTTGAACTGCAAGGCTGTCTTGTGATGTTAGTTCTTTGTACAAAGTTTAGTGTGATACACTGAAAAACTAAAGCCTTTTCAAAATTGCAATTTTTAATCGCAGTACCAAAACACGTGACCTCATTAAATACCAGATGTTTCTTTCTCTTTCCGTTCAAGTTTTTTTTTCCTTTCCATCAGACATCGTTCTTCCGTTAAGTGGTTGCCGTGGAAACGGCAACGAACACATTTTACAATCTCATAGAATGAAGTTCGTCTTATTCAAATGAATGCTTCACTGGCTACAATTAAAAAAATTAAAACTCATTCAGTTTTTGAAATTTTCTCTCAATCTTTTGGGAATTAAATTATGAAAGCGAGATATATATGCAAAAAAAAAATCTCTAAACGCTTTTGACTTATAAAATTTTTGTGAAAAAAATCGATGTTTCGTAAAATCTAAAAATATGGATCGCTATTCCGTATTTTGTAAAAATGTTTATATGGTTCGAAAGAGGATTAAATGGCATTTCTTTATATACCAGTTGTTAAGAAATGGAAGAGTTACTCGGTCGTACAGGGCGTTTCAAAAAAGACGATCGCGAAAAAGAGAAATTTTCGACCCTTTTTAATTTTTTTTTTTTTTTAATATAAAAAATCCGCATTTTTTTTTAAAAAAAAAAGGAATCGTAAGAATCGATAATAAATGCTCTTTCTGCTGTTTGAGGTGTATTTCGATAGCTCGAACCGTTCGAGCACGATCGCTTTACAAAAACCCACGAAATTTCCTCTCTTTGCTTTTTCTTTTCAGGTAAGCGGTCCCGGTCCAAAATGACGGTCGCATTCGATTTCGAATCGTTTTTTCATTAGACAATGGTCGACATTTTAATTAATATCTCCGCTAATTAGGGTCGCATCGTTTAGCAAATTAGATAACCTAGATCTGCGATAAATTCTCTGTCCGACGGTACCTGTTCGAAGTCCGTGCGACCGTTAGCGGCCGAGCCTTTGCTGCTTCAAGCCGTTTCTCACAGACACACGCGTACAGATTTTAATAATATAAGGAGATACAAATAAGAATGCTTTCATAAAAAGTAAAGTAATATTATGGTACACTGTCAGAAATTTCGCTGCCAGATTGATTTAAAGCTTGATGCAAGTGTAGCTAAGACGTTCTAAGTTGACCCTTTGTACTGCAGTAATTGCAACAATAAGATGGTGAAGCTTTCTATTACGGTTCGGTGCTTATTGTTCAATAAAAGCACCAAAGATGTTGAAAAGGTTCAGCTTTTTATGACTGCGTCTACTGAAGCACCAAGGTTTAGTTTAATCAAGCAGCAAATCATGTAGCAGGTTTCACAATTATATGATTGAATCGGCTATAGTACCAAGTTTTGGTTTAATAAAGTACCAAATCATGATATATTCCTGCTCAAAAGTTTAGCAAGATTTGCAAACAATCAATTTTTGTTTTTTTCCTCAATTTAAAGACTTATCTCTAGATGAAATGCTTTTGAACACTAGATATATAAAGAACAGGATCTTCCTCGTGTTTCTCGGTGAAGATTAGGTTTCGACAGTAATTAGGGGTCGGCAACAGATTAAGCAAAGTCAATAATGTTTGCGATCGCTCTGTATCGTTAAGTGAAGCAATTGATCTGTAACTTTAGAATATATTAAAATATACCGAATACACAAATTGTGCATGAATTTGTGTGACGTTAGTATGTTAAATAACGGACATATAAGCATTTATTTAAGAACTCTTAAAAAAAAAAAAAATCAGCATGTTTTTTATTTATAATGCGCAGAATTTTAAACGAAAATTATTCTCATTTTCAGATAAATTGAAAAAATACTTTTGAAACAATATACTGCAATTGGAATACAAATATCTTATGAAAAATGAATATTTTTATGAAAAATGTTTTCACTGCGCATGCGCGAAAGATTAAAAAAAAATTATTACGTAGGTTGAAAACCAGATGTATTGGGCAACATTTGTCAAAAGTCCATTTGAATAGAGTAAAATTTAAACAACTTCTCGACAAACGAATGAGCTAGGTTTTAGGTATTTTCCAGAGTTGAGATTTCATAAGGGGTTTTTCACATGCTGCAAAATTAATTTTGAAGATCTAATAATTTCATCTACGCTCCAACAGTACTTTTTTGTGAAAAATCACTTATGAGATCGTATCTATTATATATTTTTGATTATTTACTAAGTTTTGTGAGATCATAAAGGGCTTTTCACAAAAAAGAACTTTTGCAAAGTGGTAGAAATAACACAGGTCTGCAATATCATACTTTTCAATTTCTTTCTCTTTTTTTTCTCACTGTGTTGCGTGTCTCTAATGTGTTTCGATATGCTGAATTCAGAAATGCTTGTCTTTTCTTCCTATCACGTAAGGATTCTTGACAAAGTAAAGATGAAGATTGGAAGAATCGACACAAGGCTATAACAAATTCGAAACTTTTATGTATAAAATGCCTTAAAATAGGCTATTTACACATTACCTTTTAAATGTGTTTCTTTACATCGAAGCTCAATTTAAAGCATAATTTCTTGTGTACGGTTCGAAGGCTTGAAGAAGGGGGGGGGGGGCGGAGATTCTTTATGGAACATAGAATAATAATATGCTAACATATTAACACTCGATCGTCCTTAATACCTCTTATACATGTTTTTCATAAATAAATAACTAGATTTGACGCAGAACATAAATATCAGTATTTACACAATGTTAAAAATGCCAGAGTAAAAAATTGTTATGTGCAGACTGCAGTTTCGGTAGCGTAAGACATACCGTAATCAGTGCAGAATAGCGGAGTGAATTTTTGCTCATATACATAGGTAGAGAAGCGGATTATAGAGGCTGAGTAGGAACCAATAGGAATTTAGGAATTGAAGCTGTAAGCCAATGGGAATAACGCATGTTCCAATATATGAACACATGAGTTATATTCACAAACAATAAACTAAAAAATCGGTCATTGCTAAACATAATTTCAACATTATGCTAAAATAATCTGTCAGCCTAAATACTTACATGAACTCGATTTTCTAGAAGCTTTCCATATTTTAAAAAATCATAAAAACATCATTAATTGCGATTTTGGTGTACCCTCACTCTCTCGGATTATTGGAAAAATTACATAAAATCCACATATTCTTAATTTTTATATGGTTTTCTTCATCCCAAATTCCTATTGGCTTACAGATCCAGATTCCTAAATTCCTATTGGTTGCTACTCCGACTCTATAATTCACATCCTTACCTATATACATAAGCAATAATCCACTTCGTCATTCTGACACAAACTAAACAAGCTAACTAATTAAGTTCCTGCCTATCTTATACATCTTTTACACAGCTACCTTACCAATCGTACTTTTGTCGTCCGTGTAAATAACACATTAACACAAATGAAACACATAACCGCTGGCATTCTTAAGGGATCTGTCATCGGCCCTAAACTTTTTAATGTCTACTTTAATGAAATTTCACGCCACTAACGCACCAATTTAGCCCTCTACGCGACGACGTCGTAATTCCCCTACACCCACACATTACAAAATTATATGCAAGAACACATAGATAAATTCATAAACTGATTTGCTCTATGGCGCGTCCAAATTAACGAAAATAAGACTTCTGCTGTATTTTTTTTCCAGAAAACTAACCTTTCTTAATTGCATTATCATCAATAATACTGCCCTCGTATGGCTGGATGAGTCCAAATAGGTGGGAGTTTACATTGATAGACGTTTTACTTTCAAAAAACGTATTCTCTACACTAGAGGCGAGGCATCTTTCGTCCAAAAATCCTTTGAATCATTATTACGAGGAAAATGTTTGAGTATCAGAAATAAACTAACTCTCTATAAAAAATGCATTCTGCCGATCCTTACCTATGCCTGCTACATTTGGGGGTGAACTATCACCAAATACCATTTGCGTAGCACTAAAGCCACGTAAAACCCAACCATCCAACCAACCCATTTTGGGGTGCGCCTGATACCCCTCATTAAAGTATTATCCGGCACCCACAACAAAATTCTTCGCCGCATCCGGAATGGTAATAGATACCTCCAGAATTCTACAATAAGAAAAGATCTTCGTACAGTTTCTTCCCATGAACGTGTAACACACCTATCAGAATTTTTTTTTTTAATCTGTTAATAACCCACCTAATGATATAATAGCTGAAATTCCTAACTATGAGATCTCATCTCCATCTAACCAGATGCATCCTCGCCAGATACAGCCTCACTAGTTAGGAGATGCATCTCCTAACTAGTGAGGAGATGATAGGAGATTTCGATTCAATTTCGATAATTAAATTGGGTTTTTAAGTCATTTATGTACATGTCTACTCTTTTAAAATACAACTGTTCCAGTGTGCATATGTCACGTAAGACTTGAATTCCTAATAGGGGCTCTTTTCAGGGCCTAATAGTTTGACTATGACCGAAAAGTCTGAGTCGTGTCTGTGTGATTCTTACTCTGCAATATTAAAAAAAAAAAAAAAAAAATGTATGCACTGAAAAAAATAAACCCCAAATTGGTCTCATATCCAATTTAAGTTGAAAAAATAGTTTGAAATCCAGTACGGATAAACTCGTATCCAATACAAGTCTTTCAAACAATATCATTCCAAAATGGATATTTCGTGTCACTGAGACGGAGGATCTACATATCTAAAACTCCATGGTTGCTGCTTTGGGTTGAAAAAGAAACCCATTTTGGGTGTTTCGAAGTGGCAACGATTTTCAGGCGCCATAGTTAAATCAGTGTAAATAAATATAGTGCGTATTTACATGAAATTTGTGAATCGTTGCAGGCATTATGCGAAGTAATGTGCATTATAAAAAATGAATATCGATTATTCATCACAACATTTGGGACAAAATTTATTTTGGATTATTCACGACACGTACGTATACAAAATGTTTAGATAAATGTTCAGATAATCTATACCAGGGTTGGCCAGCCAGCGGCCGGCGGACCGCATGTGGCCCGTGGTGTAAGGTTCTGCGGCCCACGACAGAATTCAGGGAATTTCTAAATTGACATCTTCGGTAAAATCATCTAAAATTAAAAAATTGTTTCTGACTTTTTTTAATGAATATACAAATTAAGGTAGCTAAAAAGAGAAATATCATGCTCGTTGACGTTGTGTATAATTCTCTATCGCCACTCCCAAAAATACTGTCTGGATCAGCCCCTGCACAAATATGCCGTGGCACAGAGGTTGAGAATAGAAATCCTACATTGATAGGCTGACGCATCCGATATTTTCTAGCCAACAAGACCGGCTGACGATTTATTATTGGTGATTTTTTGGCAATAAATTGCACGAATAACTCCAGAAAAGGGTACCGCTTGTTTCTATTTTCTTCTAATCCAGAAAGAAGGAAAAAGTGGATTATAAATTGCAGATGTAACTCGTGGATACCCGGAGCAGGAGCACAACTTTGGAGCGCAAGATTTCCCTTATTTTCAACTTATTTAATTTTATTTTCAAGTTTTTTGACAAATTATATAAGAATGTATTTTTTTTTAAGTTATTGTTTTTAAATTCTCTTAAAATTAACTTTAAAATTACATTTCTTTTAACGTGAAGGGTTGCAGTTTTGAGAATGTTCGCGATGTTCTTAAAATTACCAACGTATTTGTTTCGTGATAAGAAGTTCTAGCTCGCGTGATCTGTGTAAACGTTTAAAGGCGATAACAACGTTAATCAGGTAACCTAGCTTTTTCTATCCCCAACGTTTTCCAAGATGGGCTAGGAAAGGGCGGACACTGCGTCAGCTCGTATCATATAGGAGCCTTAGTTGAGAATTACTGGTCTATGGAATATTTACTGATGTCTACAGCGTCAACAAGCAAGGAGAGAATAACACTGACATTAATTTTCTTAAATTCTTAATGAACGAAATGACTTCATTTTTTTTTAAATTAAAATCACACAATCAACTGTGGAAGAAAATAATATTTATTGATTTTTTTTTTATTTTTCCGACTGAGTGAAAATAATGCCTGGACCGGGAGTCGAACCCCGGATCTTTGACTTACAAGGTCAAGGCTCTACCAATTGAGCTATCCGGGCCGACACCCCGGTCAGCATTACTCACTCAAAAAACCTTTACGCAGAAACATCTCTGGTCTATCATTTTAGATAGCTCAACAGAAATAAGCCGCAGGAAATGGAAAACACCATTAGATAATGGGAGAAAGAAATACATTTTTTTTTTATTAAAATCACACAATAACTGTGGAAGAAAATCATATTTATTGATTTTTTTTATTTTTCCGACTGAGTGAAAATAATGCCTGGACCGGGAGTCGAACCCCGGATCTTTGACTTAAAAGGTCAAGGCTCTACCAATTGAGCTATCCAGGCCGACACCCCGGTCAGCATTACTCACTCAGAAAACCATTACGCAGAAACATCTCTGGTCTATCATTTAGATAGCTCAACAGAAATAAGCCGCAGGAAATGGAAAACACCATTAGATAATGGGAGAAAGAAATACATTTTTTTTTATTAAAATCACACAATCAACTGTGGAAGAAAATCATATTTATTGATTTTTTTTATTTTTTCGACTGAGTGAAAATAATGCCTGGACCGGGAGTCGAACCCCGGATCTTTGACTTACAAGGTCAAGGCTCTTCTTGACCTTGATGTTATAAGCATTCGGTAATTAATTTCAAATAGGATAACACGTGTTTGTAAGATATGTCGAGGGAATACTTACTGATGCTACAGTCTCAACAAGCAAGGAGAGAATAGTAGTGATATTATTTTTTGAAATTTTAAATGGACGAAATGACATCAAATAACAGTAACAGTAACTCTAAATATTGAGTCTAAAAGTATGCATTTGCAGTACTAAAATGGAAAAAAAAAAAAAAAAAAAAAAAAGCACGCATTTTAGATAATTATGGATTTACAGACTTGATTGGAAAGGAACAATGTCGGTTTTAGATGATTGTACATTATAGAAACTCATATTAACGTAGTGACTATATATGTAATAGAAAAGTTATCAAATAACTGATTTCGCTTACTGGCTTTCGGCTTACTGGATTTTGCGTTACTGAATTTTCCGTTACTGGAGTTTCCGTTATTGGATTTTCCGTTACTGGATTCTCCGCTGTTGGATTTTGCGTTACTGGATTTTGCCCGCATGGATAAAGATAGCCAGCACAACAAGTCTGTACTACACCAGAGGCCTGAAAAAGAAAATATTTCTTAATTTTTAAATTAGACATGAAAAAAAGAACTTTTAATAAAATGAGAAGTAATAAAAAACGTATGAAAATATTACATTTTTTTTTTAAAACGGTCATTGTAGTTAAAGAATTTTAAAACAACAAACATTATTCAACAGTACTACAAGCAATTGCATTAGAATTGTAAAACATAACTATGATAATTTATTTTGTTAATTATTTATAGTAAAAAAAAAAAAAAGTTGCTACCTTCATAATTTATCCCGAAGCATTGTTAGTACTGTCTTTTTATTCATACCACATCTTTTATAGAGTAATTTTCTTCAATGTGTAACTACGAATAAATAAGAAGAAAATTGTTCTAAAAAATAATGTTAAGAAAAGAAAGCGGTACTAATAAGGCTCTGTAATAAATTATAAAAGTTGGCAAATTTAAGTTATTATAAATTTTTTGAAAAATCAATCAGTGCAAATGGTAGCAAAACCGACGTTTCTTTTTCTTCTTTTTTCTTTTTTTAATTTAAAATTTAAATAACGATTACTTTCATCAAAATAGCAGTGGTGGTCAGTGTTTCCAGTTCGTAGGAACCGTGTGGCCACATTTAGGGAATTTTTATTCGATAATCATGTAACACTGCGTAAGGACTACTGTTTAAACTAAATTTTAAGAATGCTGTTTGTTATATCTGATAATCGATTAGACAAACATACAATTAGTCAAAGATTGCAATTAAAAATGAGTGATGGATGTGCAACAACTCTCTGTGCGACAACTGACGAACATTAGGACTGGCTTGCTTAAAATATCAACTACATCGAGATTACTTTATTTCTGGTTTCAATTTTCACTTTTTTTTTTTCTCTGTAAGATGGATGATTTGTAAAAAGGAAATAAATAATTTACACTGTCAAATTGCATCGCCGACATTCTATATGTTTTTTTTTTTCTTTCTTAAAAAATAAATAAATAAATAAATAAATAAAAATAAATTAATATATTATATGGCTGCCAAAGCCACCTTTATTTATTTTTATTTTTTTCATACCAATATTTCCATAACATAAAATTTATAATACATTTATGTAGAAAATGTGAAGATGTATCTGCATCAATATACTGTAAATTTTATTTTTACTTTCTTCTATATTCAATAGAAGAAAGTATTGGATTCGTAAAAATTTTCATCTTCCAGTTTTCGACGGATTTACACGTTTTGAGAGGTCTAGAATACGATTTTACAATTTTTAGAAAATGTCTATATCTCTGTGTGTGAGAGAGAGAGAGATAAAATTTTTATAGCAACTGTATCTCCATAATTACTGATCAGAATTGCATATAAATTTATATGAAGATGTGCCTTGACCTATATTAGTTCCTGTCACCTTTTTGTGTCAACTGCTTAACAGGTGGTGCTGTTATATAGCGATATTCGCAATGTAAGGGGATGCTATATCTCATGTTATATTTCGTATAATGAAACAAAACTTGATATCTAAGAAGGTCATTATGAGCCATTATGCTGATTCAATTTCAATGCTAATCGGCTAACAGCTAGCTCTGCTATACAGCGATTTCCGCAATTTAAGGGAAGGCTAAATCTCTGGAACTACTGCACAGAATTGCATATAAATTTATATGTAGATGCATCTTGACATAAGTTAAAACCTATAAATTTTTGGTGTCAACCACGAAACAGGTGGAGCTTCTACTCAGCAATTGTTGGAGTTTAAGGAACGGCTAAATCTCAGGTTTTATTATGTATAATCAAACAAAACCTGATATAGGAGAAGGCTATAATGAGACATTATGTTGGATCAAGTTGGATGCTTATAAGCCAATAAATGGCGCTACTGTACTGGAATTTTTTTCGATAATGGGAAGGCTATATTTCAACTTGTATGGCATATAACTGTACGAAACTTGAAATGTGAGATAAGCATTATAAAAACGCATTTTTAAGATGTCATTTATACACAATAAATCTGTATTTCTTTGGATATTTAGTGTTAGCTTTCTCTAGAAGATGAAAATCGTTTGCATTCATTGTGTTAGATAATTTTAATGAATAACAGTTTTAATAAATTATTTACCCTTAGTGAATTTGCATATGAAAATATAGAAGAAAGCCTTGTGGTGGCCACAGTATACTAGTTTAGAAATACCAATGCGAGATAAACTAGTATGTTGTGGCCACCACAAGACTTTCTTCTATATTTACCAATACATATTCAATCAGTAACAATATTAAAAAAAAAAAAAAAAAAAAAAAAAAAGTACGATTTTTTTCTTCTAAGTTTCTTTTTTTTTTTTTTTGTTAAAAGTGAAAAAAATCGATAACTTTGTTTTAAGTTATCACAGATTTATAGTTCAACCATTCGTTTTAAAGGTATTGACGAGACCTTTCGAAAGATACCCATCTTGAAAATTTATCCCCCCCGGGGGGTACTTCCCCCCCAGGGGGGAAGCGATGCCCCCCCATGCAGAAAATTTTTTTCCTAGTTACATACTACTATTATCAATAATTCATATTAATTTTACAATCACAAGTTTAAAACAACTCTAATTATGCACATTTATACAAAATTTTGTCCTATACTGCCATGTTAAAAATTTAGATAAAATGCTATCACAGCGCCACCTGTTGAGCTATTGATCCCCAAACATAATCAGCACCAGTTTATGTCGGGGACCAACTAAATACCAAGTTTGGTTAAATTTCGTTAAAAAAAAAAATAAATAAATAAAAAAAATTGCGATATTTTTCTAAGTTTTTTTTGTTAAAAGTAAAAAAAATCGATAACTTTGGTTTAAATTATCACAGATTTATCGTTCAACCATTCGTTTTAAAGGTATTGACGAGATCTTTCGAAAGATACCCATCTTGAAATTTTGCCCCCCCCGGGTGGGAACTTCCCCCCCCCGGTGGGGGGGCAACCGATGCCCCCACATGCACAAAAATTTTTTCCAAGTTAACTATTACTATTATCAACGAGACCTTTCGAAAGATACCCATCTTGAAAATTTACTTCCCCGGGGGGGAATTTTCCCCCCCAAGGGGGGAACCGATGCCCCCCCATGCACAAAATTTTTTTCCTAGCTAACTACTACTATTATCAATAATTCATATTAATTTTACAATCACAAGTGTAAAATAACTCTCTTTATGCCCATTTATACGGAATTTTGTCCTATGCTGCCATGTTAAAAATTTGCATAAAATGCGATCTCAACGCCACCTATTGAGCGATTGATCCCAAAATCTAATCAGCACCAGTTTATGTCAGGGTGCAACTAAATACCAAGTTTGGTTAAATTTCATTCATTGGTTCGTGAGATACAGCGTCCACAAAAAAATGATACAGACAGACAGACAGACAGACAGACATTTTCTAAAAACTATTAATTCGTGTTAGTCCAGTCAAAATAGAAAAAATAGAAGAAAAAAATCGTGTAGTTTTGAAATTTTGCATACTCATAGCCGAGGGGGTCCTGAACAACATACTAAAAGTCCCCGCCCGTGGGGGGTGAGCGGGGGGCAGGGGGGGCATTTAAGGGGGGCAATTTTCAGTTTTTATTAAATATCTTAAAAACTATCGCATTTAGAGAAAAAATGTCAATTACAAAATTAATCTACGTAAAATTTCCTACAAAAATGTATATTACATTTTGTTTGTACGATCATTAGTTTAGAAGATATAGGGAGATGAAATAACACAATTTATTGAAAAATTCTTTTTTGCAATAGTAAAATCAACTAAAGTGTGCAATAAAAAGGGTTCTTGTCAAATATTTTCTAATGTAAAAAACAAATATATACATAGGGAATATGCAAGGATAATACAGCATGTTTTGTAAGTTTTAAATAATTTTAAGGCTAGTAGGCGCAAGTGGCGGTTTCAGTAAAAATCTGGATAAGTCCAGTCAAAATAGGAAAAATAGAAAAAAAAAAATCGTGTAGTTTTGAAGTTTTGCACACTCATAGCCGAGAGGGTCCTGAACAACATACTAAAAGTCCCCGCCTGTGGTGGGTGAGCGGGGGGCAGGGGGGCATTTAAGGGGGGAAATTTTCAGTTTTTATTAAATATCTTAAAAACTATCGCTTTTAGAGACAAAATGTCAATTACAAAATTAATCTACGCAAAATTTCCTACAAAAATGTGTATTACATTTTGTTTGTACGATCATTAGTTTAGAATATATAGGGAAATGAAATAACACATTTTCTTAAAAAATTCTTTTTTGCAATAGTAAAATCAACTAAAGTGTGCAATTAAAAGGGTTCTTGTCAAATATTTTCTAATGTAAAAAACAAATATATACATAGGGAATATGCAAGGATAATACAGCATGTTTTGTAAGTTTTAAATAATTTTAAGGCTAGTACGCGCAAGTGGCGGTTTGAGTAAAAATCTGGATAAGTCCAGTCAAAATTGGAAAAATAGAAAAAAAAAAATCGTGTAGTTTTGAAGTTTTGCACACTCATAGCCGAGAGGGTCTTGAACAACATACTAAAAGTCCCCGCCCGTGGTGGGTGAGCGGGGGGCAGGGGGGCATTTAAGGGGGGAAATTTTCAGTTTTTATTAAATATCTTAAAAACTATCGCTTTTAGAGACAAAATGTCAATTACAAAATTAATCTACGCAAAATTTCCTACAAAAATGTATATTACATTTTGTTTGTACGATCATTAGTTTAGAATATATAGGGAAATGAAATAACACATTTTCTTAAAAAATTCTTTTTTGCAATAGTAAAATCAACTAAAGTGTGCAATTAAAAGGGTTCTTGTCAAATATTTTCTAATGTAAAAAACAAATATATACATAGGGAATATGCAAGGATAATACAGCATGTTTTGTAAGTTTTAAATAATTTTAAGGCTAGTACGCGCAAGTGGCGGTTTGAGTAAAAATCTGGATAAGTCCAGTCAAAATTGGAAAAATAGAAAAAAAAAAATCGTGTAGTTTTGAAGTTTTGCACACTCATAGCCGAGAGGGTCTTGAACAACATACTAAAAGTCCCCGCCCGTGGTGGGTGAGCGGGGGGCAGGGGGGCATTTAAGGGGGGGAAATTTTCAGTTTTTATTAAATATCTTAAAAACTATCGCTTTTAGAGACAAAATGTCAATTACAAAATTAATCTACGCAAAATTTCCTACAAAAATGTATATTACATTTTGTTTGTACGATCATTAGTTTAGAATATATAGGGAAATGAAATAACACATTTTCTTAAAAAATTCTTTTTTGCAATAGTAAAATCAACTAAAGTGTGCAATTAAAAGGGTTCTTGTCAAATATTTTCTAATGTAAAAAACAAATATATACATAGGGAATATGCAAGGATAATACAGCATGTTTTGTAAGTTTTAAATAATTTTAAGGCTAGCAGGCGCAAGTGGCGGTTTGAATAAAAATCTAGATAACGAAGACCCAAAACCGATCAATAAAAAAAAAAAAAAAAAAAAAAAAAAATCGTGTAGCTTAGAAATTGACCACAGTTATAAAGTTAAGTGCCCTGAATAACATACTAAAAGTCCCTAACCATGGGGGGGGGCATTAAAAGGGGGCAAATTTCAGTTTTTATTAAGTATCTTGAAAAGTATCGCATTTAGAGAAAAAAAATCTCAATTACAAAATTAATCTACGTGAAATTTTCTAAAAAAATTGTATATTCTATTTTGTTTGTATGATCGTTGTTTGTTTAGAAGATATAGGGGAACAAAATAACACATTTTCTTGAGATTTTTTTTTTTTTTTTTTTGCAATAGTAAAATCAACTAAATTGTGGAATTAAAAGGGTTCTGATAAAATATTTTCTAATGTACAAAACAAATATATGCATAGGGAATATGTAAGGATAATACAGCATGTTTTGTACGTTTTAAATAATTTTAAGGTTAGTAGGCGCAAGTGGTGTTTAGGTAAAAATCCAGATAACGAAGACCCAAAACCGATCAACATTAAAAAAAATCTTATAGCTTTGAGATTTTTTTTCTCTAAATGCAATAGTTTTCAAGATACTTAATAAAAACTGAAATGTGCCGCCTTTAAATGCCCCCCCCCCCATGGTTAGGGACTTTTACTATGTTATTCAAGGCACTTAACTTTATAACTGTGATCATTTTCTAAGCTACACGATTTTTTTTTTAAATGTTGATCGGTTTTGGGGTCTTCGTTATCTAGATTTTTACTCAAACCGCCACTTGCGCCTGCTAGCCTTAAAATTATTTAAAACTTGCAAAACATGCTGTATTATCCTTGCATATTCCCTATGTATATATTTGTTTTTTACATTAGAAAATATTTGACAAGAACCATTTTAATTGCACACTTTAGTTAATTTTACTATTGCAAAAAAGAATTTTTCAAGAAAATGTGTTATTTTATCTTCCTATATCTTCTAAACTAATGATCGTACAAACAAAATGTAATATACATTTTTGTAGGAAATTTTGCGTAGATTAATTTTGTAATTGACATGTTTTCTCTAAATGCGATAGTTTTTAAGATATTTAATAAAAACTGAAAATTGCCCCCCTTAAATGCCCCCCCTGCCCCCCGCTCACCCCCCACGGGCGGGGACTTTTAGTATGTTGTTCAGGACCCTCTCGGCTATGAGTATGTAAAATTTCAAAACTACACGATTTTTTTCCTCTATTCGTCAAATTTTGGCCTTCGTTGCCTGGACTATGTTCTCCATATCCCAAAACATGAAAATCCATCAAAAAGTGGACTTCGAAAATTTTCGCGAATCCAATACTTTCTCTATATTACATATAGAAGAAAGTAAAAAAAATATACATATATATAAATTTGCCGGTTGCATGCTCGATATTATGATGTCTGGTGTAGAAAACTAAGCAATTATCATTTAAAAAATAAAAGCCGGAGTTTTCCGTAGATAATGCTTCGAAATTGGTGTTATGACTGCAACATTGCACTGAAATACAGAAAGTAAAATTGTATCCATGGTTTCAAAAGAAGTAATAAAATGAAAAAGAGGATAATTTAACAGAAAAATTTCATCACAATTGCAATAATGTATTGTGAAAAAGAAAATAAACTGTTATCATTGTTTGAAATAATAAAATAACGAAAAAACAAGAAAAGAAAATTTTCGGCAAACATATCGTCGAATTTTTCTTTTGTTGTTTTTTGTATGTAATTTTGCTCATGATTTTAACTACGTTTAATTTCATTTCCATGCTTCAGTTTTTAATTAAGAAAACTTAAGATTGTGTTGTATTTCAGTTTTTTAAATTTATTAATTTAAAAAACTCTTATTGTTAAGACCAAAGTATGTTGTAGATGATTTAGCAATAGATGCCGGCTCAGTTGGTGTCTCTGAGATAAGAACAGAATGATAAGCCACAACAATTTCTGGCAATTGTCTCGCACTAGAAATTTATGAGAACATAAATATGATGGGGAACTGAGCAGAGTCCACCTATGCCAACTAATTTTTAATAAAATAAAGTCCCCTGCAACATTTGGTGCAGAAGTTTTCTTTTTATGACCATTTCAAGAAAAAACTAACAACCCCTACAAACTGCATTAAAATTAAGCACTTACTGGGTCTGTATAACATTCATAAATGAAACCCCAGCAGCAAAACTGTGTGCCTTCAGAATCCTAAAACAGAAAATCTTTCATTATTTTGAAATTATCAGTCATAAGAAAAACGCATAGTAAAAATAATTAAATGAAAATTAATAAAAGCGTTCAACATATTTATATTAGTTACTTTAGGTGAAGATGGTCTGGGTATTTAAAGAATTCTAAAAGAATATTTTTATTTTAGATTTTTTTTTATCTACAGTTTGTTTTTACTACACATATAGACCATAAAAAGAGTTTAAAACAAAGTATTCGATTCGTGAAAATTTTCGAACTTGGATTTTTGACGATTTGACTATTTTTAGAAAATGTTTTTCTGCGTGTCTGTGTCAATAATTTTGTGGACGCTGTAACTCAGGAACCGTTTAATGAAATATAACCAAACTTGGTGTTTAGTTGGAGTTTGACTTGAATTAATGCTAAATACATTTGGGAATCAATGCTCAACAGGTCAACGCTATCACCCCTTTTATAAATAATTTTTTATACGGTGGTGTAAGATAAAATTTCGTTTAAATGTACATAATTAGAGTTATTTTAACGAATGATTGTAAGTTTAATAAAAATTAATAATAGTAGTAGTAAAATTGAAAAATGTGTGCATGTAACATCCTCGCTGCCATCTGGGAGGAGGTAAATAACTCAAACGGATGTAAATTTTCGTTATGGATATATTTTAAAAGAACTCTCTAATATTATAAAAACGAACGGTTGAACCTTAGATCTGTGATAATTCAAAACAGACCATTTTTTTTTTCTTTTAACAAAAAAAAAAAAAAAAAAAAAAAAAAAAAATACGCATTTCTTCTGATTTAAGCACAAAATTTATTTGTTCTTCCATTTCTTTGAGATGAAATTTGCCTGCATTCATCATGGAAAGAAATTTATTAAATAATAATTTAATAAACACTTTGCACTGCGTGAATTTGTATAAGATAATACAGAAGAGTTGCGGTGGTTATACAATATACTAGTTTAAATTATTGAAAAACAACATCACAATTATGAGGAATATAAGTAGAATTAATGATTACAATATTTTTCTTTTTTTCGGATTAGGATTTTCTAGTCAAAACTATTATTCAAATAGAAAATATTCTCTTCATATTTAAATTTTATCTTTCATTTTATATCCACTGAAACTCTAATACACAATCTAAAATTATGGTAATCCTGCTAAATAAAACGATGGTTTGACTCGTAACTGAAGTTTTAAAATTGAAGGTACATCGAAATTAAGTGAAATTGCAGTCAAACTTGATCTCTTACTATCTTAAAGTGATCTGAAGCCTCATTATTACTTTTTCTACACACGTAAGAAAAAATCTGGTGTGTCACTCACACGACTTTCTCTTGCCCTGAAATTAAATACTAAATGTACAGATTGGATATTAAGGGTTAAGATAACGAGTACTGTTATGTAAACCTATGTAAAAACAATTCGCATTATTCTTCGGAACAGCTTTATTTGACAAATAATCATATGTGAGGAGGGCTACAACACCCCACCACCCCCAGTTTCATTATTGTATCTACATTTATATAGAATTCAAATTTGTTATAAAGTTCAAAAGTTTATTTTAAATTATTCAGACAACTTTCACACGCATCATTCTTTGAAACTTGTCAATCTTGAAAAATTTTCTAAATAAAATTTAAAATATCGTTTCATGATGTTAAAGAAATATCAATATTTATTGATATATTAATATTTAATACAGCTCTATCAACAATAAATTCACCATAATATATGACAAGATTTTTTCAATATTCATCGCATACGTAGAAAAATGAGTGCAAATGTCTC